>VWYI01028857.1:143014-255644 GCA_013399455.1 Anthoscopus minutus
ATATCTCTGCCTGAGAACTCCGTGTTTTTGAGATATAATAATTTGGAGGGAGAGGGTGGGGGCTTACAATTTTTTTCTGCCTTCCCTGACAGATAACTGTCTCAAAAACCGGGACAATGGTCTATACTGAGAAGTCTCTGGCAATTCTGCTCTTTCGGGACCAACTTCAAGGAGGTGACCTCACAAGTGGAATTTCTTTTCAGGCTGGGCCTCTTTGAAACCTTGAAGTAAGGTATTGGGAGTCACTCTGTAGGCCAAGATAAGGGATGCTGTTGGGAAAAGGTAGTAGGCCCAGATGAGATCAAGTTTGGGTCATCTTTGTGAGATGTGGTCTGATTTGGAGCCTGGACAAAGTATCATGCCCTAAGGGCAGGAGAAAGATATAGGGGCTCCCACTAGATGGAAAAACACTGTGATACCTACCCAAAGGGCAGTAAAACTGCATCGTAGCCTCAGGTAAAGGTGAAGAGAGGACAGTGCACAGCCCAGAGCCCACTATGCATACAACAATTAACCATGCACCAATAACAGGAACCAATATCAAGTATTTTCTTTCTGAATTCACAGTTGCAATTACTCTTCAGGAATACTCTGCAACACTGGATGCATAAGTCAAAAGGAAACAGATTTATTTCTTGTGGCCCAAAGTCTGGTTTCAGAGACCTTCTACTTCTGAGCTCAGCAGGGGCTCCCAGACAGCTCACTCTCAATTATTACCAATAAAATAACTCAGTGGCAGTACCAAACAGAAGCCCATCCCTGGAAGCCAGACTCCTATCGGCTACTTTGTGCCTGGCACTGAAATTTTTATCCCTGTATCCCTTGCACCTGCACCTGCCTCCAGAGAAATGATAGGCTATTAAATATGGACTTGTATCACTTACAAGAGCTTTGCCGGCCCATCTGTGAAATTGCTCTGTGTCTCTTGAAGGCGTGCGCAAGAGATGTTCTCTCCCCCCTCCCTCATCCTCCACTGATGGATTGGGTCTGTCAGCTTGTCAGCTTTCATTGGGCACTGTTTGACATCAGTCCACATTGGGGCAGTGAAAATCTGTTTGCAGTCAGCTCTTCCAATAGCTCCTGTGAAAGAGGGGAGGCTGACCCTCTCCAAAACATGCTGCCTCAGCTGGCATCCAAACAGCTACATACGATAATGGTGATAGAAAACAGCTTGAGAGAGGGCGGCAAAGCTGCAGGTTTCTTTGGGGTCTGTTGGGCAGGAAAACACTGAGAGCTGGGGTAGGGCCCTCACGACTCCTGAATCCCAGGTACAAGCATTGCCATCAAGACCAGCAGTCAGTGACTGAAAAAGTAGTTTACACAGCTGAGGTTGTGCAGGGACGCAGCTCAGTGGAGTGGGCCCTGGAATAATGTTCTGAGCATCCCTGGCCTCTCAGCTTGCAAATGTCATCTGTCAGTCCCAGACTCAGTCCTTCCGGAGAGGTTCTGACAGGGGTAGCTGAGAAGGGACATCAGAGGCAAGCTAGGCTTGCCGAGCCTCCAGAGGGTCACTTGCCATGGTACATCAAGTAGCCAGTCATTCAAAACAGTTTCTTAACCCTGCTTTCTTAATGTCTAAAACAATCAAACTGTTTGATATATCTGCATATCCCTCTCAGAGCCTTTACAGAAAGCCAGAATCAAGGCTCTTGTGACTAATCACAGTGTCTTGGAATGAGAACATGAAATCACTAAGAATACTGAAGCTGCCATCATGCCCCCTTCAATTAATTTTATTTTGACATGGGAAAAGTCATGTGAGAAATATGTTTCTAGGAAGAAGCTGAGGTGCTATGATGGGCAGTTCAGAGATTAAGAAGACCTCATGCAGCCTGCAGAGATTTGCAAAGGGAGCCATTTTGACAGAAAAAAAAGGGAACTGTACTGCAAAATTCACATATAGATCCAGTTTCAGCTTTGCACTTCTACTTCCAGCTGCAAGTCCTCATTTAGCTCTGAAATTGTAAATGCCTTGACCCGGTTTGTTATTGCAGCCCTTGACTGGTGAAATACTTCTACAGATGAGGTCCAAATTGCCATTTTTTTGCTCTCCTTCAAAGTAAGATTTGTTTAGGCCATGAAAGAAGAAACACTTGATTAGATTTCTGTGCCTAGACAACAATATTCCACATACTGTCCAGTTCCACCATGCTACACACTGTGAGACAAGTAAATAAAAACACACCTCAGGATGAAACTATCACTACAGCAAACAGGATTTTAAGAGTCACAGAGAAATTCAGGTTAGAAAGGACCTCTGCAGGTGACCTGACACAGCCCTCCACTCAAAAGAGGGCCAGCTTATGTAATTTTTCAAAGCAACCAAACATCAAACTGTGATCACTACCTGACTTGTCACCTATTGTTTCGTGTCACAGTCACCCACTCTTACACATCCAAATGACATATACACAGAGAGTTTCTTAGCTCCATCTTCAAAGAATAAACAACAGGTCTTCTCGGTTACTCTAATAGCATAATAAAAAACAACTCAACAGAAACACTAGCACATCCTGCAGTTCAGTTTTATGGGTAAAGAATGGGAAGAAGGCTCAAGCAACAGAGGAAAGAGTGAAGGGCAAAAAATGTGATGGTAGAATGGTTGGAGAAAGAAGTGGGGTGTTGTGGCATGGGGAACCTTTGGGTCTGTGATAGAAGTATAGCAAAATATAAAAAGCTTCACAAACAAGGATTAGCTTTTCTGAGTTTTCTAGCTCAGTACCTCAGAGCCAATGTGTATGGGCAGTTGAGCCAAGCATCCGTGTTTTAGATACTGAAGGGAACTTCCTTGGTCTTGGAGTCTCCTTTCCACAGAGCCTCAATGGGTGCCACCTCCCTGCTGGGGTCCCTGACCAATGTATCTGCTTTCTGACCACTTCAGCCAAGAGGCAGCCTTAAGTGCAGGCAGAGGGACACATGGCAGAAGCAGCTCATGTGCACAGCTGTAAGAGTGAAGGAAAGCTGATGACATTGCAGGGGGAGCTGGTGTTGCTTACCTTGCACCAGGACACATGGTAAAAAACAGGGGGATGAAGGGCTTAGAGTGAGTGGTAAGCACAGGACCAGACTGAGTCGTTTAAAGATGAGCCTTTCTCCACCTTGGGGCCCTGCCCTGTGCATCAGTTTTATCATTAGCAATGACAATGATGACTGAGGATTCCCAACCTGGAACTGAGATATGAGAGCATCTGCAATTCCCTCCTATCACTGTCCAAATGAACTTCTTGTCTCTGCAGAATTGATACATGAGCTATTATTGCTCCAACAAGCCCTGTGTAATAGCTGGGGTTAGTCCTATTCAGAAAGCTGGCTAATCCATTATGGTTTCTTTTTAAGCTATTTGCCATAATATTCCAGATATTTCCATATTTTTATTAGACAGAAGACTGTATTTTTAAGTCTCATCCTTTTAGTCTTTTGCCTTTCCCATATCTTACCTCAGGAAATACTATTTACTCTTGGAATATTGTAGAAGGTATGTAGGGTCAAGCAAGGAAGTCTCAAGAGATAGAAATACCAACACTCAAATATAAAGGTGGAGGCAGCTGAAGGACTAGGAAATCCATGTGAAAGAAACATTGCCTTGAGAACACCCTGCAAAGGCATCACCATGGAGTGGGGCGGCACACAGATGAGAGGAAGGATGCACCTCTTGGTGTGTGCTCAGATCAGTGCCACTTGACACGGACACATTTTCCTGCTGGGCTCATGGCAGTCCTGAGTGAAGCTTAGCAGAGGTGTGTATCCTTGCCAATTTCCTTTAATAACAGGGTCCTCTTACCCATTATTTTTGTGAGGTTTTTCTAGCATCAGTATGGCAGCTAATTACTTGAAAAAAATTATTATAAACCACAAACCAGGAGAGTTTTCTTTTTACTCCTATCTCCCAGTCATGGAATAAATATGGAATAAAAGGAGTGGAGGTGGGGTGGGAGAGGGCTGTGAGACCCCATGCACAATTCAGGGTAGCTCAGATATGTCTGGCTCTTCAGGGGTGTGCAGCATGCCTGAAGAGCCAGTTTGATATTTCAGATGAGAGCTTTAGGCAACAGCAAGCCTTGCAGCAAAGGCTCAGCGCTCACTTAAGCCTAAAAACAGAGCACTTCTTATTAAGGAGGCTGATGTAAAGCCCAGAGCAGGGGGAGGGGTGGGGGGATGATGCAGGAAGGAAGGACATGTGATATTCATTCAGTAAAAGAAAACCAACAGCTAAAGAATGCACAAGGTTAGTATCAATCGCTTTTCCTGCCCTAGAGCCTTTTGGTGTTCAGGAGCTAATTTGGGTGGGGTGTTTTCTCCACATACACACAGCAGAAACACAGACCACACACCCCATCAGCCTCCCACAGTTTCAAAGAGGAGTAGATATCCAACCCAAAGACTAAAGGGAAGAGCTCTGCAGGGAGAAGTGCATAACTGAGAACAAAACTGGTCTTAGCCCAGAAATTATCAAGCTCTCCAAGTCCATGGATGAGGGCAACATTCTTGATGTCAGCTATTTCCAGCTCCTGTGCAAGCACACAGCCGCTTACTGCAAACTGAAGAGGAGCCACAGTTCCTGTAGGAAGCACATGCAGGGTGGGAACATCCACATCTTCCCCATATCTATCTCTCTGCATTACTACCTGTCTAGCTTCCAGCTTTCCCACTCTTGGTGCTAGAGGCTCTCGCACTATGACCTCTGTAATTTAAGAGACTGAGGGTAGCACAGCCTTTAGCTCCCACGGTGCAGCACAGCAGCCTCACCCACAGCAAGGGCAAAAAGGAGAATCCTCATCAGTTGAGGAGAGGACCCTAATCCCCAGAGTCCCCTCTGTGTAGCTCTGTGTCTGGTCACCACCAGTCAGTCCTTTGGCTCCAGCATGCATGCTCAGAGCTATTCCCATTGCTTCCAGACCAGCTTATACCCTGGTTTCTAGGGGCTTCTCATGATAAGTTGGCTAGCCCTGCCTTCCCCTCTCTCCAAGGCGCAGTGCAGCCTCTTTGCACAGTCATACATGGCCTAGAATCCAGGATCACTGCTAACCATATCTGAAAGGAAGAACCAATAGGGGAAACCAGAAAGTTCATTTTAGCTTCGAGTGACAGCCAGGGAGAGCTAACAAAGACAAAGCAGAAAGGGTGGCAAAGTAAGACAGATGGACAGACAAGAAAGATGGCACAAAATTTATATTTTCTATTACCCAGATGTAAGTGGATTTGTTGCCCTGCAGCAATTTACAATAACTGAAAACTGGTCCATAAGGCCCAAGAGGGAATTAGGATGCTGTTATGTCCCAGAGAGCTGAAAAGTTGGATTCAGTGCTGAGCTGCTTCTCACTGGGAGTGCCTCTAGATTCACAGCCCAACCAAAATACTGGCCTCAGTATTTTCTTCACACCATGAGCAGACAGAGACAAGAAGTCTGCTCCACTGACCACCTTCCTCCCCCCAACTGCCTCAGCCACGTGCATAACAAACTAATAATTCAATCATGCATCTTCACCACACTTTCACTGCAGCCCACACACTCACCCACCTGCTGCCAGAATAGGCACCCCCCACCATTGCCAGAGTCAGTCAGGCATGTTTTTCTCCCACTCGTGCAGTCCCACTCAGCTACATCCACACCCCAACTCTGTCTGCCTTTAACAATTACCTCCAGCTCTGGGAAGAAGCACTGCAGATTTCCATCCCAGCCTTCCCTCTAAGTGCTTATTTGTTGCATCACGGAACATGCCCTGAGCTGGAATGAAATTTCGCCCTTTGCATATCCTTACTTATTTATACTTGCTATCCGTGCTGGTTGCCTAAGGGATGGAAAGGAGGTAGGAGGGTATTAACAAGCTCTTTAACATGATACCTCCTAGAAACAGAGTAACTACTGCTATCTGCATCGCTATCTTTCGCTTGAGTGAAATTCAGGCAATGGACTCTACTGCTGGCTGGTTTTCTGTGCCCACGTGGTGCTATAAGACACACTAGGAATTTAGGCTTGGCTTCTGACCCATCAATTCTAAAAGTTAGTGCTCACACACAAGGTTCAAATTTTACAAGGTGTGAGATACCAAGTGTTTTCTGACACTTCTCAAGACAAGGTGATGCTCTTCGGAGAAACAGCCTTTTACTACTCATGTCCATTATTCTACATCATTATTCAGTCTTTTGGATGCATATATCCTCTGCTATCTTCACTGCTTTCCTCTAGTCAATCACCAAGACCTTCCTTTCCTCTCCAGAAAAGTCCACTAGTTAAGCCTAGTAGTTAAAGCACTGGGTCCTGAAATCCTAAACGTCTGACTTTAGAGAAGGATGTCAAGCAAAGTCTCCCTGGGATGGTGCCCTAAATATGAAGATGTCATATATACTGATATAGAATAAATTCTCTAAATCCCTTTTTCAGAAGTAATTTTATATCATAAAAAAATACTCTGCATGGGCAGAACACTCAGACCTTCAACTACAGTCACCCCCAGCTGATGATCTGGATCTGCCAGGCACAGAGTCAGATGAAAAATGTTTGTACCAAATTGGAGAAGATGTGAAGAGTATTTAAGGGAAATGGAGTCTATCAGAGGGGCCACTTGCTGGGAGGACAGTTTTCTGGCATGGGACAGGCAGTTGTTTGAGTGTTTGCAATGCAAACCCTCACCTACAGCTGTCCCCAAGCAACAGCCCTCCCTCTTCAGGAGGTGTCTCAGGGCTCTGTGCAGCAGGTTCTGGTGCTCGTGCATCACACCCCAGTGGGTCCCCAGGACAGCAGCTGGCCCTGAAGCTACACAGCATCCCTGTAGCCCCTGGCTGTGGAGCCAATCAAGAATTGTTTGTAACATCATGGCATGGGAAAGAACAAGAGTGGCTGGAGAAGGGGCCATGAGGAAGTAGGGCAGCATTTTTCCAAGACAAACATCTTTGTTGTACTTCCTGGAGATGACACAACACAGTACAGAAGAAGGGCAGGAATGAGGCCAAGAATCAGCTATGGGCTCTAAAGGGGGATCAAGACCCTCCAAGCTTTCCAAAGCACTCCAACCCATTTCCAAAAAGGTGTGAAAAATGATAGTCAATTTGCACAGAAAGTGAGAAACCTGTCTTCAGGAAAGCAAAACCTATCTATGAAAAGACACCTCCACTTAGCCCAGACAGCACCCCCAGGATCCTGGACAGAGGAGCTCCTTCCCCATGGTGCCACCAGGCTAAACTCTCCCCAGGGAGCTGAGGGTGTCTAGCCTAGAGAAAAGGAGGCTTAGGGGGGATCTTACTGCTCTAAAAGGAGATCATAGGTGGGTGTCAGTCTCTTCTCCCAGGTAAAAAGAGATAGAACAAAAGGAAATGGCTTCAAGCTGAGCCAGTGAACAGGCTGCCTAGAGGCGTGGTGGTGTCACTATCCCTGGAGACAGATGGAGACGTGACATGTAGGGTCATGGTTCAGTGGTAGACCTGACAGTTTAGGCTAATGATTGGACTCAAATGATTTTAGGGGTCTTTTCCAGCCTTAGTGATGCTATGATTCTATGAGACTTTGAAGCCTGAATCTGTGGCATCTAGCAGTGTCATCACAGCAGGCTATAGTGCCAACCCTAGCTTGGATAAGGATAGATGTAATTGTACTGTTGATGGAATACATCTGCCACCCCTAGAGCAGTTGTTCCTTGAGGTCACAGAAGTACCAAGTAGGACTTCTTCCCTAATACCAGCATTTTGTGTACAGTAACAATACCAGTCATTGGGACCAAATCAATTTTTTCTCCCCCAGTCTCCCATCCTTCACCACTTATGTAGCTAAGGCTACTTGGGAATGTGAACAGAAAAAAAAACTTGCTCCAATTTTTTTCCCATGGATGCTGGTTCATGACTATCATGCTGAGGAACCAGAACTATATCCTTTCACACCCAGATCACTGAGTTCCCCTCTCTGCTGCCAAAGCCATAGAGCAGGACCTTATCTCAGCTATGCAGGTAAATCCCTGTGACTCCATTTAGTTTTCCTCTGCTGCCCAGTTCTCCTGCAGCACTCTTCAGCACACTGATATTACAGATCTCTACCATGATAATTAAGGGTAGAGCTTTGAATTGGGTCTAGCTGAGATAGAGTTCATTTTCCCACAGCAGCCCTCACTGTGCTGTGCTTTGCATTGGTGCCTAGAAAGGAGTTGGTAACACACCTTTTGTTTTGGTTTTGGCTACTGCTGAGCAGCACTGGCACAGCATCCCACCTGAGGCTGAAACTGTGCTTCCAATTCCTATGACTGCTAAAGTTAAATGTTCATACCATGCCATTACACATATCTTAATTAATCCACTGATTGATCCCATACTCTCTCAGATTAGGATACCCTCTCCTAGAAAACATTAGTTTATTAACCCCAGTCACTCCTTCTAAAGTAATCCCAGAACAGATAATTGCCTATCCCCTAAATGCCAAGGTACTCATAATGTTCTGATTTACCAAGAGGCATTGCAAAGTCTCTCTGAAGTATTTGAGTGGAGGAATAACACACAAGCTCTTTCAGAAGCATCATTAAAACCAGACAAACCTTTCAATCCATTTAGTGAAGTGCCTGGAGGTTGTCTTTTCAGAAGGGAAACAGAAGTAAATACAGCACACTGAAATTGAATACATGCAGTGCCACAGGCACCAGCCCTCTTGCACATCATTTGCGATGCTGGTGTTTTTTCCTGTTTCCTCTTTTTCTTCAATTTATACTCAGCACATTTCAGGCTTGTGTGAGAAAGAATCATCATAACCCTGGAGATTTTTATTTATCCCTGAGAAAGTTATAAAGTGGACATCAGCCAGGCAAGTTACCTCCACTGTCTACCGAATGTCAGCCAGGAAGTATCACTTACCTGCCATGAGAAGGCAGCTCATAATTCAGCCCCACTCAAGTCCCCACCCCTTCTGCTGTGCACAGTTCACAAGAACTATCTGAGAACAGCCTCAGGAGAGGGATAATATCAGCACTGAACCAGACTGAGATACCTTTTTTCACCTCACAAGTCCCACACCATTGCTGTTAAGTGGTCATGATAGGATGAGAGGAAATGGCCTCAGGTTGTGCCATGGAAGGTTTAAATTGGATATAAGGAAAAATTTCTTCACTGAAAGGGTTGTCAAGCACTGGAACAGGCTGCCCAGAGAAATGGCATAGCCATTCTCCCTGGAAGTATTTAAAAGAAGTGTAGCTGAGGCACTGAGGACATGGATTACTGGTGGACTTGGTAGCTCTGGATTAATGATTAGACTCAATGATCTCTGAAGTCTTTTCCAACCTAAATGATACTTTGACTCTATGAATGCTTAGGTAAGGCTAGTGGTGAGGTTCAAGGCTGTCATGGAGTCCAAAGAAGTAGTATTTTTCACTGTGTTTTCTCCAAGAGACCAAGGGAGGATGCATCAAGTGTCAGAAGATGTTTGCTAAATCTCTCCCAGCATCCTAACCCCAAACTTGCCTCTTCCAGTCTGCCAGACTCCATAGCTCTTAGCCAGAGTTCTCGTCTGGGACTTGTAACTTCAGCATGCTACTTGGCTCCTAGAAACATTTTACAAAAAATTGAGGAAAACCAGTAACTCTGGCACTGCTTTCTTCCCACTAGGGCTTCCCATGTTTGGGGATGATTCATGAGCTGCATGACAGCCCTGCATCTGAATACCCATGGCTGAAGTGAGGAGGGAGGGAGAGGAGAAGAAAGAAAAGGACAGCCTGTGGAGGATTGGATTTTTTTCCACTCTTGCACTTGTTTTTTCCAACTGGTTGGTTTTAACTCCATGCTGGGGACTGGCACTGATTTTCTTTCATTGTGTGACATACATTTTTAAATGAACATTAAAGGTGCTGAAAGAATGAGATAGACGCTTTTTCTTTTTTTTTTAAGAAATATCATTTTCAATTCAAACTGAAATAAAACAATTGTTTTCTCTGCTTGCTGACTGAGACCCAGGTTTAAGACTCTATTCAGCCAGTAAGCAGGTCTACATCAACCTAAAAATGTTCCAGGAAGCCCATAGACAGAGGAGAGATTTTCATTGCTGGAGCTTGTATCACCATCTCTTCAAGCTGTCCTCTTCTTCCCAAGGTAAAGCTTCCTTATAGATTCCTCCAGCTATGCCAAATTTTATCTTTAAGAGTGATATTTTCCATGTCAGATGTTCATGTCATGTCTGATATTTGACGAAGGTGGAAGTTAAAATGGTTTGTTCTTTTCCAAAAACAGGCAAGAGGGAAAAAGCTATTTTACCAACATTAAGAAAAAGATAGTGACCTTTATATAAAGCTCCTGTAGTTCTCTGCTTTCAAGGGACATGAATTTTGATGACAGAGGAAAGCAAACGTTCATTTCATGCTGATTTTATCCATACTTGTGAAAACTTAGACAGGTCATAAGCTTTTGGAAAAACTGCAATTTACAGTTTGAGAAAAATTATTAAAGTTTTCAAAAAAAACCCCATCCTTTTTAAACTCCTCACTAGGCCTTCTGCAGTCTAGGGCACAAGTAAGGCCTAGGAGTGGGCTGGGGAAGCAGAAGAAAGAGGAATACATCTCTTGGGTTTGTATTTACCATGACTGTGGCTGCTTCCTGCACATAGGAAAGGAGGATCACTGGAAAAGGAGGCTGGCTAATTCCAAAGCAGTAGGTAAGAGCCAGGAAGGTAACCAGGATACACTAACTCGGGACACTGCAAGAAGTAAGGGGCTAAAATGCTACATAGGAGAAGAAAACTGGGAGGTGTGACACCTGGACTATTTGGACAAGGAGACTGTGACTTCTTGGAGCTGAGGGGAGGGGAAGACAGATTAGACAAGGAGTCAGAATGTGAGGTAAGTGGAAATAGATGAAAATAAGTGACACAGTCCAGCAGTAGAAATTGTATTTTTCTAGATCCAGGTTCTGGAGCTAAGATTATTTGTCTGTAAGGTAG
Source organism: Anthoscopus minutus (assembly GCA_013399455.1). NCBI lineage: Eukaryota > Metazoa > Chordata > Aves > Passeriformes > Paridae > Anthoscopus > Anthoscopus minutus. Next base: position 153,915 of record VWYI01028857.1, read on the forward strand.
ATTATAACTTTGTTAGGTGAGAACCAGACTGGGAAAAGAAGCCAAGAAGGGCAGAACAGACAAGGTAAGCTGATAAAGACAAAAGAGGTCAGCAGTGGGACAGAAAAGCTAACAAGTTCATGACCACTAAACTGCAAAGCGTTGGCAAAGTGTTGGCTTACTCGTTACACAAAGCCAAACACTGCAAAAGAGGGAAAACATCAGCATTATAGTTATCCAACCAATTTGAATGCATTCCATTGTGCATAATGACTAAGAATCAGTCCTGAATCAACTTTTCTTGCAGGACCCTGTTCTCATTGAATGCACTAGATAGATTCGTTTGGGAATCAAACTTAGCTGTTTGGAAAGTGGGCAGCAATCCAGTGAGAGCCTGAGAATGGCTAGGACAAACAGGAAAATCATATTGCTAAGGCAGCTGAAAGGTGTTCTGCAAGGCTGGATTTGCCCCAACCCCTGCACAAGGCCATGGTGATACCAATAGAACAGAGCAGAATATTATATTTCAGTTGAAAGGGACCTACAAAAATCATCTAGTCCAAATGCGTCCTAAACACTGACAGGGTTGGAGCATTGACCAGCTCTCCAAGAAGCCTGTTCTAGTGTTTGACTACCCTCTTAGTGAAGAACATCCAGTCTAAACCTCACACAGCACAGCTTCAAACCATTCACGTGAATCCTATAACTGGACACACAGGAGAAGAGATCAATAAAATCTCTTAAAACAGATTTTTTACAAGCACTGTGTAAATCTGTGCGCCCCATTTTTCTGGACGCTTAACCAAGGCTGGAAAAATGCTCTGGCTCCCTTTTTTGGTCTGATGGCAATTCCAAACAAAAATAAGTACTGTATTGAGAGCCCAATTTTGGCAAATCAGTAAGTATAACGTTTGGACTTTATTGAAAGAAAAATACCCCATATATAGTCAGCCTATCTTCTGTTGCATCTGAACATTTTCAAATGTCTTTGTTTCAAAGGAAAGGAAGATACATATTGAAGTTATAAACTAACTGGAATTCGAAATCCAGTGTTTCATCTCAAATATATTGAAAGAAATAATTCAAATTAAAATTAAGAAAGGGAAATGGTTTTGAGACTGTTTTACTTTTCTCCTGGGTTCAAGATGTTTTCTGCAAAACAAACAATTATATGGCATATAAACAAACAGCCCATATAACTTGTATGTCACCAGATTCCCATTTCTACATTAATAAAAAGTCAATGAAAAACAGTGCTCAGTCCTAGGTAAGACTTGGCAGGCGGCAGTTGAAGAATTGCTGAGTTGAAGACAAAGAAAAATTTGCTTTGAACACTGAAAGCATTCTGTAATGATCAGTACTTTGAATAATGAGATTCTAGGTGTCTCAGGTGGGCTATGAAAAATTAATAGACACTTTTGACCTTAATCTTGCTGCACCTCCGTTCCCCGCCTATACAATGGATTTACATAAAGTGGCTTGTGTCCTTTCATCTTGTAGGAGCAGGGTGAAAATCCATGAATTTCATCATCATGTACCGAGATACTGGCCTAATGTGCCACAGATTACACCTTGAGACAAAGAATCCCCAATTCTCAGCAGCCTGTGAAAGCAGACACAATGCAAAGCTTAAAGATACACACTAAGCAAGGCGAAGGAAACAAATTACCGAATCACTGCTCAGTTAGGAAATGTCACCCATCCTGCGTACAGAAGCCGGCAGGGATCCTGTCTCAACAGACAGTGCTGAAACCACTGCTCTTTATACAATGCATAGACACAAGAATGCCAAATTAAGATTGCAGCCTTAATTCTGGCATTTTCTTCTGTTTGAAGTACTTGCCTTTGCAACCTAAATAATATTCTTCTGACACAGTTGTGTGTACATAATATATGAAAGGCTCTTGGCTCGAGGGCCTTGAACTTCACAGAACATTGCAGCAGTGCCCCTGAGTTTTCCTCCCCAGTTATCTTGCTTCCAGCTCATACCGGTTTTGCAGCACTGTATCAGAGCTTGCCTTTTCCTGTCTCTCTCCTTTACCACATGCCCTTCCTCAGAACTGCTTCCTCACCTCCAGCCACCCACCCTGCCAGCTACCCAGCACCAGTTTTCATTGCTGCATTGTTAATTATTTGCTTGGGCAATCACAATCCTAGGACTACGAGCACAGACAGAGGTGTCATTTCATTAGATATAAAACAGCAAATACAAAAGCTAGAAGTTTCCTAATTTCAGGGCAAAATTGCAATAGTGTTGGCATTCTGTATCCTTCCCAGATCTGGTCCATGATGCAGAGGTTCCTGCCTCCATCTCTTCTTTCTTTGCAATCTTCCACCCAGTAACTGTAACTGGTGGGTGGCAGAAAGGAAAACTTTGACTCATCACATCTGTCTCTAATGGCAGTTGTCATGCTCCTTACAACCCCAGGTTCCCTAACATTTTCACTGCTATATAACTTCTGGAGTATTATACACTTTATTCATACCTCTTTACCTGAACAGCAGCTTAAACATTCCCTACTCCTCACCCAAAAACTTCTGGAGTAAAACTCTCTTTCAGGGAACTTCTGGTATGGTTTTGTTCATCCTGCAAAATATGCCCAAAGCCTTATACAAAGGCCATACAGACAACAAGTTTGCATCAAATGAAAACAAAGAGACCATATCAGGGTGGGAGTAGGGCCTGATGTTTTAAAAAATTCTGTGCAGAGGGAAAGATAACTTAGAAATTGCCAAAGAAATTATCTACTTAAAAAAAAAAAAAAAAAAAGAGTTCACAGCTTCTTTAGTTTTCAACGGGATTTTTTTCAACTAATATTAAGCTTCAGAAGTTGAAAGTGTCAACACAATAGACAAAGACCAATCCACTCCAAACTGTGGATAATCCTCTTCTCCCTGGCATCATGACACCTGTCAGTGCAAGATTCTCCTTTGCTAACACCCCTTGTCCTATCCTGTTGTAAGTAATGACTCCTTTTTCTTACTCTCACTCTCCCTTTTTTCTCTCTGTCCTGGCTCTCTCCTCTGGCTCTCCCTGGTGAACAGTTAGCTGCAAGAAGCATTCCTGGGCTAGAAATTAACATATTAATGAAGAAAGAGCCTTGAAGAAGGGTTGAGAGATGGGGAGAAAACAGAGAGAAGAGGCAGGCAGAAGAAAATAACAAAAAGATACAATGAAGAAGGGACACAGAGCCAAAGCACAAGGGGAGAAAAGAAAAAAAAAAGCCTTTCTCGGGAACTTGTGCTACTTCAAACACTTCCATGGGAAGAAAAGATGAAAATGAAGAAAGAAAGGGGGTAGGAAAAATGGGGCGATTCATCTGTTTTAAGCTAAGATTTAATATTTCTATAGAAAAGAATCACCTATCAAGAGAAGGATAAGAAGGTGGAAGATAGGAGTGATGGAAGGACACAGAGACACACAAAGGGGGCATGACATAACAAGAGCAGTGGGCTCATCCATGGCTGTTTGCAAAACACCATGAGCATAGAATCATGGAAACACCAGCACAATAGTCTTTGTCTAAGGGCTACTGCCTCCCCTGCAACCTCCTGTTCTCTCCTTCCACGATGTAAACCTGCAAGCCTGCCCCAAAATTATGCTGAAAAAGGATAAAATGTCAGTTAGCAAGGACTGCTGTTGATCTGACAAACTCATAAGCATCCCACTCCCAACCCCTCTCAGCGCTCTCTCAGGCAAACAGTGGGAAGCCCATTAGGATCAGTGGGTTGAGAAGGAAGTAAAAAAATTGTTAGTTCAAACATCTAAGTACTTGTTCCATCCTCTCTGTTCCTCTCTTTGACTACCCACCATCTACATCCCTCTTTAGAAGCACTGCAGAAGAACAAATTCTGAATAATGCAGAAGAATACATTCTAAATTTCTTCTTGCACCCACTGGCCAGAACAAGCCCACTATTTCCCATGCCTGCTGACAAGATAAAATGAGGTGAAATAAAGGATTCCTGGCCTGAAGAAGGAACACAAAGAAATAGCATTTTTAGTGGTGAAATACGTAGCAGACATTGCAAAACCAAGGCATAAGGACCTGATTAGGAAAACAAGTTTTTTGACATAGGCCTACACTACTAAAGGTGTGTCCAGAGAGCCATTCTTGTAAAACAGACCTCTCAGTTTGTCCTTATCTTTCACAGTCCCAGCAGCATGTGCCACTACACAAAAACTTGTTCCACAGTTCCCAGGTGGTACCAAGCCAGCTCCTTGACACCTCACCAGACTACTGCAATACTGAGAACACCCTCAGTCTCCTGATTATTGGCTGAGGCCCATGGTCTTGTGCAGCAGCCTCCTAGAGGTGTAGTAATTAAGTAAATAGCCACAGGCACAACGTTTGTCTCCTTGACCAGCCAAACACCTCCTTTCTTCTATAATGGTGAGGGGAGTGGACCAAGGACTGTCACTTAGCCATCTCCAGATGAGACCCCTAGGTGTTACCACACAGCTTTCTTTGATACTTAAAGAAACTTTCAGCATAAACCTCTGTCACAAATGTGACAAATTTATATAGCTGCTTTCCCTTGACTTCTCAGATGACAAGATGAGGTCCGTGGATTTCCTGGCATAGGAGTCCCCACTTCCTAGCTTCAGCAGAATGGCTGCAGCCAAAGTCACAGCATCCATGCAACTGCCTGGCTTTGGGTACCACCACTGCTCTGACCTGTGGCATCTGAAAAGGCAAAGCAAGCTTCAAACCACACAGAGGAATGAAAGCCAGTGTCATTCACAGCCTTCTCACTTAGAGAACCAGCTGCATGTCCTTCACAGTGAGTGCTCTAAAACCAAGCCCAGGGATGCTTTGTATTTCCCCAAGTAGTCCTTCATCTGCACCACATCCCCACACTCCCTCTCTTGTCAGTGCCCTTCTCTGGGGTTCTGCTTCCACACTGACAACTGATGGCTGTGACAAATGTTTCTGAGCTGCTGCAGCTGAGCACCAAGAGGCACAGCCCCTTCTGCAGGCTTTGTGAGGATCCAGAAGAGGGTGACAAAAAGAGAGGAAACCAACAGCAATGCAAACCAGCCTGATCTACAATGCAAGTTGGTGGATGCCTCTCACTCGGGCAGCTCTCCTCTCCCCTGTGGCTAATCCTACCCCTGAACGCCTACGTTCCCTCCATACTGGCTTACACGGTACTTCCAGTGCCATCCAGTGTTGGGAGCACCATGCTTTTCTCATTTGGCTCCCTCACTCTGCCAAACTTCTTTGTTAAGCAATTTCACGGAACTGTAATAAACTATTCCAAATCAATTTCACAGCATTGCTAAGCTTGTGCCTTCATCAGCTCAAACTTGAGCCTTCCATGAAAAATTGCTTGGAGAAAAAAAATGCAAATCAATAAAATAAGTAAACTTCTCACTCTAGACAGTCAAGCTGGAGCCTTTTCCAGAACATCTTTCCACAGCCACCAGAGAAACTGTGGCTTGGTGCCACCTCCAAGGCACTTGTTGGAGCACCTCTCCTGTGCCAAAAGGATGAGAGAACTAGGATTGTTCAATCTGGAAAAGAGAAGCCTTTGGGGTGACCTAATTGTGGCCTTCCAGTACCTGATGAGAACTTACAGGAAAGATGAGGCAAGGCTATTTACAAGCGCATGTACTGACAGGCCAAGGGGGAATGGGTTCCAATTAAAAGAGAGTAAGTTTAGATTATATATTAGGCAAAAATTCTTTACAAGGGTGGTGAGGCACTGGAACAGGTCATCCAGAGAATCTGTGGATGCCTCCTGGGGGTGTTCAAAGCCAGGTCAGATGGGACTCTGAACAATCTGGTCTAGTTGAAGATATCCCCTCCCATGGCAGGGGGCTTGGAACTAGATGATCTTCAAGGTCCACTTCCAACTCAAACTATTCCGTGATTCATCTGACCTGTAGTCTCACACTTGCAAAAAAGCAAGACTTTCTCCATGTCAAAGCTACATTAAAACCAAAATAGATCTGCAAGTAAAGCCCCCCAGTATCTCAGCTACATGCCTGCAAGGAAAGGAAAAGGAAACTGAGACAAGGGCAACAAAGCATGCAGAACTCTGAAAAAATGATTCTGGGCAAGTCAAATGCTGGAAAGTCCAATACCCCACATTGCCCTGCAGAATAGCTTTTTGACATGAATACATGCTAGGCATACTGAAGAGCAGTTGCTAGATGTTCAGATTTATTCAGAGGCTGTAAGCATCTGTATTTTGCACCTCAAAGTCTTCACAGTCTCTTGGTGATGCTGAAGAGCATTTTGTCATGGCTTAAGTACCAGCTCTTGTATGCTCTCATCATGCCACACGTCACCACTCAGATGCAGAAGGACAACATCAGCATCTTTGTGAAGAAGGTAGAAAGCATTGCTTGCAGCAATCTGTTTGAGGTTACTCACGTCACTCACAGGGCCAAATCTGCCAGTGACACATTAATTTCAGGAGAAAGAAATCAATGAAAAGTATTCTTTTGGGAGGACTATCTATTATATATGGCATCTATTACCTATGTGGCTAAATCCTTTCAGAGCTTCATTGCAGTCAACCCCTTTGCTCATTCAGGTCTGGTTATCACTTGTCTGTAACCAGTCTGTAACCACAGCAGCCTTGTTGGACATCTGCCTCTGCCCAGGGCTGTCTCCAGCAAAATAAGCACATAAACAATGTAAAATCTAGATATATCAGCTCAAAACATGTCATTCTCTTAGGATGAAGGAAGACACTGAAATTAGATATAATTTGCTCTTGAATTTGCTCTTCCAGCACACTGGAAAAGCTGCAAACCTTTTTGAAACCACTTCTGGAGCTGCTGGCTGCCTGCTTCACACAGGCATAAGAGAGGCATGTGTGGCACTGCCGCTAATATCTTGAGCTCATTAAACACCCCCAATGTCTTGGCTAAAATCCACCTCTAGTAAATTCATTCTGCCAGCTGAAATTCCTCGTGCAGCTCCAGTGAGGTGCAGTATTCATCTCCACTTCATACTACATTCTGTTAAACAGTTGCTCTATTTCACCCCAGAGATGGCTGAATTTTTTGGTGAATTAAGCCATCCTCTTCTACTTTGTAAAGTGCTTTGGAACTGCAGATAAAAGATGCTACAGTCTGTCATAAAATAAACGTAAGCTGCTGACACAGCTACTGGAGGTAGCCATCTTGCTGAAAAATGATTTCATTTGTTACACCAATAATACAGGGAAGAACACTGGGCAAGACACTGAAAACTCATTTCCATCTCATTTTAATACAGCTTCAAAAAGTCAGCATCAAGTCAGCATTTGTGCATTTTTAACCACTGCCAGGCTACAGAGATTCACAAGTTTTCAGTCCATGGTGGCAGCTCTCTTCCATCATGACCATGCCATCAAGAGGGTGAACTCTTCAAATCCTTCATCTGAGTATCTTCTGTCTCTCCAGATCTTTAACAAAGACCAATACTAAGTTTACCAAAACTGTTTTTCCAGCATATCTCATAGTAGGTACATGACTTCAAAGGAGAGGCCCGATCACCTTACCATCTTTATCCAATCAAGACAGCGGTAGAAACTTGTTTGATGTGATATAACAAGATCAGAAATCTGTCCACAGGGGAGGAAAAGAGTTTTCTTTGTATGAAGATGGCCAGCAGCATTCAGTCTGATTGATCATTTCAAGGGTAACTATGGTTAGATTTTAATATTCATTTTATATTAAGGTGCTTGCAGGCTTGAGTAGGGACATTTTTATTACTTAAATCAGGAGAGAACAAGCTGCAGAAATGATAGAGCAGGGTGTACTGAACAAGCTGACAGGTCTCTGCTATTTCTATTTTCTTTGTTATTATTTCACTCACAGTCAAGCATTTTAAACACCACATTTCTAGATTATATTCCATCCAAATACTTCAAGAAATATAGTGCACAGTGAATGTGCAGTACAAAAAAAATTATTCTAAGGTAACATACATCACCCTCAAATGTTTATATTCAATTCAAAAATCATATTTTCTAACCTTAGCAAAGCAGGAATCCCTTGTCAAATACTGCAAACCAATTTCTGAAGTTTGAAGTGGAGCTAGCTTTGAGTTGTCTACACCAACAGAAACCTCACTGCTGGCTAATTATTTGAAAGCAGAACAAATTCATTCATTTCACACTCTCTTAACTCAAAATTGGATGAACACGGATTTTTTTTCTCAGATCTTTCAAAAAATGTTCACCTTTGGACTATGAATGAAAATAAAATTTGCAAAGTAAAACAAAATGTACTTTAAAAATTATTGCTACTTGAAAATAGGCCAGTGGACAGATCTGTACACTGCAGAGGGAGGAGGTCTGGATATTGCACAGGTCACAGGTACCCAAAACCTGTTCCCTGTGCAAAATTTGGTAGGATCCCTTTCAGATAAGTATTCAGCTGCCCCAGAGATATGCAGATCCACATTTTCCCAAATGAGGATGCAAGACTTAAGTAACCCTTAAAGCAACGATTTTGAGAGGAATTTCATCAGCAGCATCTAGTCAGGAGTGCTCTAAGCCTCAATTCAGAAAAGCACTTAACCACGCACAATCTCTTGGGCAAAGCATAGATGGCAAAAGCCACTGAACAGCAGGTGCTTCTGCAGGGGAGCAGGCAGCTGTTTGACAGGGCTCAGCTCCATCACACAAGCATGTAGGAAAAAAGAGGAAAAGAACACCTATTGAAAGTTTAACCACAGGAACTGTGTTAAAACTGCAGAACATAAAAAAAATCCCATCCCAGACACCCCAGGGTTAATACCTCCACTCTTTTCCAAGAAAGGTCACCTGACAATCTTTTTCCCTTTTTTAGTGAATTTCTCACAACACAAAGGCTGTCGTGCTGCCCCCCCAGACCCTGCCTTCAAGGAGGGAGCACTAGGTGCAAGCAGCACTGGTGTCTTGTCAAACCAAATCGTGAACACAAATTGCATCAAAGAGAAGAAAAAGCTGCTCCAGAGTTGCACAGGGAGCCATAGCAACGTAGCAGTTCCTATTTTTAAAAACTTGAAAGATAGTAAGAACATTAAGTCTGAGGGGAGGGGAGGAGAAAGGGGTGGGGGGGATCAAAAAACCAACGTTTCTATCAGAAAGGGAAAAAAATGTATACATTCCTGATGGCAGTAGTGATGAAACCACATATGGCCAGCCATCAGTGCGCCAGTGTGCAAGCCAGAAAATATCCACTGCCCCATCAAGCCAGAATCTTGAAGTAAAAAGGGTATTTTTCACCTTCCCTCCACTGTTCTGCTAAAGCAGTTTTTCAAATTCCCTGAGGCACTTTCAAGCCCACAGCACCCTAAATGCATTTTGCGATCAGAGCAGGATCAGCAATGGCATAGCTGATGCTGAACTGTAGCCCAAACTGGGTTTGTGGTCTCAAAGCTTCACTACAGAGGGAGGATTTTGACTCACTTTCCATGAAGAGTGGAGAGAGTCTGAAGGCACATATTAAAACATATTGTCACCAGCAAGTGAAGTTGCCACTGTACTAGCATTAATTGGACTTGGCTGTAGAGCGGAAGATGTCTCAGAGGGCTGGAAGCAGAACACGGACATTTTCCCATCTGGAAACTGATGGTGCATACCAAAATTCATTCCCAGCTGGTGGATTTTGGAGGCGTTTATGAAAGGATATGTCCTTTAATTGAAAGATAACCCTTGCCAAAACCCCATCACTTCACTTGAACCCTTCTACTAGCTAAGTTGGTTAGAGCAAGGGGCTAATATCAGCAAGGTTGCAGGTTCAATCCATGTACAGGCCATTCATTTAAGAGCTGGACTCAATGATCCTTGTGGGTCCCTTTCAACTCAGAATATTTTGTCATTCTGTGACCCTATTTTAATTGCAAAGAGGCTGAAACACCCACAAAGAGCAAGTACCTCCTCTCCCCCTTTGACAAAGCTCAGCTACGCAGGACTAAGGTGTCCTGTGGTGCCTGCTGAGGAACAAACATTTGTGCTGTGCCATCATATACTCCCCTTGAGAAGCCAGGGATCTCCAGTATCCTGCCAGCATACGAGTTAGTTTGATGTTTGACCTTCCACTGCAGGACAGCTGTGCTTCCCACTGCCCAAGCAGGACTGCTTCAGAGCTGGGCAGAGCAAGGAGGACAGCCACACACAGACTGCTCTTCTGCATTAGACACTCTTAGCAGCCCACCTGTATGGGGGAGGTTTGGATCAAGAGCATGTTACACACTGCCCTCAGCAATCCTCTCCAGTGACAGAAAAAAAAGGAGTCAGAGGATGCCAACATTTCCTCCAAGATGTGGTGGCACACGACTTTTCAACTTCTGACCAGGCAACATGAATAACCAGTAGACCCAAGCCAACAAACCCAGCACCTTTCACCAGCACTGCACCACTGCAATGCACACAGGGCAAATGAAATGCAAGACAGGGACAGAAAAAAGCAATGGCAGTGTGCACAGAGTGAGATGACGTACAACAAGGGATGCAGGGAGGCAGAGAGGCCCTGACAGAGTCAGGAGGCACAGGCCAGCCCCAGCCTCCAGGTGCTGCGGGAGCAGTGACAGGAACAAGCAGATTTCAGCAGCAGAGATGTCTAATCTGTCAGCAGTGCTCACACCACGTGCTGCCACTCTGCACCAGCCTGACGGCAGCAGGACACACCAACAGTGGGAACATAATGAGCTGCTAACTAGACACAGGCCTACAGGCTCCAAAAGGTCAAAAGTTACATATGCTCCATCCCCCTCCACGTTTCTGAAAAGGGCAATTTCTGCATCCTTGGGAATATGCCACTTATACCTTCTCTCACCATCTCCCCAGCATTAAGAAGCAAGTCCCAGCACTGTGCCTCCCACAGCTGGAGCAGCATAGGATTGAAGAGCTGGAGCAGGGCTTCCCAGCCAGCTGCCAAGCAGGTAGATGTAGTCCTGCCAAACTGAGGGAGACAGGGCTCCTTAGTAGGAAGGTAATTTGACATACCTGTGAATGGCGAATGGGTGGTACAAATGGTCCATTATCCGTTCCTGCCCTCAACTCTCCTACTGCATCATGTGAAGGTGTGTGACCCACCCAACTTGGAGACAACACAGAGTGGCTCCATGGCAATACCTGCAAATGACATATGATGACCCCTGTCTGGCATGGAAGGTGATGCCTGCCATAATTAGAGAGGAGAGGGCAGGAGGATGGATTGAGAGAGACCAGAGAAACAAGGAAAGGTGTTGCCTGGGCACGGTCCTTGACACTGGCCTGGGGAAAACAGGTCCAGGGTACTATGGGTGTGGTGCTGCTCACAGGTATCAGGGCGGCACGATACCCTGAAGGGACACTGCAGTGTTTTAGGGATATGTACAGCCCATATGGACTTGAGTTTCCAAGGAAGCAGTTTGTTTGTACACCCAATTGCAAGAGCTTTCTCTGCTCACTGACTCACTGTTCAGGTACCCAAGCCCCAACAATTCCTAGTTTCTATTAGGAAAATGTGGTCATGTGAGAACAGAACTTGTCATGGTTGTTCCAGGGAAAACAGTTTCCAAGCATTCATCAAAGGTTCTTCTGCATTTCTTATCTGTTTGGCAAGGTAAAACTACATATGAATGTTACTACCTCCAGAGTGGAAGTGTCATGTCCAAACAATGCACCGAGCAAGCTTGCCAGCTGTTTTCCCATTTGAAGAATCTGAGGCACAGAATTGAACCTAACTTTGTTTCCCTCTAAAAGTATTTCTTTGCAAAGGTGGTATAATTCCACATTTGTATTTTAATTCCAAGGCAAATGCTCCACTGCACTTTTTATTAAAATGAAATCTACTGTGTGCAGCCTGGTGTTAAATGAGAGACTATTAAAGCCAATCAGTGGAGAACTCATTAGAAACCCTACAACAACAAACTAATAGTTATGGCCCAGCATTCACAAACAGCCATGACAACAAGCAGAAAGAACTCAGGTCTCATTGAAGGCTACAATAAAACCACAGCTTATGTAGCCCAAAGACTGTGAATATCTGTACAAAACAGCTGAGCTTCCATTCCTCAAATATGTGCCAGAAATTATATTCTTTTCTCATGACTCATCTCTGAATTCCACTCCTAAGAATACTCCTGTCATTTAGTTATTTCTTCCCATTTCTAAAATGTAATGAGAAGCACCAATCCAGAGCTCAAGGAAATCTGTCCCATCAATTAAAATAACGAAATAAGCAGAAGGCTGCCTATAAACACATCCACCTCTGCCCACTCACTCCTCAGCAACCATGGTGAAGGGAAAAAAGATGAGCTTTGCAGGATGCCTGGAAGCCTAGCAACTCTCCTAGGAAGGGCCAAGAGGTAAGAACTCCTCGTTTGAGCATCTCCTTCACAACCTTTGAGATCTTCTCATCCTGTAGAAAAGAGCAGAGCACACAGTGCTTTTGCTGGGTGCCCAGACAACCAGATATTGGGATAACTATAAACTTGGAAGACTAAAATATTCAGATCAGACTTTTTTCTGGGACAATGAAGGAATAAATGAATAGGTAATTATAACAAACAGAACAAAGAATTAAAGACTGTAATTGAACTGGGAAACAGCATTTGGATATTTGGACTCCAAATTACCACCTAAACCTGTTATCAGCATAAATGGAGATAAATCACTCACTAGGGGAAAAATTCCTCAAAAAATCATTCAAAAAGATAACTAACAAACCTTGTAGAACAAAACCCTTTCAAAGTATCATTTTACTACTCTTTAATGGAGTTATCTCATCAGCAGGTTCATTTATTGGACAAAATCCAAAATGTTCAATGGTCGTGATCATACTTCTGTAGTTCCAGTCTAACACAAAAGAGAGCCAGTTTCAAAACAGACAGAAACAGTTGCTATGAGACCATTAGTGATACAAGAAGATGCAGACCAAACACCTACATTGTCAAGAAATGGCATTTAGATAACAGTCTGTCTTTTTTCTTTTTGTGCTTGCAGTCCTACTTCAAATAAAACTTTGTTTGCACAACTTCTTGCAAAAATGAATGAGTGTCAGTGTAAAAAGGAGAAAAGATATGGAGAATCTGAAAAACATTCAGTTCATCTTGTTCTTTCTCCATTATATACCCAGATTAACCACTGACACCATGTTGAGCAAGACCATTTGATTTTAGCTGCATTCAGAAAAACTTTTCTTTTAGAAAGATGAGAAAAAAAGGTAAGAAATGGTCAGAGTTCAAAGGAAGATCTTGGGAAATGACTAATTCACAGTCAGTGTATAGTGTGCCCCAGTTGAACTACATTACACATTTTTAGTTGGTTGTCACTCTCCAAAGAATGAAATGGGAAAATTCCTTTATTGCATTGCCTCCCCAGCTATGGATTTGAAGTAGATTGGACCACTTTGGATGAGCCTCCAGAGTTTCTCAAAGAGTAGCTACGTGTTGATGCCTTATCTGAGGTCACATACACATACACTTTGTCTCCCCAGACATCAAACCCACGTACACACATTTCTCTACTCTGTGTAGGCATGTGGAGGGGGAACTGTAAGTTGCAGATGGCTGAATATAGTATTGCTGGGTCCAGAGCAAGGCTAAAATTGGCTCTCCAGAACCTGCAGTCCAGTCCAAAATGAGCCAAGCCATGTTCCAGACATGCAAGTATTGCTGCTACCTGGTCTGCACAGTGCACAAGTACTGGGATCCTAATAGGTGGAAGGGGTTAGGGAAAGTATGAAGTATCCAGGTCTGCAGAATCTGTAATATCCCAGACAGACAAAGCATATCATGAGAGGTTTAAAGCTTAGGACATAGTTAATTCCAGCAAATTCAATGGAACTTGAAGGTATGAACACAGATTACAGCTATTAATCTCTCTGGGTTTTGGTTCAGTGAGGTGAACTCGCATCTTCATGATTTCCTCCTTCCACATCTTGTGCTTCTCCTCTACCTCTCCTCCTCCATAGACTTCAGGTGTGAGGCTGAGCTTGAAGCCATCCAATTTTTATTAAGGCCTTGGATTTGTAAAAGCAATAGCTTATTTCAGCCACCACTAGCTTTTACATTTCAAAGGGTACCTGAAAGTAATTTGACTTAAATAAAAAACTAAGCGCCCAGCCCATTGAAGTAAAACTTTCTAACCATTTCACTTGGAAATACAGAGAGAGTGGAAACATGGGTGGGTGGCAGGGAAAGGAGGCAAGGTCAGAACCCCCTCACAGGCCAGCACCATGTGAGGCCAAGAAAATATTTGCCCTGCACCCACAAATAACTACAAAAGTATAATTATTTCTGAGGTAGCTCAGGTGCCTGTAACAATCTACACAGTGGCAGAACAGAGCTTGGCATGGAATGATTTGACTGTGCTTCTCAGTGAGACTGATGTCAGTACCCAAACTAAGCTGGGTGTATCTACACATATTGGCACTCATCCCTGTGAAGGCTGTACCCAAAGCAGACAAGGGAGCAAAAACAGCATGATTTGGGCCATGAAGGTGAAAAGAAAGCTAGGATCTTCAAAAATGACAAGAGCTGCTTTCATGTGGGGCACTCAGGCTTCAGGGCATATCTACAGGGCACAACAGCACAGTAACATCTACACTAAGGAGTCTCTGAGCTGGTGACTTCTGAACAATGAAAAAAGGTGCTATGCAGAGAGATTATGTTGGGTCCTTGAAGCAGCATAGCTATATGGGTGTGATGTTATGCATAGGCTAACAGACAGTCAACAGAACTCACTGGCAGAAGGTCTCCGCAGAACTCTGCATCGCATAGCAGGGAATGTTTTGTTTTCTAGATAACTGCTGAAAAGACACAATAGAGCTCCCCCCAAATCCCTCTTCATTTAGAAAGGTAGAAAAAAAAGCCTGCCTTGATGTTACTTGTATACACTAAATATATTTTCCCTGCTTAATCATTTAAGTGATGACTCAAAAGAGCAGCAGAAAAAACCCTTACTCCTAAGCCTAGCTGGGAACAAAGGGGATAAAAGCTTCAGGCATCTTTGGTTGTTTCAAGGCGTAGAGAAAAAAAACAGCATGGGGAGGAGGAAGTAAAAGTAATAAGACCTGGTAATATGCCAATTGGATCCAATGGATCCTAGAGACAAAGAATAAATAGCAATATGAGTAATATATTGGGCTAAAGAATAAAGGTCTTTTACATTCCCCAGTGTTCAGGCAAAGCGAAAATCTGCTCCCTTGCCCCTTAGTCCCTCTAGCTGCCTAGTAAAACTGACAGTGAGGAGTCACAGCATGCAGACCAATGCATCACATTTGCACTGCTCAATGATTCAATATGACAAATGAAAAAAGACACTGAGCTCTGTGTGGCCTGATGGCTACTGCCTGGATTCTCCTTTTCTCACTAGAAAGGATCTAACACGTCCAAGGATTTTATATGTAAAACATTGGACAATGACAGCTGAGCTGGTCGGGGGGCATCTGGATTCCATGTCTAATTATCTGGGTTGCTTTACTACAGGGTAAAACTCCATCTGGGACAAAAAGGAACAGTTAGTAATCAGAGTGCTGTTCTAGAAATTGTTCCACCACAAGCTTCCTCTATGCCCTTAAGCAGATGTCTTAGCACTGTTTCTTAAGAAAATTTGAATTTGGATAAAAAGAAGATGTTTATTCAAACAGGTTTTCTCTATGTTTAAATGCCCTTTTCAATTTGGAAAAACTGGCAGTTCTAATCGAGGGACTAGGCTTTCTGTATAAGGTACACAAGAGAGAACTGTACCCAAAACACCCAGCAGACAATGACCAGTGAAGTGCCAAAGAGCAGGGTGACAGCAGAAGCCCTCCTCTGAGGTAAACCAGATTCTTAAGACACCCAAGGTCTTTAAAGACTTTGTGTATGAAGCAGGATCTGAGCAGAGCTGATGGCTCTAAACTAATTTTGCAGCTCTAGCTCTCCACATCTCTTTGCACTTCCTTCTATCCTGTAATTCAGGGCTAATGAACAGCAGAAGGACACTTGGTTTCCATGAAACTATTCCAAGCAGGTTATACAACCATCACCTATAAGGGACACTTGTTCACACAGTGCTAGTGTCTGGAACAGAAACTGGCACCTTCTACACTTCAGCACAAACATTCCCTTTACTTGCAGCAAGAACTCACCTGAGAGGTGCAGATCCAGGCATGCAAAGACACTCCAAGAAGTTCAGTGCAGTTATGAAAGCAAAAATTTATGTACTGAGGAGCACACTCAAATTGTTGCACTATGCCTTCATTATTCCTATTCCTCATGCTGACTTGCCTTCTGCTGTATGTAGGCTTTCTAAGGGGGTGACAACACTGGCACTCATGATGCATAGCAACATAGGCCCACCCTCAGCTCAACTCCCCTTGTCCAGGTTCTGGCCACATCATCTGCTGCCCCAAAGCACCACATGCCCTAGCAGAAATATTCCAGTATCAGAGGTCATCTTTGACCACCCTTTTGTACAGCTGGCCTAGCTCTTTCCCTTACCTGTTGAGCATGTTGGACTGGTAAATCCTTTTCTCCTGGGTGTTGTAACAGCTGCTCTTGGGCTCAGGGATGAAGCTGTGTTCAGACAGCATATCAGAAGCAGCCGTGGTGATTATGGCTATTCCATCCCTTACTCTGGCAGGAAGACCATAGTCCCATTCATCATATGAGACAGAGATGAGCCCGGTGGGGAACTCAGATGGCACTGTGTCTGTGTCCCCTGCCACCAGGCTGGGCACGATCCACGTGTAACCATAGCCTGTCAGACCCACTGAGTTGGCCACCTCAAAAATGTAGGTGGCCTCTTCCTTTGTGCAGTAGAGGAGGATAACAGGGCTCTGGAGCTTCTTAAGCTGGTTCTGGATCTTTGAGTCCCCATCGTCCAGGGACATGTCCAACAGAAGGACCTCCTCCAGTTCCCAACCCACAAAGCTGTGCTCAATGGTACTGCGGATCTTGTTCACAAAGTCCTGGTAACCAGGGAAGTAAGTAGTGACAATGGAGAAGATGTACCAGTCGTATTCTTCCATGATGTTGAGCATGACAGAAGCTTGCTGTTCTATTGACGGGCCAAACTGGAAGAACATGGATGACTCATCCTAGAATAGGAAGTCAAAGAGAGGAAGAGAGAAAAAAAGAAAACAGGAATAGGTCAAAGGAAATAAACAGCACTCCTAGTCAATCCATTAAGCATAAAGGGGTAGGCATACAGTCAGAATCTTACTTCATATCTTGGCCAGAGCTTAAAGATTTTTAAATTTTTAAAATTTAAGTGAAGCAAGTGAGAAGGAAGCAAAATCCTTTTTATGTCCAGCTGTTCTTACTTTATTTTTAAAGGCAAGTTGCCAAAATTACTCAAAGGTTTTAACTGTTAGGCCTGATTCTAACAGACAGAGAACAAGTGGTACACAAGTGAGGACAGAAGAACAGAATATATACAAAATATTTCCATGAAATTAAGAGCCTTAACCACAGAATTATCATAACCTTACATGTAGCATAAACAGGATACACTGCAGTTTTGATACTGATTTTTGGGACAGTCACTTTGATACTGAGTTTGAGACAGTCACTCTGGTTTGAGCATCCAGACCAAAGTACAAATAGAGTAGGCAAAATAATTTGATACAAATAGCTCTGACAATCTCTACTGCTAGCTCCTCTCAAAGAAAGCAGCAGCAGAGTTTTGTACAGTTCTCAGTGCAACTACGAAGGCTCAGAATAACATAAAATATATTAAAAAAAACCAGAGATTTGTAAACTATGATGAGGTTTGTTGACACTATGTTTTAGAAAAATTGCAGCTCAGTATTTCTCTTGGTATTGCTCTCATATCCTTCTACCATACTAAGTTCATCTTTCTTAAAATCAGAACTTGTATCACTTTACAACCTTGAAGACTCCAAGGGAGTGTTATACACATCTCAGCTCTCCAATGGCATAGTGTAAATCTTTTTCATTCTGGGATTTAACCAGATACCAGGCTTTTAATTTATGACAGAACCAGAAAAATGCAAATCCCCGCTTTTGCCCTGTTCATGAAGGAAAGGAATGGAAAAAAGTATTTGCCAATATGCTCTCTTAGGGATTCATCTTCTATCTTTTAAGATCAATTGCAAACTCCTGCTGACTCCTGTAGAGTAGGATTAGATCATTAAAAAAAACAAAACAACAAAAAAACCAAAACAAAACATCCAACCACAAATAAAATAAAAAATATATATTTAAAAAACCCCACAGAATTAAATTATATCTCTCTGTGTAGAGATTCTTATTATAATAAGAAAGTTCTCCAAATCCAAACACTGCTTTAAGGAATGAGAACAGCTCCATCTTCTTTTAATTAGCCTGGAAAACTGGACCAGAGATACAAAAGGACGTTCTCAGGAGTCTGAGACCTGGGAAAACTCAGTGTGCCTCAAGACATTAGCTCAAGATAGTCACATTTAGAACAGCTCTCTACCAAATTAAGTCTCTTACAGTCTGGCAGGTGAAGTTGGTTTTCAGTAGGGATGTAGTTAATCAATCATCCATTCATCCTTTAGCCATGGTTTTGATTCCCTAAAGCCATTTCCTATATTGATAAAATATGCTATAGCTCAGCAACTCCAGAAAAAAAAATATATAGGCCTGATCCCATACCCAGTCTTAAGCTGCTTGTTTCTCTCTCCTGAGCTCCCTATGGGTCACATCCTATATGAAAGAGTCCTTGCTCTCAGATCCCCATGCCTGTCTTATGAGGTTTGGTGATTAAACTCTGTTCACTTCCTCCATACAGCTCACCACCCACACGTGAAAGTTCTCTTAGGGCTGCTCTTTGCTTAGTGGAAAACTAAATGTATGCAAAAAGAAAAAGACAGCAGCAACAAACTGAAGTCAAGTTAAAAAAAAAAACAACAGCAACAACAAAAGGAAAAAAAAACCCAGGAGCAGAAACTGTAGCCACGCAATATATGGAAAACATCTCATATTTTTTATCACTGGAATTCACCCCCTTCTCTCTGAACTGCGCTCAGGAAAAGAACCGACTCTTTCAAAAAAAAGATACTTTATGTCTTTGAAGCTTATGCAAAAAAATTATAAAAGATAGAGGAAAAAAATCAAACTATTGTCACAGCATCTGTCAGAATTTGAAAAAAATCCTGAACAAGCATCTCCAACACCCTTCATTGCTCAGTGCCTTTGAAAGCCACTTGTAGCGAACTGAATGCTAGAGTGTGAAGACTCAGCCTTACTGCAACATGAAAAGGCAAGACAGCTACACTGATGACTAGTATTTATTTTTATATTAAGCTCAACAAGAGCCTGTCTACACTTATGCATAAGAGCCTCTGTACTGACTGCAATTTTTCACCATTTCTAGCAGAGAGTCCAAGATCTGAAGGGTCTGGTTATTGAATTACAGGAACATTTGACACGCAGCGTCTGAAGTCTTGTCTGGTTGCTTCCTCAGTGACAAACAGGGAACGCTAGATGGTAAATCCATTACTATTTGGAGCTACATACACACTCTCTCAGGAGTTAGTAGGTGTGATAGCAAGGTGCAGGACTAATGCCCTCCCAGTGATTTAAACAGGGTCAAGCTAAATTGCCTGCTGACAGTTCCTTCCACATGAGTGCAACGCCCAACTGTCAAAGGGAATTCAGCCCCAAAAGACTCGGAGGGAAAATTCAGAGCTCCTCACTAACAAGAGAGTACCAGAACACCAGAAATCAATATACCAACTAGATAGCTTTATCACAACCCAGCAAAACAATTCCACTCTACTGAGAAATGGAAGCACCCCACTTTAAAGCAAACAGCACAGGCCACTTGGCTGTGCATACAATAATTGCTCTTGAGCAACTGTTGGCATTTCTATTACGGAAGCAGCAAGAAGAGGCAACTTTTATTCAAAATGAGAGCATTAAGGAGGTGCAAGCCAGTCCACATTTGGGTTTGCCAAGATGTCTCTTGGCACTTAATCACCCGAATACTTAGGCTAGCCAAATGTTCTTCATTCTCTAACCAACTCAGCACTCAGAGAGGGGTGAAGAAGGAAGGACAGACAATAGTAGAGAAGAAAGTGTCCCTCATAATAAATCAGAAGAATTGCTGATGGAGTTGGATAGAAATCTCAGTGACTGCCTTTTTAGGGGGACAAAAAGCAAACTAAGAAAAATGTCCAAAAGCCACAATCTTCTTCCCAATCTTGTTTTTGCTCTTGCCTGATGAAAAGTCAAGGAAAAAGAGAAGGGGAAGAACTGATACAGAACAGTGGCGCTATCAGAGTATGAATGTGACCTCACTGTAGTGTTACAGTGAATGTTTTTCAATTAGGAGACAGATCTAAGGTGGTTTTACCATTTTCTATATACCCTATAGAATCATTATTGCTTTATTGCAGTCTAAAACCAAAAAGGAGTATTTTACCCTTCCAGACACTATGGGTTTTATAAGTTCCTATTTTTCTCCTGAAGAAATTTCTTTCTACTTTCCACCTTCATTTCTTACCCTAAAACAGCCAAAACACGGTTGAGCACTGCTACTGGGAGACAGATTTAAGTTTGGGATGAGGATAGGTTGAGTTTTAATCAGAAGTCCCTTACACTGCACATCATCCAGGTGAAATACAAACCCCTGGCTACAAGGAAAAGCTTGTCTTTCTCCTACAGTCCTTTCACCTGCAAGCTCAGGCTTTCCATCACTACCATTGCTGCAAGATGCTGCAGGGTGTCCCTCATACAGTCTGAAGGAGCAGAGGCTCCATTACAGGATCTCAAATCTTCCAGAGATCCCAGCACTCCTCCACTGTCACCCTACAAGGTGAGGGATCTGTAGTTTGCAGAACTGAGCTGGAGGTGGAGCTGATCAATTGACACAGCACCACTCCCCAGCTGACAGATGGCTTCCCACAGAAAATCTGCTCCGAGTTTACCGATGCTGGGACAAGAATTGCCTCCTCCTCCTCCTCCTGCACGTTTAACCCTTCAATAAGAAGGCTGGATTGCACATAAAGAAGGTACAAACACACTCAGCATGAAACCTCCTCTTGGAGACTGATGGCTAGTGAGTTCCTAGGTGGATGGAAGAGGTAGGACAAGGTTTAGAGAACAACCAAGTACTGTCACCAAGGCTTCTAAGTTCTTCAGACTTGCAGACAGGCCAGGTCTGACCCACACCTCAGTGAAGATGTGCACCCTTGGCAAGGCTGCAGGTGATTCTCCCAGGAGCCCTCCTCCAGCTGCATCATTTGAAACCAATCACTGCCATTTAACGAGCCATTTACCTCAGCTGCGGCAGGAGAGGTCCCCAGGGAGCTTTTCTCACAAGTTCCTTCCTAACAGGCACTCTAGATTCCCAAGGCAAGCAAATACAATTACTGACTTACAAATAGCATCTTACAATCCAGAGCAAAACTGCTTCTCGGCATGGGGAAGACTAGGGAATATTCACAAAGCAGGGGAATGTAAGATCCCCAAAAACAGTTGCAGGGATCCACTTATGCTGAGGAACTGGCCAGCCTTCCACTGAGCCATGGTATTGACTGCTGACTTGGCCAGTGAGGGGATCAGCACACCGCATTTTCTCTGTGCAGCCTACCTGAATGTAACCTGGTTCTGTGCTCCAGGCTCTGGTGGCTGGTCCATGAATGCATTTTTGCTAGGGGTGGCAAGCTCCTTTGGCTTCAGTCAAAGTGCCAAACCCCACAAAGGCAAGGTGTGTCAAGTTATGCAGAAGGAATTCAAGTAAGGAGCAAGTCCAGAGCACTTGTTTGCATCCAGGGTTTTCAGAAATATACCACATCATTTCAAAATACCCTACTCTGCTGTCTCCACTCAGGTCCAGGACAAATACATTTGTGCTGCTAGGCTAGTAGCCCCTTTTTATTAGACTTTTAGGAACATCTGTATATTTAACCCCATTTGCTGCTTCATTAGGTTTCCTGTGCAGCCATAATTTAACAACTGGGGTCTGCCCTTCCTTTCCAGCTCACAAAGGGGATCCCATCAGATCCTAATAACTCAGGCCACTATCACTTTTCAAAGCCCTCTTCTCATTTTCCTGATTTAGAAGAAAAGTTTCTAAAAGCTTCATGTGTCTTCAGTACAGTCTTGATTTGCAAAATTACTCTATGACCAACAGCCAAATCACACAGGGCTGCCTCCTGTTTAGATTTCAGTCCTGCCTTCCACACAGTTTTGAGGAGGGCAAAAACGAGGGAGCATGCACTAAATAACTTCTGGGAAAACACAGGCTTTCATTTCCCTTCCTGTGTATTTATTTTCTTCAAAACTGAGACACCACTGTGTACCTATTTGTCACAGTCCTGGTGGGATACTTGATTCACTGGGAGTTTTACTGCTCATGATGGAAAATGCCACAACAGTTCAACGTCTTAAAATTAAGTTTCCTGTATGTCTGAGTCCCGTTTGTTATAACCTATCTGACAGGAAATCAGGATCTTTGTTGCTTAAGTGTTCATTTACTTCTGTTTATCTTACCACAAATCCATTAGTGCCTCCGGCTAGCCTACAGTCAGGAGCCTCTGTCTGTTTTTTTCTCTACAAATTTAATTTTTTTATTTCGTTTTCAACAACTCAATACAATAAAACTCAGGCTTTTATATTGCATGCTGTATCATGCTGTGTGAGTCCTTTCTTGAATGCTCGCAGTAGGGACTATGCGTGACATGGTGACACTACAGACCTAATGTTATGTCCTCCTGCTGGAACTGGCATCTAAAACAGAATCTCTGCATCTCACACACATATACACATTCACATTTCCACAAATACATTCACAGCAAAACCTACTCAATGTAAAGTTGGAGCACATTGGAGTGTGTCATTTCCTAATGACTCTGCCTAGTTCATAGTATTTAATAGGATTTCAGAATTTTCCTGTTTTACTGAAATAGGTTCCCTGGGTTACTAATGATTTTGACCTGCATAGCAGATGACCTCCTGCAATCCTTTTCCCATGTTCTGATTCACTGATGAGTAGATCATTTTTGGTGAAAATCCTCCAAGCTGCCCTGGGAACATGCTATCAGTGGGAAGTTGAAATTTGTTAGATGAAAAAATGTGGTTTATATAACCATATAATTTATCAATTCCCTCCCTTGTTCTTGCAACAAGTACTGAACACACCAGACTTATTTGACAGAAGGGTATATAGCTCAGATTTGATGGGTACAGAAATTGATGGTTCAGTGATGGCAAGAGACCCAGTTCAATGTTGCCACTGATAGAAAGACAAGACAGAATACACTGTTATAAATTAACTAGGAGAATGGTTGTTGACTCTCTGGGTCTTCTCTGGAAGCCACAATCCCTTATGGCTACTCATTGCAATGAAGAATCTAGAATTCACTTCAATTGTTACCCTGGTAAATGATAACAAATATACCAAATTCGCATGTATAATGACATTGCCTACACATGTAAGTTTGATCATATGCACAGATCCCAGTCATGGATTGGACATTAATCTCTCTGTTGCAGTGGAAACAGATCTACTGCAGAGCCCTAACCCAAGGGCAACAATCCAAGTGCTCCAGCACCAAGGAGTTCCTGAGAGCTGCAACAAAAAGGTCTCCAATTAAAGATGACTCAAGGGCTGAAAATAGGTAAGTGATTTCCACTTTCCACTTAAGGGTCTGCAGAAATAATTTGTTCAGAAGACTTTGCAACAGAGGAAACACAAGATAACCTAGTTCTGTAATCTTCTCTTTGGTATTGTTTCACTCTGTACCACATGCATTTAATAAAAAAGATGAAAAGATGAACGAGTCAAACATATCAGGGCCATTTTCTGACATATACAATTCAGAGAAATTCAGTTTTTTGGCTAAAGAGAGGGTGTAAAGTTTGTGAATTTTATAAACAATGATTGGTAAAAGCAGGTTAATATATGTTGGTATGTTGTACCAGCTTCTTAGAGCGTCAGACATAGATGCCAGCATTTTTCCACAGAGGAGAAATGGCAGTTAGCAAGCTGCCAGGATAAAGAGTTTTCCCACCAGGATTGTAATATTTCGATTTTCACCTCTGTAGGTGTGTATTTCCTTGTTGATGAAAGCACATGGGCAGATTAGACCACTGGTCACGCATAGGAGATTCCACCCACCAGCTGATGTTATACCACGCAGGCAATTCGGACAGCCCAGCACTGGTCTCCCTGTCCCAACTCAGAGAAGCCCACTAGGTTTGCTTAATATCCTGACATTGCCAGCCCAAAACAAATGAAAGTCAGACTGCCTCATTACTCATCCATCTGATTACATCATGGTGTTTGCCTGGCTCTTCTTTTCTGGCCATCTTACCCTCCAGACTAAGGACTGAATTTTGACAGTAAGCTGAATGAGATGTCATTGGTATAGCCTTATTAATCAATAGCAGCCATAAAACTATCCAGCACTTTAAAAAAGTCCAGTCACAGTATTTGGCAAGATGTCATTGAATAAATTTCGCAAATCAACTATCCTGGGTGAAATACTATTTCTTTTTATCATTTCTAAATTAACGGCTCTCCCATTTCAAGTATACCTTTGGTCTCTTATTAAGAGCAAACCTTCATATAAACTGAATCTCCAAAGGTTCACAGAGTCAAATTAGATAAGTCCTGGAAGTTCAGCATTGCATCCAATGCCCCCTGAACCTCTCAGGAGCTTAAGATCTCTTCTCACTATGGTCCATCTGTGGATAGGTCAGAGTGTATCTGTTAAGTGTCTCTATTACTCTTCTCTCATAAG
This sequence comes from Anthoscopus minutus, assembly GCA_013399455.1. NCBI lineage: Eukaryota > Metazoa > Chordata > Aves > Passeriformes > Paridae > Anthoscopus > Anthoscopus minutus. Next base: position 178,530 of record VWYI01028857.1, read on the forward strand.
GCAGCGATACCTCCTTTCTCTGCCTTGTTTATTTAATTATTAACCTCATGCACACTAAGCCGTTAGTTGTTTTCTCTGTCCTAATAGATGGCACCTGCAGTCCTGATGATGCCAAGGTCTAGTCAGCCTTTCTGGGCAGAGTGAAATTGGCTGTGCCTATGCTCTGAGGTGGACAGATGCAGCTGAAGTAAAGCGGTGAGTTTAAAGTAATATTGTAGCAGGATTTAATCTTTCCTCACAGACTTGTATTATCAGCCAGTTTAGAAAATTTTTAACACATTGAAATAACTTTCATATCCTTTGGATCAGAGTTGGCTTGCCTTAGAGTACAAATGAGTGAGCAGCTGCACACAAAGTTTGTGTAGATGTGCCCTCTGCTTTCCCTAAGGCAGGAGCAATAAAAGGCTTTAGCCTCATCCATCCTGGACAGCAGTAAATGGGCAATTCTATTACTCAAAGGAAAAACAAAACACTCAAAACAGGAGAGCACTCTAGCAAGTGGACAAAACCAAGAGCTGAGGTCTGACTAGATTGCATAGACTCCAGATTTCCCATTACCTCATACCTGACTGCCTCTTATCTAAAAGAATCATAATTGATAATCTGTATGTATCCCAAAGGAAAAGCAAATTTAAAAAAAAAAAAAAATGGACAGAGAGAGAGAAGGAGAGAGCTGGAAACCGGTTCGGCCCCATCGCCCTGGCCCAGTTCGGCAGCGAAGTTTCCTTGGCAACAGTGCACACGAAAAGCCACCGCGGCCGCAAACTCCCGACCACCGGCATCCCGCCGGGAAGCGCCGCACCGCGCCCACCAGCGCTGTAGCCCGGCCCGGCACGGCTCGGCACTACCCGGCACAGCACGGCCATCGGCGTAGGAGCTAAGAAGACTGGGGCTAGGCGTCAGTACCCAAATGACAGTGCGGGGCTCATCCCCTGAGCCTGCTGGGACTGCAGAGATGCTCGGGAAGGGGACGGGGACTGAGGGGCCACTTGGAAAGAAGGGAGCCCACCTTTTGTCCTCCAGAGCCTGGGAGTAAGCATTGGCCACCTCATACTCACAGCTTTCTGAGACCATGAGTACTCACAGTTCCCTCCACCAAACCCTCCAGATCAGATTCCACCACTTTGGAAAGGAGGTGCTGCTTGCTCAGAGTGCAATTCCTTCCTGCCTTGAGCTCTCCTAAACCTGACTCACCACAGCTCACTTCAACCTGTGTTTTACAGCATGGGCTGGGACAGGAGGAATGTCACAGCACTGTTCTGGATATCAGGCAAGAAGGCAGCTCTGTGTGGTTTTCTTTCAAGAGGGATTTTACCCCTTGTCATATACTTTCAGAACAGGATGAAATAATCTGGGCATAAAATGAAGAAACAGTACCCTGGTCCATTTTTGTTTGGACATGCTGCTGGCAAGCAGCTGTCTCATTAGCACAGAAAGTGTATGTCTGCACCAGGCAACAGGAGGCATGAAACCATGCACTGGCCCTAAGGCATCTGTTCACCAGCACTGTGTGGAAGCTCCAGCTCATGTCCAGTAGATTTGCCAAATTAGGAGAGCTAACTAGTTCAAATCCCAGCCGGCACCATCCTGGTGTTACCTTATTCTGGTATTAATCTAGCTGGGGACTCTCCAAATCTGAGGAGAAGATGGATTCTGACCCCTTGGACCAGGCTGCTGGATTAAGTCCCTGGTTTGGAAAGCGACTGTATGACTGAAGTGTGTTGTGAGAGTCCCTGGCTGAAACAATAAGGATTTCAATATGCTTGAAGATCCAATCCCCATTAAAGCTTGCTTTGGCCATACTTATTTACCTCTTGTGCTCCAGGATGAATTAAAACTGCATATACCTTTTCTCTACCCAGCACTCCTTCCTAATCAACCAGTGAGGAGCGCCCCTGCTGTCATGTCTGTCTTGCTTATCGAATTGATTCACAAAATTTTAAACTATTATTGATTCTCCTACTCTACTGGAAACTCTGAGACCAATGGAGTTATTTACACTGATATTAGACAGGAAAGAAGCTCCCTTCTCAAATCTTCTTGAGCTCACATCTATTAAGCCTTCAAAACTCAATAGGAGGTTTTCTACAGCTTTACAGATAAAAACACTCAAAAATACATGAAGTCTCCTGCATGCACACATGCCCATCCAAACACACGCAGCATCTTCTGCCAAATCCACAGCTGCGGCATTATTTTTTTCTATTCTTTTTGTTTGGGATCATAGCTCTTCCATTCCTTTTCTTTGCCCTGATGATTAATAGCTGTTTTTCATGGCTCTTGTTGTTATGAGACTGAGGCAGAAATTGTGACAAACTCCCTATTGATGGAACAGGCACTTCTGAACTCCAAGGAATTGGAAATTGTTCTTGGTAAAAGACTGGAGACCACACGAGACTTGTAGAGCTAGAGCCTGAAATCTTCCCCACAGCTCCGGAAGTACTTGATATTCATGGCTGCAACAGTGATTGGCTGTAAGGATCATTCTATCCACTTCCATGACCTAAGAACATGAACATTTACACTGCTCAGGACTTGATTAAGAGGATCTGGAAGTGGGAATTGGTTCATCTGACTTTGCAATAAGGGTGATACAAGTTTCAGTTTTGTATATTTTTTTGCTTGGACGATGAAAGTCAAGAAGCCCATTTCTAGTCAGCTAAAGTCTGTGCTGAAGCACGCATAATTGAATTTGAGTTCTTTCTATACTTACCTGCACATTAATATATATCTATATATTCAATATGTCCTTGACATAACTTGAAAGCAGCAGCATAATAAATAATATACTTTTTGCACTTGAATTCAAATTTTTCTATCTATATTAGGCTTTGTACTTCTTTAAACAAAACCCAAGGCTGAGACTGAACTGCCATATCTTTTTCAAGATGACACATGCACATGAGACACTGAGATTTCTGTCTAGGATTGACACAGCAGAGAAAGGGAATGATAGAGCAGCAAAAGAATTTGCCTCTGCTGGTCATTAATAATAAGAATAACAAAAGCATCTAAGAGAATAAAAGCCAGAGTGAGATGCGTTAGGTATAGAAATAGCTCTTTGACTGACTCAAAGGCAAAGCTGATGTATCTTGTTTTCCTGCACCTCCTGTCTGTCCTCTTTTTTAACCACACACTCTGGCACGATGGGGGAGTGGAAAGTAGATGGAAGGATCAGCAGGGGCTACAGCAAGCAGGGGAGAAACAAGCTATTCAGTCTGAACACTGCCTGGCCAGGGCCTGTGACAGAAGATGAACAAATGACCATTTGAGGGGAGAAGACAAAAACTGGTGTCCAGCACTGCACTGCACACTGCAAGGGAAGAACCATAGGCTGTGGTGGTGTTTTCTCTTTCCTTTCACTTTGTACCACTACAAGTCATTTTCTGTCTTCCTGCACTTCTGGTTTCTCACTGCATGCAGGCATGTGTGTATGTAGACATACACATGTCCATGTGTACAAAGGCAGTCACATGCAGGTTGTCTAAATATAGGCAAAGTGTCTCATTCCAGTATGCCAGCTACACTCCAATGCAGGCTGGCAGCACCTGAAATGGATTAGCACCTGGCAATGATCCCTATGAAATCAGGTGATGGTGCAGCCCAGACTTACTGAAGAGCAGTGTCTGCATCACCACGCATGCATTCAGAGCTAGTTAAACCTCTGGTTTGTGTTTTCAGAGAGAAGCCAGGGTTTACAGAGAGAAGCCAGGCTGCTTCACTACACAACCCTGACCACAGCCCAGGGGAAGACAAATGCCTTAAAACCATGGGTGAAAACACTGAACACATAGTTAAAACAGACTTTATTCTTTCTGACAAAATACAGTCCTTCAGGACTCACCTTCCATGGAGGCAAGTAGTCATGTAACTAATATACATCAAGAAGATCTGGGTTAAAAAAAAAACAAACAACCCAGAACCAAAATTAAACAAAATCAAAATTGTCTTTTCTTTAGGTAGGTCATAAGAGGTGATATTTGTGGGAAGGGCTTAGCCACAGGAAGGTTTCTTTCAGGGTGCAGCTAAGCAATTCTGAAAGCTGATACAAAGACATCAGTCTGGTCATCTAGCTTCAAGATAATTTTTTTTTTGCTAGAAGGAAGCAGTTTTTTCTCTTTTTCATATAAAACATCTGAATATCTCCTCCTGAGAAGTACTGAGATGAAAAAAATTTTCCTTCAAGAGCAGTGGTTAGTGCAAGGAGCTCAACCTTTTCATTATCTCAGTGCCTTCAGGATGTGTACATTCCTACACTAGGCATTTGTCTGCACTGTGTAGGAGCCTGCAGCAGTAGCTGTGCCCCCTTTATCTCAGGACATTCTCTTCTGTGTGCTAAGAGTAGAAGGAGCAGAGTTGAAGAACAACGTACATTTATTATCTTGGTGTCAGTGCTCTTCAAGGCATGCAGCCTTGCAGACTGGGCAAGCTTGGTGAATGAAGCACACTGCATGGAAAACATCAGCCCAGTGTTCTACAGTGCATTTGGTGTCCAACTGCTCTTTCTAAAGGCTGTTTCTAAAGGCTTACAGTAGATCTCAGTGCTTTTGCTCCTCAGGCTGACCCCACTGACTTCATAGTGTTGTCATACTTTCTAAAATGGAAGTGAAAATATGGTCCGGCTCCCTGTGCATTCTGCACATGGGCTATGGACAAACCTCTCTATTCATCAGTGGAAAAATATGGCCTTTCCACGTATCCCTCACTGGCCTTCCTATTGAATCTCTCTTTACACTATAAATCTAGGATATCCAAGGAAGAAAAAGTAAGCAGTATTTTTACCTATTTGTATGCTTCACAATATACATATTCCATTCCTATATAAAGGGCTGAGGATCTTATATCAAGGGCCGTGCATTTCCTTTCAGCTATCTTCTGAGGGGCTGGGAGGGCAGGTTTGCATAGCCCATTTGTGTGTTTCATTGCTATGCATCCGTTGTTGGGTCCCCAGAAGATTTTCATTTCACTCATCAGCATGTCTGTTTCAACAGAGATTAATCCTACAAGCCCTCTCAGTCTTGGACTCAGTCCTTCTCAGGGAAGTTTGCTTCTTTACACAAGGTCGGTTGTGTATCTTGGATTTGGACAAAAGAAGTCCTCACCTCTCTGGGAACCCTGACAGCAGCATTTAAACAGGGTACAGTGATGCTGTGCAAATTTACAGTCTAAACTTACCATGAACAGCATTTCAGACAGAAGGATCAGGAGGACTTTAAGCAGGCTGGTCATAATCCTTCCTGCTGGGATATGGACATACCACCATTGATGATGAAACTTGAAGCTTCTTCAGGACTGCAAGTGGGCAACACCTTCCATCCTATACCTTGCACCAAACCACCTCCTCAGAGTTTATCAGTTATCTTGCAGTCTTTATGGACTCAGAAGGCCGATTATTGCCTCTTGAGGTGTCGAGAGCTTTTCCTGCAGCTTCTAGGTTCCCTGAAATGCTCTCCTCTAGATATTGATTGAGCTAGGTATTACAACTGAAAAGATATTCATTTAGCAAATTTTTCTTCTCAACTGCTGCTCACAGTGCAGAGGGAATACATTAAGTGAGATCTCTTTGCTCACACATTTTTGCATAAGCTTGTTTTAAGTGCACTATGCAATTGCTTTAATTCCCCAGCAACAGCCTCCTCACATTTTCAGTCCTCTCAAAACCATGTCTACATTGTATAATGCCACATCCCTACCTCAGAAATACCAGAGCTAACCTGAAACAACCTAGAAAAACCATAAGGCTCTGCGACACCTTGCAGAAGTATTACCTTGGGTCCTAGAAGCTGCAAAGTGGTTTCAGTATAGTCCCTGAGCTAAATTGTGATGATACAATTGTACCATTCTTCGAGTAAGCCTGCTGGGTGCTACCTAAGGGTCCGCATATGATGCCAAGAGTCACCCCTTCCTGCAGTGTCTGGGCACCCTATTAACTCAGCTTCCCACCACAGCTGCCATGGGAGACTTACCATTGCTTCCTGTTCCTCAGGCTTCCTTTGCCCCCACCACCTCAGCAAGGGTCTTTTCCACACCCAGGACCCAGGGAACAACTTTAACCTTTTCTCCTTGGAGCCCTCTGCACCCTCAGCCCCACAGGCTCCCTCCACACCAGCTCCCCTCCCACCCGCTTGGCACAGGACAGTCACAACCACGCTGGGGCTGGGGCAGCAGGAGATGAGGCCAACAGGACAGCAGACCGCGGGTTCACATCCACACGCATCCCGATTAAGGATCCAGCTTTGTTTCCATGGCAACGTGCAGAGCCACGGCAGTACGGTCCCTTCCCGCAGCAGCCGCGCTCCGGGCTCGACACTGCTAAATCCTCCCGCCTCTGCCCTCCACGGCCGGGGCTGCCAGCAGTGACCCTTTGTGCATCTTCCAAAGCCCAACAGATTAGGGCTCACAGATTTCCCACCCACGATGTGCCAGCCAGAAAGAGGCAAATAAAGATGTGCCAACTAATAGCAGTGACAGAAATAACACCTCCCATCGCAGCTGAGCTGTAAACTCCTTAGAACAGCATTACAGGGAAATGCGTTTTCTTTCCTAGAAGCCAGCAAGCATAAGCAATGGAGTGCAGTTCAGGGAATAAAAGAAGGTACTTTTTTTCTATGTGCAGGTAGCACACAGCCAAACAACCCACATTCCCCTTGATCTACTGCCAAATACTATTCACAAAGCACACTCAACTCCACCTTTCAGAACAGGTTGTCCCACAGAGCCCACCTTCCCATGGGACAGCACTAACACTCTCTCCAAACAAGGATATCACCAGGCTGCTCTGCTTGGCCCCCACGACAGGGAGAGAAAATACCAGAGAACAGTCGAGACACTAGGCCTGGGAGCTTGCACCCTTCTCAGCACCTCTCCAGGGAGAGGCATGTTAGACATGGCCAGATGTTTCTTCAGGCCTTCTGCAGTCAGGAAATCTACTTTCCAGTTTAGAACTAAATCACAAGCAGGACTGCTCAAGATTTCTTTGCCATTTCTACTATGTCTTAAGGGCTGTCTGCTGAGAAACGGTTGGGAAAATTAAACCAAATTAACTTAAGTTGTGAGTTTAGCATGAATTCATTAAATCACATTAGCCTTGAATGGACATGGTTCTTCCAAATTAAAGCAACCCTTAGAAGAAAATTGAACTAAACTGAATTAAGGTATTTTTAAATCTGAAGAACAGAGTGCCTACATGGGGTTTGATATAATTAAGAAACAGCAGTCTGGGACAGATGTCCCAGCCCCGGTTTCCCAGAGTCTTACCATATTACTCCTTTCAGGAACCAATAATACTCTCACTGGAGAGAAGTTAGGTTTCTCACTTTCCCATCTGATTTGAAAGTTGCGGTACTGTTCATTTTCTGCTGAAGCCCTTTCCTAGCCAGTCAATACCTTTACCAGTATCTCTTTACCTTGAAGAGCACTATTGCTGCCAGGGTATTTTCACCTCACTCTTGTATTAGTGGAAGGCAGCCTTTTCTGTTTTCTTAAACTGCTTTTTGCTGGGTTAGGTAAGCTACGCTGTCTTACTCTCCTCTTGTAAAATGTGTTCTCCCCTCTGTCTACCAATCAGATATTTTTCTAGCTCCACTTTGCTTTAATTGGAATAACTGGAATTACACACAGAATTATACACAGAGGAAATTACAGCAGAGACTTTCACAATGATACTGACACTTCCCTGCCTTGGCAGGGAATATGCTGCCTGGCACCTAGGAATATAATTGCCTTTTATGCTGATGTCTCATATTGAAGACTCAGTTATCATATCAGTAAATAATACTCCCACTTTTCCTCTTTTTCATTTGCTTATAACTGATAATCCTATTGTTTCTAGGATCAATTAGTAGGAGTAACAAAGAATTTTTCCATACAGACTTTTCAAAGTCATCAAGACTAGTTAGAAGAAATAGAAATATGTTAGCGTTGCACTCTCCAAACAATTTCTGCTGTTCAGGTCCATAAGATCTAGTGTGGGTTCTACCCAAACCAGGGCTCCAAAACAGGCACTGTAGTCACATGTCTGTCCACATGGTCCCAGACTTCACACTGGCACATTTCCACCTACTTCTATATTGTGGTCCTCAAGAATGTCCAGTTCTTCCTGTTTGCTCCCTGTTACACTCTGTATTGATCACACTACACTACTTACTCCCATGTGTGCACAAATATCCTTATGAACATGATCTCTCACACTTCTACATCATAAACCAGAGCCACACTTCTGGAAATATTTACACATTTACAAAGCTTTGGTTTAGCTGCACTACATCTCCTTTCTGAGAAGGAAGAAGGGAGCTAGGGAGACAGGTAATTAATGGAAGTGAGAAAATCAGGTCTCCCATTCAGACAAGCACTACCCATTGAAGGACTCGAGCACATTTACAGCAAGGGTGACATGAATACAGCCAGCTAAAAAAGAAACAGTATTTATACAATAAATGTCCAAGCTTTCCTTTTATTGCAGGAAATCATTGCACTGATCAGCAGAAAGAGGCAAAGAGGAAAATGATTAGGTTCTGATTCAACATTCCATTCTTGCCATTCAAGATGATGTTTACTGAGGACTAGGTTACTTTGCAGGTTACTAGGTTACTAGGTCCTGGTGATTTAGGCCCTTTAAAAATATTAATTCACTTTTTTAATGCAAAATTACTTAAGCCTAGCTTGTCTGTGTTCGTTTGCTGTCAGTGCTCCCATACAGGAGTTTTATCTGCATATTCATGTATGGAAATTTGCAAAAACTTGCAGAACTGTACATCTACCATGTTCATATGCAAGTATTCAAGACAGAAGTGCTTGTGTGCTCATTCAACACGGGAATAGAAACAATACCAAACAGATCTTTCTGACCAACCATAATTAAGTAAAGCAGCCTGTATCAATCCATAGAGTAAATATTTTCCAAGTTCACTAAATAAATTCAAATAAATTTGAGGAAATGATGATCTGCACAATTGATATTCCATGAGTAGAAAAAAAGCAGCTAAATTCACTGAATAAATTTTGTGTTGTGAATTAGCCGCCCAGCTCAGCAATTACTATGGCTGGATTATTAGAATTGATGGATAATTTAGCATCAATAGTACTACTTTATTTTCTGGATACTGCTGAACATCAATTAAAAGACAGGGTTTCTATTTAATTTTCTTTTTTGGGTTTTCTTTTGTTGGTTTAGGGGTGGTGCTCTTTGGTTTGGCTAGGGTTTGGTTTGGTTTATTTATATATTTTACAAAGGAGGAAAATAAAGAAACAACCTCTCTGGTATCAGCGTGTGTCAAAGCTCCTGGTGTGTACCTGCTCAGCAGAGTGGAGGAAATACAACCCACATCCCTGATCCAGCAACAGCAGAAGAATTAGTCTGGACATGATCCCTCACACACATCCCTCATCCCTCTAAATGAGAAGATGGCTGCATTCGAGATTCAGGAGGAGCAGGGATCCCGTTAGCTTAAAGCAACAGGCAACAGTTCTTGTTTGAAAGTGTCTCACTACATTTAATGGACTAGCGAGCACTAGATTTGCTCTTTTAGAACAGGTCCTTTGGGAAAACCCATTATTAATTGTGATCTCTTCTGTAGTGTCCCTGAACTATGATGCTAAGCAAACACTGCTTCAGTCCAAGGGGTAAATTAGTTAATTCATCAACTAGAAATGATACTGAAATCAGTCTGTTATCATGAAATAATTTGGGAATTAAGCTGCAGGGTCTCCTGCTGAAACTCCTCCTTCAGCACCACACACACATTTGTTGCAGAAACAACAGCAAACGCTCTTGCAGGAAGGCAAAGGGTTTAAAATCTGAGCTGCCCACTGCCTCCTGGGGGACTTTTCCTGGAGCACAGGTAAGACGCTGGCCCAAGCCAGGGAAAGTGGGAAAGCAGCTGCAGGGCAGCTTTCTCTTGGGATGGTAACTAAGAAAATAATTTTGTGCTGCAAAAATCGTCAGTCTGGCACTTCGCACCAGCCTCAGAACTATTCTGGTTAAAATGAACAAGGCGATTTCCTGATAATTTCACTAAGCCTTCCCAATTCTGATGTAAAGCCACGCGTTAGTGCTCGTCCATTCCTCCCTTCTCCAGGTGCTGTGCTGATGCCACCCGTGAGATTAACAAGGATGTTATATTTAAACTTCCAAGAGGAGCTGCTGTGCGATTATGGGTCTATTTAAAATCCTCCGGGCAGCTGCAGTACATAATAACAAGTCAGCGGGAGGGAGGGAGAGAGTGGAAGGAGAAGAGGGAAAGGAAAACATCACGGATTGTCCCTGAAAAATTGATTGCCAGAAGATGGCAGGGGGTGCAGCCAAGTTAAAGATGCCCCCCGCGGGGAGTGAAAGGGAGAGGGGGACACGCGAGAGGCGGCAGCAGCGGAGGCGTGCGCTGACAGCGGCAGGGGGATCGGAAAGGCTGGCATGGAAAGCTGCCAGACCCGAAACCTCACTGCCTCGGGCAAGGACGTCATTCCCTTAAACCCATTCCACTGGCTCTGGAGGGCTCTGTCACACGCCACTGGGTGCCTGTCCAGGCTTCCTCAAATCACAGGCGTCTGAATGAGTAAATAGCTATTATTAGACTTCTGCCTGCCCACGCACACACCTCAGCCTTAGGGCAGCATAAAACTACCCCCAAGAAAAACACCACTTTTACCTACTCCAAAGTGCTTTACCCAGTCCTGAGTTCTGCTTCATCACTTGAAAATGTGTTCCCCTGCCAAAATTACCACAAACGGAGGAGTGCTCCCTCATGACACCAGGGCCGGGATTCAGCTCTTCCTGCCTCACCATAAATCACATTTTCCGGGATTTCTTCCCCAACTCTCTCACCAAGTGACTCCACTATCTTCTGTGATCAGGGAATGGACAAAATAGGCTGAGCCCACCAGGTGATCACTGACACACGTTCTCAGCTTGCATTGTTACCAGAGCTCAGTGACATTATGTCTGGTGAGGTTTCACAGGAGGACATGAGGCAGGTGAGATGGCAGCAGCAGTGGCTGGGCAGATGAGTGAGACCCATGCACAGCACCATAAGAGGCTGTGCTGGTAGCACCAGCCCTGAGCTGAAGAAAGGGGCCTCAGCACTCTGTATCACTGAAGGATGAAGACTAATTCATTCTTCATTGCAGGGGTGAGACCTTTGAGCCACAGGTGTGTTTAAGGTAAATTCCACACCATCACATAGTTTCATGTGTAATGATTCCCCTTTGGTGGTATCACAGCCTCCTGCCTGCCTTCTCCTAACCAGATGAATTTCCATGTCCTTTCAAAGACTTGCTGCAATCCAGCCAAGATGACTGCATTTCTGTGCTGACTGGAGCCTTTGCAATGCAGTCTATAAAACACTTTGGGAGCTTTCCAGAGGAAAGGTGCTCAAGAAACATCACTCATAGCAGTCCACACATATTCACTGACACTGTCCTAAGTGACCTTTTCCTAATCTTCTTTCTTCCCCATCCTCCCATCCCTACGCAAGAATTTTCAGTACTGGAGGTGATGATATCAGGCAGGGAAAGAGTGTCTCTCCAGAATGAGATTTGCCTCAATTTCCATCAGCAACACAGAAGAAGGGAAAAAAATGTCCAAATTAAGCAGCTTGATTACTGAAATTAATCTTGTCACTTAGCATCCCTGTTCCACAGAATGGGGCCTTTGATTAGCCTCCTTGTTTCAGAATATTACAAGCAGATATTTCTTAAGCAGAAGGCAATTCCTCTGCAGGGGGAGAGGGGCAGCTGATTCCAAAGGGAAGGCTGCTCTCTGGACAAGAGATGCCCACAGTTTTGCCAGCATCCCTGGCAAGTGAGAGGATGCTGCTCTGACAACACAGCCAGGGCCCCAAGGATTCTCCAAGATCCTCTCCCCAACATATGACGAAGGACCATCCTGTTATTACTGTCATAGGCTTGGTATTTATAAGGCTGACAGCTCTTGCAGCAAGTTATCACTTGTTATTACCATCACCTCAGAGTCCTCAAAGCTTGTGAGGTGCTATGTCCCCTGTCTGGTTCCCTCAGTGTGCTTAGGAAACACAGAAGGGCGGGGAGCATTCCCCAAGGCAACCAATGAAGCAGTGGACCTGCACATGGGACCTTCAACACCCATACTTCCCTCTCTGCTTCCTCTCCACCTCCATGCAGCATCGCCAGCCACATGGCTGTGACTTTGCATGGCCATGCTGTCACAGGCAGCTTTGTGCTTTTCCACTCCACAGGGCACATGCTCAGAAGGCAGTGCCTCACTGTAGGCGTGGGATGCTCTTGCTGACCTGACACAATGTTCTGTACTGACTGGGATAGCAGAAGGGCGAGCTCAGAGGGACCAATGGGTGACCCACAGATGCTCTTGCAGCTCCCTGGGAATTTAAGATTGATACACCTTATATCAGGCTCCTAGGAGGTGACATCCAGGAGCTCCAGGGTCCAAAACTGGCCCTGCTGGTACAGAAGTGGGATGAGAAAAGGTTGACTCTTATGGCCTGTTCTGACTCTGTCTCCACTAACCAAAAGGTTATTGGGCATTGTGACTGGCATAGGGATATATTCAGCAGCATTCCAGGCAATTACTGACAAACTTTAAGTAGGCTAAATTGATTGCTGGGTTTCAAGCTACACTGGTCAAAGTCAGCCAGCACTGAAAAGTTGTAAAATCAAAGATCAACCTTTATGCTATCATCCTTTCCCTTTCTGGGCAAGGGCTGTTTCTGGTTTTGCAGACCTAATGATCCCAGTATTACTATTTAAATTGCCGTATTAGAGCCTCCATGTACTGAATCACAGCGCCAGTGCTCCATTATGCAGGAGAAACCCAGATCAGAGGGAACAAGAAAGTGAGGCCTGTATAAGCTTTATGTAAATATATTTTTTTACAGGCCATTGATTTGAAGGGTGGCAAAATTTGGCAGTTACCTAACCACGTTCACCAGAGGGCCTCAAACTGCTTTCCAAACATTAGCTAAACAACATTCACAGTAGCCCAAATCCTGAAAAGACTTGCTTCCACTGACCGGTGAAGTCAAACTTGCCCAGGCTATGGGAAGGTATCATTATCTTCTCTGTTCTACTGAGGCATGGGGAACCAAAGTGATTCAGAGAAGGTCATGAAGATAAGCCAAGAGTGGAAGAACTCTTTTCTTGGTTTGGGTCTTCCTTAGCCCTCTGCATCCCCACTCTTCGCAATACATTCAGAATCGCAGAATCAGTTAGGTTGGAAAAGTCCTCTGAGATCATCAAGTTCAATCTATGAAAAAAATCTTGTCAACCAGACCATGGCAGTGAGTGCCACATCCAGTCAGTCTATCCTTAAACACCTCCAGGGACAGTGACTCCACCACCTCCCTGGGCAACCCATTCCAATGCCTTTCTGTTTAGAAGTTCCTCCTGATGTCTGACCTAAGCCTGCCCACAAAATTTGAGACTATGTCCTCTCATCCTGTCACTGGATGCTTGGGAGAAGAGGCCAATCCCCAGCTGGCTACAGCCTCCCTCTGGACAGTTGTAGAGAGTGATAAGGTCCTCCTTGAGCTTCTTTTTCTCTGGCCTAAAGAACCCAAATTCCCTCAGCCGTGATGCATAGAACTTGCCCTCTCCCCTTTCACCAGCTTTGCCACCCTTCTCTGTCAAAAGTCATTCCTGAATTGAGGGACTCAGAACTGGACACAGAACTCGAGATGCAGCCCCACCACTGCCGGCTACAGGGGAACAATCACTTCCATTGTCCTGCTGGCCACATGAATCCTGACACAAGCCAGGATGCCATTGGCATTCTTGGCCGCCTGAGCACATGCTGGCTCATGTTCAATCTGCTGTTGACCAACACCCCCAGGTCCTTTTCTGCTGGGCTGCTTTCCAGCCATTCTTCCTCCAGACTGTAGCATTGTCTGAGGTTTCCAAACTGCATTCAGCAGCCTACATATTACAGCAGATCAAAGATTCTAGAGTTGATCAAATTTATTTGAACCTCCAAAACTATTCTGAGGGCCCCAGATGGAGGTGGGGTGACAAGTGTGTAACAAGCTCTAATTCTAGCTGATTTGTGCTTGTTTGTCCTTTCCTCCCCCAGGGTGGCAGCTAGGGTGTACAGACTGAATGAGAAACCATGCTCTAATGAGGCATCTACAGGTTTGGTGGGGTTTTGTTTGTGGGTTTGCTGTTTCCTGGGTACTAGGGCTGTGTGAAGCATTGAAATTCCACCCTGAGCAGCAGTGAGCAGCAGAACCTGGTTTCCATAGCAGTGCCATGGAAACAGCACTCTGCAAATCTGTGCCTTCAGGCCCCTCTGAGGCTGAAGCATCTCCCTGCTCCTCCCCAGCACCCACCTCCACACTACAAGCCCCTAGACCTCCTTGTGTGCCTCTGGTGATTAAAGGGTGCAGTACACAAGAAAAGCAGGACGCCTTGTTTGGCCTCTTAATGAATCATAATATGTAAAAGTATCCTTTGAAGAAAACTACTAAAAGCATGCTTCTTTCCCCTTCTACCATGCATAAAAGTAGAAAAAGCTACAGTTAAAATTCAAGTTGAATTGCACCAGTAAAATTTCACCTGTTAATATATTAAGGTGATAACACAGTAATCTCATGCAGTGGGTTCTTTTACCTTCCTTTGTCTGCCAGGAACACCAGCTTCCAAAAATGAAGAATTTAGTTGACTGTTAGAATGTAAAACAGGCTCCCCTTATTCTCCTCCTCTGGTTTGGGGTTTTTTTTTGCTTCCCATCCCATGGTTCATACTAAAAAATACTCATGACAAGGGTTCCATAAAATGGAGGGATAAGTCAAACAATAGATGTATGCAAGAAACATGTTATTTCCTCCCTGCATCCACTGGATGTGCACACTATAAGTTTGAGGAAGTGCACACTATAACACATCTCAAAGAGATACAGTCTATGAATGTTAGAAGCCATCTCCACTGGCTGGAACACCACAGATTGACCCAGCACCTTGATAAGTCAGTCCTTAACAGGCTTGGAAATGATGAAGAGTTTGAGCTGTAGTGCTTAGAACCTCTATTCCAGGAATAGGACAGGAAAACAGTCTAAATTTCAGAGGGACACTACCAGAGAAGCAAAGGAGAGTCAGGATCAATGTGACAGGCAGCAAAATGCAAAAACTTCTTACTAACCTCCCTCATGGGTCCTGAGGGAAGGATCATATGCAGAGCAAGAGCGAAATCTAGTCTCTCTGCTCTATCAATGCCCTAGTCTCTGGTACAGCTACAGAAAAAGATACCACGTTACCAGGATAGGCCAGAAAATTTTGTTCCAAGTGGGTTGGAAATCACCCACAACCAACAATACAGAGATGCTTTATATACTGTAAAAAAACTGCAGTTGCCATCTCACATGCATGGAGCAAAGTAAGCCCCCAGATGGGAAAAGGATCAGTCTAACTGGCTGTGTTAGTTTGATATTAGTCAATATTAAGGAGGAAGGAAGAAAAACATTTACGGAAATAGTTTTCCTGAGAGAGGCTTTTGGGAGCTTTCTCTGTGTTCAGAAAGGGCCAATAGCTGTCCGGTTCTGAGAACTGACAGCTTTGTAAACTATTGAGAAGCTGAATCCACCCCCGTGAATATCCCATTTTAAAACCCAGGAAGCTCCAAACATTCCTTTTCGGTTTCCAGCTTCTGAAGGTATGAAAGCTGTCGGGGGGGAGAGGTCTGGCCTTGCTCCGGCATGGCCCGCATGGCCGTGCCGGGCCAGGCCAGGCCCCAGCGGCTCCCGGGCGAGGGATGGGAGGCCAGGAGGGCCCCTCTGACCAGAGCGGGGTCCAGGTTCTGCCTCTGGTCACCCTCCCACCCCTGGCCATGCCGAGCCGGGATTTCCCTGGGCTCTGGGCCGGGACAGGCCCTCTCCTCCTCTCTCCCCCTTTTCCACCACAGCCTGCCCAGCAGGTGCCGATCAGGGAAAGAAAGAGAGGGAGAGCCCAGCTTGGCTGCAATCCAATCCATCACCGTGACTGCTTCAGCCATTGCCCACCAACACCTGCTGGCCTGGGTGAAATGGTAACTCTTCCGGTGCACAGATGAGATCTGCAGAGCACGATTCTTCCCTTGAGTGAGAGAAAACTTGAGAGTGACAACATGAAAACAACAGGGTCAGTTAAAAAAGAGTTTAAGTATCAGAATGAGGAGAATGAGAACGAGGAGACATCCTAGCATTGGGACTTAAAGTTATTTTGGTAATACCATGGAGATGGACTATAATAATTACAGCATTTCCTTTAATCCATGAGAGAAAACAAGTATGAGGGGAATGGAGAAGTGTTCAGTGTGGACCTGACCAGAGGCAGCAGATGTTGAAGAAGCAGTGGTGCTCCGAGGGGAGTGAAGAGGACTCTCTGTCTCAGGGAGCAAAGAAAAGACCTCTGTTTTTGGAGATGAAGATGATTATAGAAATTGAACAGCTTTCCCTTTGAACAGCTCATCCTTAAAAATGACACCCCATAAGCTCACAATGACCCATTGACTCAATTGTGAAAATGGGAGGAATTTCAAAATAGCAGAGTTTTTCTAAATCGGGCAGCTGCTGTTTTGTGAAGATGCAAAGCCACGAGAAGACTGTATTCTTGTGGAGATTTCTTCATGGTGTTGAGAAAGAAAACTCCTCATCCTGTGAGAACTGAGGAAAGATTATTGTAGAAGTTGTAACAGATTTTAAAATCCCAGGTTTTGTTTCATGTTGTCAGGTGGGAAAGAAAGGAAGTGGGTAGGGGAGGGAAGTGTTCTGGAAGTTTCATTCTGATTTTCTTTTTTTTCTATTCTTTTAGTTTTGTTAATAAAACTTTCTTTATAGTCTTTAAGTTTGAGCCTGTTTTCCTTTCTCCTGAAATCATATCTCACAACAAAAAAAATGCGTAAGTGCACTGGTGAGTTTACCTAGTTCTAAACCCACAACATTATTTGGTGCATTGGCCAGGAAATTCAAATTGGCAATTATAAAACCACTACACTGGCTTAGGTCAGAGACCATCAAGGGCACAGACTCTCACCTCTGCCTTTCCCAAGCATCAGAATGACAGGAATCAACAAATATCAACATAATACCAAATTTTGCATACTTATGTCCACTGCCTACTCAAACACTGAGTTACTCTCTGAGGCAACCTGTGCTATCACATGAACCAACTCTTCTCCATGTGCAGAGCAGTGTTGAGTCTATCAGTCACATCATGACCAGGGTCACATCTCTCACCTGCTGTTGCTGCAACTCATCTGAAGCCTTGCTGAGCAAAATTACTGATTTGCTGCATTCCCATGAGGAACTTCTGTCTTCCATCATATGCATCCACCTGACCTGACCATCTCCTACAAGAGTATTCTCCTCTGTTGCCAAGACCCCCCTAGCTCTTCTTCTCCAGCATGTATGAATAAAATCATTCCATGAAGAAAGGAAGCTTCTCAGACTGCCAATGCTTTGATATTTTTGGTTTGCCTTACTTGTCCCTTCATATAACTAACCACAAATCTCAAGTCACTTTGACCCCAGTTTTTGACTCCAGTTTTCTTGTTGAACAAAAAGCATGCAGGAGGCATCTCACCTTGTAGCTGCCATGCTGTGATTTAAAAGTGCTTAATACAGATCAAACTATAACCCACATCCCTTTCACTCTGTTTATTATTTTAATGAAGTTTTCAACCCATCTGTTAAATCATGGATGAAGAAAAGTAGCAGTTACATGTCAAAATCCATGCAAACTACTTAAAATTCATGCCTACTAAGCTGGCCTATAGTCAGATGTTACCAAATAAGTCAGGTGTATGGTGTCTAGAAAAACAAATTTGGTATGCATGATCACCTCCTTAGCTGGAGTGTCTTCTACTAAGGTTAACTTGAGGAAGTGAGAATAATAGCTTAGGACAAGTACATACTGAATTGTTTTATTTTTGTGCTGGTTGTTTTGCTGCTTTTTCCAGGCAGCAAGGGGACACTTTTCCTTGTACCACTAACTCTTCCACTTGACATGGCCTACATTTTACATTCTTGGTATGTGTGTGAAAAGCTTTGACAGCCGCTTCAATATCACCCCTCCTCTGAGTTCAGGATAAAACCTCTCTGGCCCCTCTCAAGTTCCTTTTAAATCCCTAAATTACTTTCACATAATCTTCAGTTTCTCATCTTGTATTCACTGGACATCTTGCACAGAAGTGCTCTCAAGACCTGGACTGTTGGAACTAAATGAGGAACTGAAATTTCCTACAAAGCTGTGGCACTTTTCCCTTGTCTCCGGGGCAGTATTGGCAGCACTGTGATCTACCTACATTAACAAATCTTCACAGTATGTAATTTACACTTCATTGGTAGTGGTTCCTCACAAAGACCTGATAATGGCTTTATGGCTTTTTGGAGTTTAAATGCAGCTCAAAATTTCCACTACCTAAACATTCATGCCCACTGTCTCAGAATTCTTCCCCTCACAGCAGCAAGAACTGATCTATTTTTAAACATTTATTTACTCTTTAAGATTATATGTGTCTGGCTTTACACATTTCACTTCATCACCTGATGATTTCCAGAGGAATAAAATCTTTTATTTACTCTCCACTTACACCAAAAGGGAATTTTCTAGGGTTATGAACCATGGGCTGACTTGACTTCTACCACTGCCCTATAGCTAGGCAGCTTCCCTCACCCAGGACAGTGTCCTCAAATGGTTCCTTGAAGAGAAGGGCTAGCTGGTTTTGATCCTTACTCTTACAGGGCATTCCTTCTTAACTTTGTTGGCCTTTTAGCCATACTTTCAATTCAGCCACTTCTCTTCAAAAGACCAACCATTCCCATACATCCTAAACTTCCCTGTTTTATCACTTCTTTCCATTATTTTTACTTTTAAGGCTAATGTCATTTTTTTCTGGTATCAGACTAACATACTCCTGTGCAAGTTCACTTCAAGAAGTATCCCACTTCCTTTAATGCTGACAAGAAAATCATCAGCTATTGCAAAACTGTTCTTTGCAGCTACAAAGAAATGCCCAGTTTTAAAGATGATGAGGGCATCTTCATTACTATATTGGGACTGCATTTGCAAATACAGCACAGTGCTGCAGTTCTTACACCCTTTTCTCAAATGTCGGCACTGGCTTGGTTATTGCTGTTTACTGCAACATTGATAGTTCTCAGTGTCATTTTTGGTGGATGCTGACTTTGAAAAGGGAAGGTGGCCAAATAGCTTTTTGCAGATTTCTTCTTTTGCAGCGTATCAGGTTCCTTACCAGGCTTTCACTGGACTCAGTGGTTTCTCCCATCAGGAAACTCAGTACACTTTTCCAAGGGGTACCATACAAAATCTTGTACTCATGTTCTCTCTCTAGTCACACTCACTGAGTTTTTTTGCCTCCCAGCACCATCCAGTCTTCCATCAGGGACTGGTTTAACATCTCAGAATTGCCAGATAGGGAGGACTTCATCCTTTCCACTTTCATAAGCCGTCATGAATTTTCTTTTTTTTACTCTGGTTAAAAACCACAAGATGAATTTACACTCATTCCAGAGTCACTGAATTTATGCACTGCCATTCCAAATGAATGGAATTTTTCCATTCAAAACTCTTGAGAAAAGCCCATGCTTCCAGCTACCCACACTTTTCATTTTGCTTGCAGGCTTAGGGTCAGTTACCATCCATATGTCCCTTGCATCACCTGCACTTCCAAAGAGATTTAGCTATGGCAAGGCTTTTGTCTGCTCTATTCTTCCACTCAACATGTTTTCTTATCTCATTTTACTCCTGGTGCTATCTGTTTTCCAGGATTCACTCAGAGTCAAGGAGCCAGCTTCATCCAGCATCCATTCACAGGTTGCTTCACAGGAGTAAGGGAAGCATCCTTATAACACAACAGCTAGCTACATCTGGGTCATGCCAAAGCATCCTGGAGAATGTGTCCTCTGTGCAAGGGCTTGCTCAGGCAGCTCAGAAATGACTAGGCAAAAGCCTACCAAAAGGAAGCACACATTACAAATCAACATTACCCTTATGTGTGAGATTTGACCATATACAGTCTGGTTTAGAATACATTTCTGGTGATGGACAAACCTTTCTTGGAATGGTCTGGTGATCACTCCATTTTTCAAGGACTTCTGATCATGCAGAAACAAAAATATACACTATTGGGGAGTGACTGGCCATCCTCATTACAAACTGGAGGCAGATTTAGTCTCCCACACACAGCTTTAGGATGGACTCCCTCTAACAGGCATGTCTGGATCAGTTATTTTATCAGCCATGCTCTTCATAGAGTTTTCACTACTGCACCCCAATAATCCCTGGATATTATCCATAGCAGTGTGTTTTGCTTTGAACGATGATCAAGAAGATCTGCAGAGGTCACCCTGCTCACAGATTGAAGCTTAGTCTAGTTGCAGAAGGTAAATTTTAAGCATCCTGGACAATCATCATACAGAGTCAGAGCAAGGCACTTCTACCCACCCTGCTGCCCACCAGGGCTTGGAGAGAACACCACAGACCTATCCAGGGAAAGGCTCTGACCCTTTCTTAGGTGTGGTTTAGATATACTACAGCCTGAACAGCAGCATGTTGTAGAAAAGTAAAAAAGCTCCTTTTTTTAATCTAGAGCTTCCTGAACATATATTTGCAGGCATAAGTGTGCAGACACATCATCTTGGACCCACACAAGTCCCCACTTAATGCAACAGAATAGGATGTTACACAAGAAGTCAGCACTGAGCACCAAGCACAGCCCCTCTCCAGATAACATGTGCATGTCGTCAGAACGGAAACCTCTTGCTTCTCAGCCTGTCCTGCTCCCCATGCCATCTGCCTTCCCCAGATTTCTGACAGCTTCAGCTCGATGTCCCCTCACTGTTCCTAGTAAACACAGCCTTTCTTCTCCTCAGTATTGCTGTTACAGACTGTATCACCCTGCTCTGAAAAGTCTCCACTGTCACAACTCCCTTGTCCCTCCCTACAAACCCCACAGGCCACGAATGCCTTTCAGAAGAAGGGACCTGTGTCCTCAGCAAAGTGGGTGCAATGGAGATAGAGATGGCTCGGACATGTCCCACGCCACAGAGGGGACTCCCAGAGGAGAAAGAAGCACCAGAAGAATCATATATAAAAATTTCTTGCCTCTTTCCTCCACCCTGTGTCTTTCTGTAGAGAGGTAGCTCTTCTCATTTGCCCCATCCCACCCTATATCCTGCACCTAAATATGTCTTCAGGATGGGGAAGCATCTGTGCAGTGGGTGGTGATGCGGGGGTGCAGCCAATAAGGCTGCAGCCCAAAAGGACTGAAAGAGAGATTTGATAGAGATAGGACCTGCATGCTTTGAGTTTTGCTGATAAGAAAAGCACCAGAGCAGCTTGAGGGGCATTCCAGAAGTGGATTTTGTCTGAAAGGGTGTATTGGGTCTGAATGAGATAGAGTTCAATTTTGCCTTAGCAGCCCTGGCAGTGCTGTGCCTTGCACTGGTAGCTGGAAGGGTGCTGGTAATTGTGCTGCGTATCTTGAGCTGGCAAGAACACAGAATTGCTGTTCTGCTTGGAGTCACAGAGCAGAAAGTTCTTCCACTAACATGTATGAAATATTTTATAAAACTTACAGAAGATAAATACTTGAAAAACTCCTGTTTGGGAGATTGCATTTTTAGCTTGTCACCTACTCAGCTGGCAGGCGAGGGATCTGGAAGAGCTGCACAGACTCTCTGCAGACCAACCAACCTGCCTCATTTCCATCCACAGCTGTGACAGGCCTGACACATTCAGTGTGGATGAAAAGTCCATTCAAAGTGGACTTTTCATACTGTAGAACCAACAATTTCCAGCAGAAAATTGTTCTACTGGAAAATTTTCCAGGTAGTTCTGCTACACACCTAGAAACGTTTTGTATATACCAGTATGTTGGGCATATATTAATATGCTATTCACATTTTATAATCTCCAGATACTTTAAGAGCCTGTCTCTAAAGAAAAGGTAGAATATGCCCCTTAAAATGCCAATCACTGTTAAAATGACAAATGATCAGCACAAGCTTTTGTAAGAGAAGCTCATAGGTGTACTCTAATTTTCATTCTTGCTCTGATTGTATGGCTGACTGCAAAGCAGCTTCTGCCATGCTTGAGAAGAGCCCCACTGCAGTCCATAAGCATCTACTGACAAGGTATTGACACAGGCATTTTATCAGCACACAGAACCCAAGTGTGCCATCCCTATATGGTTTCTGTCACACAGAAAAGTGTGGATATTGCACGTGCATACTGGATTGCAGTCTCAACTTCATCTTTTTTTGAAAGCTCTCCTCAACCCCATGAGATCTCTCCTATGGGACTCCATGGCTAGAAAAATTATAAATTTGTTTCCTTCAAATGCTACATTTCTGCTTTTCCTAGAGGCAGCTACAATTCTTTCTCTGTGATCTGAAATTGCAGCAATAATTATATTTCCTACTTTGTTCACTGTAGTTGACTGTTTTGGCAGTCATCCTGTAGCAGTAATCCACACATAAAGAGTCATCTTGCATTTTTCAATCCAATTTAAAGGGAATTGTTTCTCAAGGAAAGCAAGAGGGTGAAAATGTTCCCTTCTGGCAAAAACTTCAAGTACTTTGGTATTACATGTGAGAATTTTACCTACCTGTCTAATTCATTGTTGCATTTTACAAGCACTAATTTAAATTCTTTGCACTTCTAGGAAGGCCTGAGACTTTCTTCATGTGATTTTTTGCTTAGTCCTCCCATACTTCTCCCAGACACTCAAAGAGAGAACTTCAGTTCCCTCTTTCTAGATGATGCTCAGAGCATCAAGAGCTCTTGTTTTGTTTTTATTTTGTTTTGGGGATATTTGTTCATTCTAGAATAGAGGAAAGGATGCCACAAAAATTAAGGCAAGAGTGCATTAGGAGGCAAGGGAATAATTATTCATTCTTGCCATCAGCTCATTCATTTGGTTTGATTTACACCAGTTGCCCCAAAGTTTTCCTTCTAATTTTTCACTAAAATACCCAGAAGCCTTTAATAACGGCATTTACATGTATAATGTAGCATTATTAATGTTAAACAAAGCCTTTGAAGTCTCCTGCATTCTGCAAGCCCCATACCATTTCAGAACAAATTATTTTCACAGTAACCCCTGCCAGATAAACACACACACACCCCTGCTATTTTATTGATTTTTGATACTTTTTCCTCTTCCCCCACTCATTTTCAATCCTAATATTCTATAATCTATAAGAGCAGCACAAGAATGAAGGTGCTGTGACCAAAAACAGTATAGTCTGGGCAGACAAAGCAAGCTGACTAGAGATTCAGCCTTTAAATCCAACAGGATTTATCAGACAGGACAAGCACCTGAAATAATAGAATAGCATTACAAGAATGAAAGGTTTCAGGATATCTTAGAACAACTTGAAGAGAGTACTGAAAGTTTAGGAAGCAGAATTGTTGTTTGGGAAGGTTCCTGCCTCCTGTCCCAGCACATCTTATGTTTCCAGACAGCTTACACCACCAAAACCTGCTTATCATCTGAGGAAGCTTCAGATACATCTGTTGCAATTCCAGGAACTTTTAGGAACTTGGCACTTTTTCTTTTTTTAATTGTTTTAATGGGCTTTTCCATCTCTCAGGCACGCAACGATCCAGCGTCAGTTGTTTCTACATGACCTCTGCTGCATCCATCCCCTATGACCCAGCTGCTGCTCTGCCCAGCAAGCCAAACTCACTCCAAGCCCTGTCCCACACTTTGTTCTCTGCTGGTGAGGCCCGTTTGAGCATCCCTGTTCAGCTGGGTAGGCAGGCTGACGGAAATCCCAGGGCACTCCTACAGCAGTTACTCCATGTGCTGCAGCTTCCCAGGGATACAGCAACAGATCCCGGGTGCTAAAAACACACCTGCTCAGTATTGCAGCCCAAAATCTTGCTGTGTGCTTTCTAGAGGAATGCAGGAAAGGGACAAAAACCTAATAGATCACTGCCAGTGTAAAGTGAAACCCAAGGGGAAAAAAAGAGTCACAAAGAGTTTTTGTACCATACCAGCAATCCTAGAATTTTTCTGCATCTTACACTCACATATTGCCTAGAAATTTTCTGCATCTTACACTCGTGTATCATCTCTGGGGCATCTTAATGTCACTTCATGGCATCCCACTGAAAAATTGGCAGGACAGGGCTTGAAGGATCCTCTCACAACAAGGCCATCAGCAGCAGCAGATCTGCTGACCTCAAGGCCCTTATTCCAACACTCTACTACCTTACTATTGAAATTCTTTTCCTACTGTCCAAGGACTTCCCATAGCCTTCCGTGACACTATCTGGCACTACCAAGTACAGATTAGCTCCATCATTTTCGTAACTACTCTTCAATCAGAGATAGATACCTGCACCTCTTACCCACATCTCAGAGGGCAGAGCCACAAACAGTCCCTCAGGACAGGGCATGTTGTGTCTGTGCCAGGGCCAGCTCAGTTAGACATTGCAAGTAATTCCCACAGCGTTTCTAGTGAAGAGTATCTATAAAATACCTTCCCACAGAGAGATGCAGATTAGAGCTAAAAAAAAGGTATAAAGATGGATGACACAACTGGAAAATATAGATATTCAACTAAATAAATTATTATTCTCCTGAAAAAAAGTGACAGTAAGGATTTCTAAGGTCTGGGGCTGGATAGAGAAGGTGAAGAGGGAGTAACTGTATGGCTACTTTTATTTTCTAAGAATGAGGGGATATCAAGATGAGAATACCAAGGAGCAACAAAGAACTTCTTCACCCTATGAGCAGTTAAGTGATTAAACTCCTTTATGTCTTGGATGCTAAAAATGTGCCTGGGTCCACAAATGCCAAGAATTTGCATGTTGGTAAGGGTATGGAAGAAAAACCCACCAAGTGCTACTAAATGCAAGACATGCTGACTATCTTGGAGATTTCCAAGTCATAACTCATGGGATGTTTGGAGAATATTCTGAATCTCTAATTCATCCTCTATAAATTGCTGTTGGATGCAAAATCCCAGACTAAATTATCTTTTTATATAAACAAATTCACATATCATTACAAAAAAAGTTTCTAAAATAACAGCTTTTAAGTCTATTAAGACAGTGTAGCAAAGTTCATACCACTACCAGTCAAATCCATATTCAAGTTCACCCATCTCTTTTTATTTAAACACTGCATCATTAAACAGAAAGAAGACAGGACATTACCATTGTCCGATGGCAGCCAAACATGCAGAGCACCTGGGTTTGAGCCCAAGGACTTCAGCCATGGAACATCACTCTGCTTTGCTCTTCACAGCCAACTGCCCCCAGCTTCAAAACATCTTTTATGAAAAACAGCAATACTGTACCATGGCTAGGACAGAACATGCTCTGAGGCCAATCATTTTCTCAACCAAAATTTATACCTTCATCTCCGCTCCAAATACTCACAATTTTTTTTGTCCTCCCCTGATTTTCTACCCTCTGCTATACATAAAACCCTCAAAATAATCCACAGGGTTATAAACTGGTCTGGGGATATTAGCCCATTTGGCCAGGGGAAGAATGAGTAAGAAAACCTCATCTCATCACCTTCTCACTTCTGCCCTGAGGGGCAGAAAATTCTGGATGGTACTGCTCTGCCATGTATCACCTCACACTGTCAGGATGACACTCCTCTGGGACAGCAGATCTGCTCCAAGTTCCTGACAATACTCAGCCACCCGGACCTGCCCAATATGGGCATGCCTCCATTTCTAAAGTTTCTAGTGCTGCCTGTGCCAACTCTTTTCCTATTCCCTTGGGTCAGATGCATAGCCCAGGAAAGAGAGTTTGACTGGGGGCATCCATGTGTCAGAATAATCCCAGCTGCCACAGGGACCCTGGGAGTCTGTCAGCAGCCAGAATAATTGAGGTGGGTCTGACTCATGCCAAATCCAAAGCCAGCAAGGGGAATATACAGGTGCAGAAGTAGTGTAAAGCCTGTGGCAAAGAAGTGGTATAAATTGCCTGCTTCAGCACACTGACACGTACCAGGTACAGGTCAGTGTATCCAGGGGACAAGATCCAGCACTTACAATTCCCCAGTGAGACAAATGACTCCTCTATGGTCCTCCAGCTGCAGGTGCTTGCCCCATGGAGGATGGAACCTTGGGGGGCCAAGGCTGTCCAACAGGTCTGTGCATGCCAGGACATTTACATTCATCCCAGGTTTATTACACTAGCTTTTCTAGTCCTAAAATATATTTTAAGCTAAGCAGCCCTCACCTCATCACCCAGCTCCAGACAGCCCTGGCAGCAGCCAGGCAGAGATGAAGCAATGGTGTATTAAGCAGAGAATGAGCACACCACGGTCACATGCTGCTGTCCCCTGCTAACCTCACCACCTTTACACCTTCCTACTCCTCCTCACCCTGATCCTGCAGCAGGTTCATTGTGAAGCACAAAGCTGGTCCACGCCAAGCTGGCACAGGCTTCAGAGGAATTAATTTAGACGGGTAAAGTCTGATCCCTTTCAGGGAGCGTGCGAAAGAGAAGGCAGCACTCAGCACTTTAGACATCAAGGGAGAGTAAGAGAAAAAGAGATGAGAGAAAGCCTCACATAGAAAAGGCAGCAGGAAAAATGTCCTAATTTGGAGAGACAGGGCTCATTGCCATGGCAACCCAGAATCGCCCCAGAGCAGCCAGATATGACTTTATATGTGGTGTTAAACGATTCAACCATTAAGAGAAAATACTAAGGGGAAAAAAATAATGGGGCTGTGGAAGGGAAAGTATTTGGCAACAAAGAGCTTTCCTCTGGGGGTACTCTGAAAACAGAAGTGAACCTTTTGAGTCTTAAGTTGTATTTTTCTCACCCATCCTTAGGTGCAGACACATTTTTGTGCCTTTGCTTGTTTAGGGAGAATGAGTCACTCCTTACTGCCTGCACTGCCTTCCCTCCCCATCTGGTATTCATCAGCAGTGGGTTCAGATCCTGCCTAGTGGGCAACAGAGGGAGGAGAGGCAACTGGAACCTCTGTTCCTTTCCCTAAAGTCCCATACTAAGACCTCCTAGGACAAGGCAGAAACTGGCAACAGATGGCAAATCACATGGGGACACTGCAGGGTGGCAGCACATGTCACCAAAGAAGCAGCAATATGATACAGGGTGGCAGTGACCACCAGGAGCTCCAGCCTCCAGTCCACAGCCTTGAGAAAGCACATTTGGGATGCTTGTAAGAGAGCTAGGGTTGCTGAGCACATCAGGCCATGGGCTAAGTGAGAAAAGCAGCAGGAGTGATATGCTATCTCTAAGTCACACAATGCACATACTACTGGCTAAGAGAGGAAGATGAATCCTTGCAGTTGTTAATTAATTATGTGACCTCACCCTGAGTCCTTTCTATCTACTTTAGTCTGTGAATTACTTTGAATATGACATCAAATTTCCTCATCCCACACCCTGGCCTCCTTCCACCCTCACGCTTGGGATACCATTCCTCTGCACTGCTTTGTCAAACACCCCTATTCAGCAGATCTTCCCATCTCTTTTCTTACCACTGGCAGAGTTCTGTTACATTTTCTCAGTCTTCATGAGAGGTCCCACCAAGTCTGCAGGGGCTACACCTCACAGGGCACTAGTACATGGAGGTGGACCAGTATGAAGAATAGTAAGACCAGGTGAGTGGCAAGGAAAATATTTTACCTTCTGGAGGTTACCTCCTTGTACTAATCCCAGTGGATGAGTTCCCAGAGGACCATCCCCTACAGATTCCTAAGTGCAAAGCAATAAATTGATTGTCAAGGCAAGATCCTCATCGCTCATGTCACCTCATTTCTCTATCCAATTTATTCATCAAATGCAGCAAAACATTTAGCCAAAAGAATTCCTTGGGAGCAGAGATGGATGCAGTGGGGAAGACAGGACATGCTTCTGCACAGAGACACAGCCACATGTCTTCTGCATGCTGTTACCCATTCCTATACTAAACCATTGCTTCCTCGCTACAGAAACATAAATAAGCCAAGCAAGATAATCCTCTCCCTAGTATTTTAGTCTAGACTAGACCAGGAGAGAGAAAAATGGAAAAACTAAACTTACTCCACTCTTACCAAACAGAAAAAGCCTTCAGTGTATGATTCAAGAGATTTGTGTATTGTGTAGCAGCAGAACAGCAGGAGCTGCTGGCTGGCTACTGGCTCTCTGGCAGCACAAAATGCTTCCCCACAGCTTGTACTGTGTATTACTGAGAGTTTTTACAGGCACACCTCAACACATGGACCAACAGACCACTGGACCACTACAGTGACCAGTGAGTGGCATTGTCAGACAAAAATGTGGTCCTAAGCACAGCAAGAGACAAATATCCCTCACAACCTCTCTTTCTCCTCCCAGTGGTCAGTATCACAGCATGCTTTTTGCCAGCCTGCAGTGAGAAAGCTGCCAGCTACAGCTTCAGTTTATAACAATTAAGCAGTTGAAACTTTGAATCCACATAAAACTTTCCAAGGGTGCCCAGACAAGGGCAGAGGGAGAATGGGTTAGACAAGTCGTGGTGAAGATGAGCCCTGCAGTCTCACAGCAGGACATGGAGACAGCAAAGGTTAATAGCAGCATGGCTCATTGGGGAAAAATGGACCATGGGCACCAGCACAGCCTGGTGAGGTTTCCAGCCATTCCCTAAATGAAGCTGTTCCACCATCTGCGGCCAAGCACACTTTGGCATTAAACATTTTGCATGAAGACCTATTTAATGGAGCACAAAGCAACTTATTAAATCCAAATTAAAGAACCAATTGACTATCAAAAAAAATTAAATCTCTGGGTAGGTAATGGCTGTGTCAAACATTTAGATGTGCCCAAAACACATCAAAACTAACCTCACAGTTATACAACAAAATAGAAGCAGGCCACATGGGTTTGGCAAGTCTCTCAGAAGACCAAAACTAACAAAAAGAGATGGCTGACTGGCTCATCCTTTGTCTAGTTCCACATTATCTCCCTCCACTTCAGCAGTGCTGTCCTCTGCAGACATTCACATGCTCCAAAACTTATCAGTCCCATTACCAGTACCAGACTGCAGCTGCAGAGATTAGCCCAGAGAGCCACAGAGAACTGTTCAGAGGTACAGCCAAGTTTTTCTGGGCATTTTCCTGCCCTGCATTTTATCTCACTATACCTTTCAGATCTCCCCAACTCTTCCCTTCCCAGGATTTCAACCCATTCAGCACACTCCCTCATTTAGACCAAGGCATCCATCCTCCCTTATTTTCACCATGAGGCTGCTCCCCTCCTCAGCCCACCCAAGGCATCCAGTGATTAGAGTATGCCTTGATATTCAGGGCCAGGTGAGGAACTCAAACCACCACAGTTTGCTCTAGGCTTGTCACAAGGCTAAGAATAAAGCTAGACAGAAAGCTCAGCCAGTCAAAAGGCAGGAAAAAAAAAGTGGGGCAGAAAACAGATGTCTGCTTGACAGTTACGAAGGAAAAAAAGAAAAAGGCACGGTTCACATTTTAAGTGCAAGTTTTAAGTCTGCATTGAGAATGCAGTTAAAGGCACATGTCTTTCTCTTCCATAAGGGATACTAACAGACTAATCCAATTACTGCTACCATCATCAGGCTAATTTCTTTTCTCAAGAGGTCTGTCGTGGGACAGAGCCATTAAAACCTCCAAGCCTTGTGCCATGTTCCCCTTCCAAAGCTCACCGATAGGAGCATGCGGCGCTGAGCAAGTGCATGGCCATGACTCCTCTGCTGCTGCAGCCCCGGCCACTGCAGCGCCCAGCGTGAGGCACAGAGCACACACACGCACTCACCGTGCAAGCACCAAGCCCCTGTCCCGGGGTGACTTTATGATACTTGGATGCCCAGTCTGTGCTCTGTTTATGTTGGATGTTAAGTACTGTGCCTTTAAGGCAGGTTTCAAGAGCAAAGCAGGCCGAAAAAGGAGCCGCAGTTTGTGTTCAGAAGTGGCGCTCACTGCCCCGTATGTGCTCAGGACTGTGTTGTCTCCAGCAGGACAGACAGCGGGACAGAGCTCTCCTTTGCTATTAGTTTTTCAGCTAGCTGAGGCAGGGAAGTTCCCCAGATTTTTTTCCCCTCCTTTTTTTCTTGAATCTGTCCAAACCTGCTCTGGACTGAAAACCCAGAAAACACTGGGAGCTCATGCCCGTGGTCTAGTGGGGCCTGAGCCTCGGCGCTTTCCAGCACTGGAGTGACTGATAAGAGACTGAGCGAGCTGAGCTGCACCCGAAAACAAGGACTTTCCTTGACTTGCCATCTCTTCAAACAGCAAAAAGTTTCATTGTTTAATACAGTTCAATTTCTTTTAAATAAACAGGGGTTTTTCTCCACTTTTCTCCAAGGAAATCTTTTCCCAAACCAGTTGGGGGAGGGACCACTTGAATTTGCTTCCTGGAGGGACCCCATTCAGAGGTTTTCTCCCAAATTTGCCCTAAACCAGGATGGCCCTGGACAGATGTCCAGCCCCGAGAGCCAGCCCCACACTCATCGAGTGAATCCCAGGGAGTCACTGTGGGAGTGCCCGGCAGCGGGGGCAGCAAGCTGTGAGCGCTGTGTGCACATGGGTCACTGGTGCCAAAATCACAGCTCCAGAGATGGTCCGGTGCAGGGCTGTGCCCACCTTCTGTGTGCGTCTTTAGCTTGTTGCCTTTAGGAAACAAGGCTCATGCAAACCTGGCAAGTGTGTGTTTGTGCATAGGTGAGTCAGGCTCCCCAATAACTCTTGAACCTGCTGGCCAATTTCCACCTGATTTGACAAAGGGGCAGAGGATTCAAGGAGAATTAAATTCTTACAGTGCTGTACAAAATATAGCCTGCATGCAGTCCCAAAACCTCTGTCTGACCCCACAGCATTGTGTATGATTCACCCACTCACAGTCAAAGGCTCGCTGGGCAATCAAGTAGACTTCATTCTGACCTGGCAGCATGCCTGTGGTGGACAGCCCCTATACACAGAAGCCTTGGGCCACCACAATACAGCTTCCTCATATACTGTGCCAGCCAGTGACTATAAAAGGCACAGTGGGAACTGGGAGAAAAACAATAGGCGATCTGGAGAGAACAGTATTTTTGTAGGGAGGAGGTGTAGACAGGTCCTGAAAAATTGAAGTTGCTGTGGGTGCACACACTTTTTTGGACCAGTCATCATCTAGTTGATACAAGGCAGTGGGCAAAGAAATGAGACCCTTTTAATGCCCCTGGTCTTCACCAGTAGGGAAAGGGTAAGTCCAGCTCTCCTGAAATATCTTCACCCAGCTCAAGTTCTCACCTCTGTGGACACTCTGGTGTCAACTATGGACTAAGCTCGCATTACAGCCTTAGTATATGATTCAGTCAAAGAGCCAATTAACTGTGAGGCACAAATCCGGTGAAAACAGGATTCATTCATTTGGGAGCTGACAAAATTACTTGTTGCATTGCCCTTCCATTTGCTGTCTTCTCAACAAGCTGTTCCAATGTTAGGCCATAAAATTCACTTTCAAATGTGTCAAATAAAGGGAAAAATAAAAGCCTCTAACATGCATTTGCAAAAGCAATGAGGGAGGGACTCTGAGTGTCCATTCAGAGATACAACACGAAAGACTCAACTTTCAGAAGATGTAGACTCCCATCATTTTTTCAAAAGTAGGCTGCCTTAACCTGTCTCATACTGGATGTTGAAAAAAAAAGACCTATACTCACTGTTCACAATTAAAACAATCTAGCCTACTTCTTTGATTGCCATCACTTCCTGGGAGGTGGGCAGAGCCCATTCAGATACCAGGTGTCCTGCGCCTTTCAGCTTGGCAGGCAGTGCCACATGCAAAAGGCGCTCCACTCCACCAGTCTCGATGCCACCTGTTCCCAACCCTCCCACCACCCACCCAGCCCTGCCATGTCAAGGAACAGTCTGAACCTGGCCCACAGCCCGGGCCGTGAAGGAGTCTAAATGGAGCCAGGCAATTTGGAGACACCGAAAGCAGGCACTTCTGAGAGATGCTGTCCCCATACACCATTATCTGACAAATACTCCATTGTCCAAGAGCTTCTCTCTCCACTTCCCAAGCAACTGTCTCCTTTGTTAAGAATTCACTGACCCCTCCTTTTTATCTACGGTGCTGTCAGAAAAGAATCTTTTTCATTACATTTCTCCTGAGCTCACAAGGTGGTTTGTGGGGCTTTTTTGAACTGTCTCTGGTAGATAACTAAAAGGTATTGGTAACCATCTGCTCAGTGCATGCCCTGAAGGAAAGCATGTACTCTCCTTGCTCAAACTCCTTCCATACTGCACCAGAAAGAGGACATTCCCTGCTCTTCACAAGTCTTTGTGAACTGGAAGTGATGGAAACACTTCATTTCCAATGGCAGGAGTCTCAGCAAGAATCCATCCCCTTCAGAGGGAAACCTCATTTACTTAAAGAGGGTCAGACCTCCACATGGCCACTTGCAAGAAAGAACATTTCTAGTGATGGTGATTTTATCTCACACTCTGACCCCATGCAGGGTATGTGAACCCTGCTTTCTGATCTGGCAGGCTTAAATAGAAGTTAAGAAAACAAAATCGTGCCAGATCTCTGACCTTTGATAAATGTGAAGAGCTGGTTAATGCAGCACACCAAATATTGAATCTTCAGCTTGAGTAGGTTTGTGTTGGAGGTAGCCCCTGTCAGCTGGGAGCCATGAACCATCATTGCACACCACCCCCTCGAGGGCAACTCTGCCCCAGATGAGGTTACACCACACACTGCCCCTGGCCAAGCCCCTGAGAGATCAGCAGCCTCATCCCTTAGCCCAGGGGGAGTAACCAGCAACATGCAGGGCTGTAACAAATCATATCCCAAGCTTTGCCTCCCCTTACCCACTCATCCATGACACGGACGCTAGTCTGCATGTTTGGCTGTGGTGAGAGGACCAGTACCTTGTCAAGCTGGTGATGTGGAGAACGGTATTAACTGAGTAATTAAATCATTTCTGTAATTACTCTCACACAGCTATAAATAATGTAAGCCCACACATTCTTTCTGAAAGTCACAATAGCAAGAGAAGACAGAGTGAGAGATGCCAGTTAAAAAGAAGAAATAATAATAATAATAATAAAAATTTATACAGTACACTGCATGGTCAAAGCACAGTGCAAACAAGAATTAAGAAATAGGTAGAGTGACAGACAGGAGAGGGTGAGAGGAAGGAAAGCAGGAGAAGGGAGAAAATAGGAATGGGGATAGGTATGGAGCAGGATTTGAGACCCAGCAGGGCTGGTGACTTGGTGTATACATATATGTTCAGCCCAGCCCCCTGGCAGGGCCATTGGCTCTTCACTGCACATCTTGGTACTGCTGCAGAAGCTGGAGGGCAAGGGCACAGCTCTGCCTCTGCAGAAAGTGAGTGAGCTGAAGTGGGAGCGAGGACAAAGCACCACGCTGCAGGGGCTCACACATGGAGGAGCTGGCAGCTCCATAATGGAGCTGATCCCCTCCAGCACAGACGCCTGACACTGACTATGCTGGCCCCAAGCCAGGCAGCTGGTGGAGGCTGTAACAGCCTTGCCCCCTCCTCACAGGAGGTTTTTCCCCCTGCCCATGAGGCCTGGGGCCCTGGAACAGAGCTTGCTGGCTGAAGGAGTGTACAGCCAAGCCAGCCCCAGGCACGCTTTGGAAGACCCATGGGCCTTGCCCCAACAGAGAGCACTGATGCCAGCATCCCAGTCACCCTGCAGAGTAATTTCTGACTTCCTTTGTGGCTCAGGGCAGAATGGGAAGGGAATATTTCTGCCCAGCTGCAGGGAAGCAGTGCAGTCAAGGAAAGCATTGCTGCCCAATCCCACTACCCTGTGTCCTGCCCCGGCCCAGATCTGTTGGTCTCAGCTGCACAGTTTCCACCTGGCAGGTTTTCCATTCCCATTTCACATTCCTCATCCCATTTGCTCAGCAATTCTGCTGTGCTCCCTGGCTCTTGCTCCTGTCACCAGCAAGAAAGCTCCCTTCATTTTCGCATCCATCATCTCCTGCTTCCTACCTTTATCCAGTCTACCTGTCCATCTCCTTGTATCAGGATGTCTTCCATATACTCAGTTCCATATACTCTGTACTAGCTCCTCAGAATACCCTGCATGTCCCCCACCCACATTTCTGCCCAGATTCCCTGCTGCACAGCACATTCCTGCTGGCTGGATCCCACCAGGACCCCAAAGGAAAACTCTTGCTCCAGCACAGCCTATGCAGCCCCCAGGACCAGGTGCCATTTTGAAGCACAGTTTGCAAGGACAAATTTATTCCAAGAGACATGGCAAACATCTAAAAAGACCTCAGGCACATCTTCAGTTTCTTACACATGTAACATGGCCAAACTTGGAGCAGCCTATGCAGTGGTAGCAAAAGCACATCTCTGGTTACAAGTCGTTCCCTACATGACACCCCTGCTCCAGATCTGTGTCCTTGCTCTGAGAACATGTGGTGGTCATGCAGAACCTTTGGAGGAAAATGTGACAGCACTTGCAATATAGATAAATCACATATCCTGTGCCACATTTTCAGAGAGATGTTTTATTTTCCAAATATATGGCAAAATAAATCAATCAGCTTGAGGCATACACCTGGCATAGGAAACTTTACTCAAACAGTCATAGTCTGGCAAAATTACAGGGAAACCCCCAAGAGGATTTTATAATGGAGAATGCTGACCAAGCTTACAAAAGATGGTACTATCAGCCTGGCATAAAATGAGTTCTCCAGCATGATGCAGCTATTCAGCCACCACCTCTAATGGGGGTTAAAACTTTTCCTCCCAGAGTCCAGATTTTCATCTCAAGCATTGTATTTACCTCAGTTAGAAAAGGCCAGTAATTGTTCCCTAGTAATTAGGTCACCTTTGCCTTTTGTAGAGCTCAAACTTTACAAAAACTTTGTTATGGTCTTCTTGTAAAGGGCAAATTGCTGTAGACAGTAGTTGAGCAAGCGTCTTAAAGTCATGTTTTATAGCAGAGCTGCAGTGAGAACTCAGGTCTATTAGAACTGCTGGATTCTGTTGGCACCTTTTAGATCAACTCTCCTCACTGCATGTACCTGCCTCCTTTACTTTTTTGCCTGCTCATCCTTAGACCCTCCATGTCCTTCATTCCTGTCTTCCCCCTTCCTCTGAAACCTACATTTATTGTTATTATCAGGAACCTCACAGATACAAAGCTAAAAGCTATTGCCAAGCACAAAGAAAAATTGCTTCAACAGAACCTTTAAGGTATTTTTTTGCCTCATTCTCAGAACTTACTCTTTTTTTTCCCTTAATTTTCTCCCCATGATCCTAGGTTCAGGAGAAGTTTTCCTATCTGTCTTTCATCTTGTTTATCCTCTTTCTCCTCTGCTTCATCTATATAACATTCTCCAGCACTTCGTTCAGAGCTGTTTTCAAACAGCTTAGAAGAAACATGGTTTCCATATTCTTCCCTAAGAAGTCTGGAGTACTTCCTAAGAAAAGTCAGTGTCTGAGCCTTTTTCTGGATAGACATATTTCTCAATTAATATTATCATTTAATGCATCATAATACATCATTTAATACATTTCCCCAACTTTATCCTGTCATACCTACTTCTGCTTCTAGCAGCTACACTAAGCATTTCTTTTCTCTAATCTTAGACTACCTCTATTCATTGAGTATATAAATCACACCCTGACTCATTGTTCAGCCAATCTACAGTACACATATATAGCTGCTTCACTCTTCCTTCATATATCAGCTCCTCCAGACCATTCACAGAGTCACAGACTACAATTATGTCTTCTTCCTCACTCTGTTTTTTCCAGCCTCTGTATATGTAACTCCCTTAGTTTCCTTCATAATCCATCCCCTCCAAACTTGGCTAATGAGGCAAATAAAAGGCAAAGAGAATAAGAGATTCCCTGGAAAGAATTGTCTCTCTCTGTCCTGCGGTTACTGGGGAACAACATTCGGATCTAAAGCATCAGCATCGGGCAATTTCACACTCTGTTTTCAATTTCATTTTGAGGCCAGTTTAGGGTAGGGACAAATTTGAGTGTAATTAATTTAGATTTTCTGAGACAAGTTACTGCTTAGGGTTGTAATAAAGGACTGCCTGTCCAGATTGAAGAAACTAATCTCCTTGTCCGGCTGGGGATGGCACAAATTTATTTAAGACCTTTTCACAGAGTTTTTTGTTTTGAAGAAAGGGTTTGTGATCAAGATTGTATGTAACTATTGGTCAGAGCTCATCAAGCCTCCAGATTTTCTTTAGGAAAGTACTTACAGATTTGGAGATGTACCTAAAATATCATTAGTGTGAAAATCAAGGTTAGAAATCTGCCAGGAGAGAACTTTTTCACAGACACCCAGGTCTCAGCTGGGTGGAAATCAACGTTTTCCTCACAGAGACTTCAACAGTTCTATTTCCAGGTAGACAGTGGCAACATTGCATTTAAGCAATGCATTTAAGTAGTGACAAGGTTAATTCACCTTTTCTTTACCTCAGGTGGGTTGCAGAAGTTGCGTGCAGAGCTAGGGAAGGAAAGGTCTTCTGTCCCTCAAAAGAAAACATCACTATAACAGAAAAAAACTAACACTCTGTACTCCTGGAGGAAAAATCTTATGACCCGAAACAAAACAGCTTATAAATAGCTGCAGAAGGCTGATGTAAAGGAGTCAGACTTCACTTTTGCTTAACATTTGTTGCCTGAGACAACTTCTGCTAAAGGAAGGCACCCACACCACTGTGTGGCCATCCTGTCCCTCAGCACTGGCCCTGCCCAGAAAAGTGTCCCAGGACACTTTATAGGGCACGAATCTCACCAGGGTACCAGGTTTTCTCCTTCCCAGTTCTGTGACACCCAAACTCAGGTAACACCTTCAAGCGTCAGGTGTCTAAGGCTCAGAACAAATATGAAGTACATCCAGTATAAATTATTAGGAGTGAAAAAAGCAATAGGGACATTTAATGGAAAGTTAAACTTTCATAAGAATTTTGGTTTGTTTTTTTTTAAAGAGGCTATCTTGTTGCTCTTAACCAATAAACCAAAATGAAAGGAATCAACTACCATTTTTTTCC
The DNA here is from genome assembly GCA_013399455.1 of Anthoscopus minutus. Taxonomy (NCBI): domain Eukaryota; kingdom Metazoa; phylum Chordata; class Aves; order Passeriformes; family Paridae; genus Anthoscopus; species Anthoscopus minutus. The sequence continues at coordinate 215,487 of VWYI01028857.1, forward strand.
TGTGACTCTTGGAAACAATACCCCAAAAAAAGTGAAGGTCTTAAAACAGTTCCACCCAAGAAATTTGGAGATGAAGAAGAGGAAAGCCATAAAAACAAAGAAATCATTTTTAAAAATTAAAAAAATAAAAACAACAACTAAAAAATCCACAAAAAAGCACTATTTTAATAGGCTAATTAATAAAGGAAATTACACATTTCTTTGAAAAGTCATATTTTCATTGGAATAATACTAATGAGAGTACTTGAGCTCTTGTTTAGAAAATGAGAGTTCACATTTAAGAATTTAATGGCCCTGGGGAGAGGTAAAACCTCTTAAAATTTCCAGGTTTCCTAATATCTGAGGGTTTTTAAACTCTGTAACTTATTTGTACAGTAATAAAAATAGTTCTAGGGAAATTCTCAGGTGTTAAACTTCCAAAAATATGCTGCCCATATTCTTTTTCCTTACATGAATAAAAGAAAATGTTATTTCATATGGGTTGATTAGATACAGATGTAAACATAAACATTACAGACCCACCTGGCTTTTTATTGCATGTGTATTCAAGGGGAAAACAACACTGCCATACAATACTGCCTTTTTTTGTCTATGTCTCTGTGACTTACCTTTTATTCTCCTTCCCCAACATTTGCAGCAGACTTGTAATTTGAGGACACGTGATATTTAGTTCATTATTTGTGAGCTACAGAGAGTTTTATTTTGGTAGCAAAAGAAAACAGAGTACCAAAAGCAAAATAAGTGTATTAATCATGTCCTTAATAAAATTATTAAGAGCTTGGAGGGAAACTGCCGATTTCTTTTTATTTTATTTTTTAAAATCAAACTCACCTTTGCTAATCATTAGATTAATTTAAGAAACATTTAAACTATTACCATCATCAAATGCAGTTTCAGAGAAATGAAAACACTTTGTGAAATTACATGAACTGCATATAAATTTGTTTTGGAGGAAAAAAGGGATAGAAATCTTTCAATGTCTGCAGATCAAAATGTTCCCCTTTCCCCCTTCTAAGCAGCATTTTGTTTGGAATTTATTTTACTTCAATTCATATAATCCATTCAAAGGGAACTTTAACTCTTTTTGATTTTTTTTAAACTGAATTTCCTTCACACAAGGGCTTTAAAAATTTCAGATGTCATTCCTAATGGAAATGAAACAGATTTACGCCCAAAAAAAGGTTTTCATTCCCTATGCATCCCTATTACTTAACCTTTGAAAACCTGAGAGTGAAAGTGCTTTCTTTTTAATTACAGATGTTCTTCTTTTAGCAGCACTGTCCCAGTGTCTTTGACTTTGTCCTGGTTTCAGTGTGTATCTAGGTGCTCAGCTTATCCAACTAGTTTTGGCTTCCCTGTACCTGCAGCATCACTTTGCTGCACTCTGGCCAACAGCTACTCTCCTTCCTTGGTGTTTACCCCCACTGTCCAACTTTGGACTTGCTTTCCACCAAAATACCAAAGAAATTACTGCTGCAGCAGCATGGCCCAAACACTGAGTGATTACAGCAACCTTTGGCATTGAAGGAGAGAGACAAGGTATCTTGGAAATTTTACAGAAAACAAAAATAAATGGGATAGGGATTTATGAAGTGGGGATAAAAAGGCAGAGAAAACATTGCGGCTTTGTTAAAATTAAAAAAAAAGAACAAAGTAGTGGAGGGAGTAAAAGAAAAGCCAGCTCCATGCTGCATGGAGGAAAGAAAGGAGAATCTGGCCTAGAACAGATTTTAGATTTCAGGTTAGTTTTATGCAGCTTTTATACAAATTGTATTACTGGCACATCCAAGTAATAGATCGCTCTTTCCTACCATTTTATTTCCATCAGCATGCTGATGCATACTGCATGTATCCTTGTGTGGGCAAGCCCGGGAGAAAATAGCAAGGGATGCAGAGACACAGAAGACTGATTTTCACCTGGGAAAACATAACCATCCTCTTCTTCCAATATTTTTTCCTATTCTGCGTATGTAGCATTGTGTTACAATAAAGCTCTGGCAAAATAACGTAACTGTGGAGAACAGTTCCAGCAAAAATGATGGCCAGGAGCTGTGCTGTAAGAGAACCCAAACAATTTTCTGTTCTTACCTTTTCTGCATTCATTATCACCAAGTTGCCTTTTTCTGTTATTTTAAAAAAATAAATAGTCCATCATTACAAAATGGACCTATCAGCCAAATGGTGTGGTCATTTTTTAGGCAAGAAGCTCAGTCTTTTCCAACACAGTAACAGTTCTGTAAATCAGAATAACAATTCACCCTACCCCTGAGACACCTATAAATGTACATTCACAAATGTTACTTCCTTTTTTTTTTTGTTGACTGCTTCTTTACCTCCTAGCTCTGGGCAGAATTGAATTTAGGCAATATGGAAACAATAATGAAGAAGAGCCTAGTCCAGACTTTCATTTTCAGGTCTGCAATGCAAGATATTGGTTGGTGTTATCTGAACTGAAGCTTGGTTTGCAGTCATGAGAAAGTCTTGACAAATCTTTACTTTCACCATCAGTCTCTTAACATGGGGCATCCTCATACAATTTAATTTCTGCTTTCACAACAGTTGTGGAGAAGCAAGAAATTATTTTAAATGCTACAAGGCCAGCAGATAATGCTCTCTGGTCAAAAGTGCATTGCAGTCCTCTAGACGATACAAACTAATGGTTAAAATCAGGAAACACAAAGCTGTTCAAAGTCAGGTCTTTGCAGCAACATCAGGCAAACTGAAGGGACCGGCAAGCTTCCACAGGCAAAGTTTTTGGACCACAGGAACCTAACACTAGTGGTGGTGCACATTTCTCTCCTCTCCATCTCATCTATTTTGCATTAAACACAGATCACCATTGATCAATGCTATTTCCTTTCTAATCACAGATCCTGGTGAGACGATGCTATTGCCCTAGTCCTTTTCAAGGAATCAGCACCAAAATAAGGTGCTTTCTTACAGGGCTAAAACAGTGTGAGCGCTCTTCTACTCTGTTCCAGAGTTACAGCCTTGCTTCTCTGACAGGAACTTATGTGGGGTCTCTGTTGGACCCCCTTAGCCATTGCTACAAGGCCACCCAGCCCCAGCAGAGGGATTGCTGCACTTCATTTGGAGTCACTGCTGGCATGCTTATCCAACTCAAGGGACAGAACTGGCTAGGACAGAACTCTCTCAGCAAAGCAGCCTCTCCAGAGCTCAAGTGAGGCACATCACGTGTCTCTGCTTCACCGTTTTCCTGGAACTAAACCCAGATCACATTGTGCACACAGATCATCTGGTCACATTCTCCTTATGCCAGATTAGTCAGAAATTAAATGTAACACTCTGTAACAGGTAAGCATCTGGAATTGGAGACATGATCACCAAGGAGTAAAAACAGCAAAAACATGTAAATTCCTGTATACTTATTTTTCAGAGGAAAAAGGCAGACATAGCAAAAACAAACTATATAAATGTTATTTACAAAATCTAATCAAATACAAGATTAAAGAATGTGAGTTTGAACAAAATCAGGAAAAACAGATGTTACACTTTCAGCAACATACCTTCACCTGCTATGTCACACCTAGGGCAGGATTCATGGCATTTATCTTGAGGCATCATGAACACAAAGAGGTACAGCCTTCTTCAGCTATCAGTGGGGAGACACAGCTCATGTCCCATGAGCACATCAGTGCACCTCAAATTGGGTGGGGTGAATTGTTCTCAGGTGGTGCCTCCATTACCACTGATGCCTGGACCTCCAGCTGGTGGGTAGCAAACTTCTAGATGAACGTTAACTGAGATAAAGCCAGCTTATAGTGCACATTATACAATATTCTGTCTTTATATACAGGACAAAAGAAAATTTGGGCTTCAAATCCTATTTTTTTTTTCTTTTTGCCTGCCCTTTTGTGTCTCAATTTAACAGCTGCATGGTACATCAGAAAGCCCTTTTTACACATGACCCACATTCCCTAGCAAAACACTTTCTAAACCCTCACTGAAGGTGAAACAGAATTTCACATGCTACTCTAGAAAAGGAGGTTTGACACGAATTTTTTTGCATTAAACTCCAGCGAAGAGGGGTTTATCTGTCACACCAAGGCATTAGTGGTTTCTAGCATTCCTTAGGTTTGCATTGGCACTACTGATCACAAACACACGGGGAGCATAATGAAGCTGTAAGCGCAGCTCTGAACCTGTGAAATTCTGAGCAAGTTCAATCACAGCTGACTGCTGTGGGCGTTGAGGGGATGCTGAAAGAAGCAATCCATGCTTGCAGGATCAAACCTCAGCCACACAACTCATCTGCAAAGAACATGACTAAGAGTCACTAGAAGCAAAGCCTCTGTCAAGGCTCTCTATGGAAAATACATTGCTTAAGGACTTACCAGGCTAACTTCAGTATTTTTAGTAAATTTCAGTGTATTTACTCTCTACCATATTTTAATTCAATTCATCAAATAAATATTATCCATTAAAGATTACACACCTGTGGATCAAAAGTTGTAAAGGTCAGCCTTTTCAAATTATTTTTAAAAGAAACCTTGGCCTTTCTTAAAGCTGCAGATCTTTGTATGTAACCTGCAAACCTCCTGTATGCAAAACTACCAGAAAAAAAAATAGGTAAAACAGAAGTCTCCATTCATAAGACTTCCACCTTTCAGTTCCCTGTGGGCTGCCTGCCTGCCAGAATGCTCTTTAGAAGCAAACCAGTGGGGTACACAGGGCAGTGGCAAGAGATGCTGCCTTCCCAAGGAGGAAGGGACCTGTTCCCTATGGACAGGTAGAAAGAAAAATTTTTTCAAAGTTCAACAGGCCAAATTTCTCTTTGAATTACAGCAGCGTAAATCAGATCTAATCCTGCCAAAGGCAATGGGGTTGTGCTGGATTTACACTGAGGGAATCTGAAATCAGAATTTGGCCTGCCACATTCAAAGTCGCAAGGACCTTTTCCCAGTGCTTAGGAGGTCTTCTGTCAGTAATTCTTACACTTGTTCAAAGATGTAAGATGTCACCCCAAGTGTGAAATGCAGCACTTGAGTCTGCTTCCAACCCTTTTTTACCCAGACAGATAAGCATGCAACGCAGCAGGCAGGAGAGCACCAAGATGCAGCACTGCTGCCTGCCTGGCCTCCAAGGCAGAAAAGCTTCACTGTGGGTGGAATGGGGCAGTGCAACTGCAGCACATGGGCAGCTCTTCAAGGAGTGAGAGATAAAAGGCCCCTGATTATTCAGTGACAATTTCAGTTTAAAGGCTGATACGAGAAAATAACACTGCATACTAACAGTCTGTTATTTTGCAACTGAACAGTTGGTCAAAGAGTGGCAAAATAATTTGTTAGCACCTTCACTAGCCTGCTCTGGATTATATTTACTTGCAAGGTAAATAAAACAGAATGTGCCTGGATTTCACATCTCGCTAGATCTCTTTCTGAGGAAAAGCTGCCACAGTGGCCAGGTCAGTTCTCACCCTTCATTCAGTTAGGACTGATTCTGCCTAGTTAAATGTCTCAGACTCACTTAAGAGCCATCTGTAAAAGAAAAAGGCTGTCAGCTTGTGTCCATATTTACTTCTTTGGGATGCACAAACAATGGTCAAGGGGGTCTTCTCAATAAAAGCCTTGGCCTTGACTGTCGGGCTTCAAGCCAGCTTCTCTCACATGTTCCCACTCACCAACAGTTGCCCATCTACAGAGGCCACTGTTAGCCACATTATCTTGCCAAATGCACATTCAGGTGTGAATTGCTGCATGTCCTCTTCCTAAAAGGTGAAAGACTTTTATCAGGTCCACCTACAGCCCATGGAGGCTCTACTAAGAATTATTAGCTGGCCAAAGATGCTACTCCCTCTCTGCATCTTGCACTGGTCAAAAGCAATAGCAGGATGGCTTGTTTGTGTAGTAATTCTTTAGAAGACTGGCTAGGGCCTGGGAATATAACAAAATGTCTGTGACACGAAGGAATAAAATAGTGCAGTGGAAAAAAGATTTAACTGGACTGGTTCAGACTGGTTAGTCACTTTATCTAACACCTATTTAACTTCAGGAGCTAATGAACACTTTATAAAGAGGATGGCTTTATTAAAGATTCAATTATATTCCAATTAAGATGTAAGAGCTGTATTAAGGATCCTTGAAAATACCACAATGTCCTCCAGCTACAGGAAAAAACCCAGGCTATGGTCCCTGGCTCTTCTAAGGAAAAACACAGGCAAAAATAAAACCTTAAAAATAATTACAATTGTCAGGGGCCCTTTACAATTCTTAAGGAAGAAGAAAAGGGTTGATAATTTTGTGGGTCTCTTCTACCTGCTTCTTTCCCTCCTCAGTTTTTCTCTGCTGCAGGTAATTCCACATGATTAATAGGCTCTTCTCAGTAGTGCTACACACAGTTGGCTCTTCTAATCTGCCTTTGAATCTGAAGCTGTCTAATCCCCCAAGCCTTTGGCCCCATGAGACACCACCTGAGGATCACAGAGTAAGATACTTCTCTTTGTTTTAAGTTTGGATCCACAGGTCTACAATAGAAGGTAGCTCATTTAAATTTACCTTATCTGCCATGATCATAGAGGAGCCTCCATGGATGCCCAGGATGGGAGTGAGGGTCTGGGCAGAGATGAAGTCCAGGATCTGGGCAATGGCTTCCTGGTCTGTGTCATCGGCGAATACCACCCCTTGAATCTTCCGGTCAGACATGAGGTCACAGATGCGGGTGATGATGCTCTTGGGATCTGTCTCATTCATGGCCACCAGCTCCACCCGAGGCACCACTGAGAGGTGGTGGAAGTCATCTTTCTCGTGGGCATCTTTGATGGCCACTTCGTCTGAGGTCCCCACCAGGATGACCGCAATGCCAATGCTCGGGTGGCTTTTCTGGGCGTGGGCCCCGCTCCCTGTTGTTGCGAGGACTGCCAGCACCAGCCAAAACCTTGGAGAGTAGCACTCCACCCTGGGCCTCATCTTCAGCTCTTACACTCCCTGAGCAAGGAAGAAAAAAGGGGGAAAGTACAACAAAGTGATTAATTGACAAGTCAATCATGCACTCAGCCTTCAAGGTAGATCCACTAATCTTGCTCAGGCACTAGCTCTCCTCCCAAAAATCCTTCTAATATGATGTTTAGCCCTTTGGCTACACTCAGGGCTCTGTTAAAAGGTGGGGGTTCAGACCAGTCCAGCCCCTACTTCAGAGTTTGACATCACTTAAGAGAACAGCTGTCAGCAGAAGATGGGATCATATAATCTCTTAGGCCCCATGTCACTCTGAGACCCAAGTCAAAAGTGACAGAGAATTGTCCTTTGACAGCTGATCAGCTGTCTTTGTGAAATTAATCACTTATGATTAAGTCTGAGTCTGAGTGTTCACCCTCAACACAAAGGAATGACTGGTGGTTGGGATCAGTCTGGACTTGTGCTGGAGGAATAGGCAGGGAGACTGAGGAGACCAGGCAGATAAGGACTCCCCTTTCCCTTCTCAGCACAGTCCTGCCGGAAGAAAATGAGGACAAATGGGCAAGGTCATTGGTTGTATACATATGTGTGTATCAATTGCATACACCACCAGGATACACACAGCTCCAGTGTGTAGTACTGTCAGCCATATGCTTTCCATCAATACAGGATTCTGCATTTTTTTTAAAGCCAGGAATACAGAATTTCCCAGTGGTCATGGCCAAAACTGGATCAGGATCCTCCAAGTCCATATGACAGCTGTGTTTGCACAGAAGTAGAAATGCCAACAGAGATTACCATGGTTCACCCTCCGCTATTACAGCTGGGCATGTTACATCCATCTTCTCCCTGAGCATGTCCATTTTATTTTGTAATCACAACAGTAGAACTGAAAAAAATCGATGAGGTCACCTCTCTAGCCCCTGCATGAGTGGGACAGTTCCCTGTGGGACTGTTCCTCACTCTTTCTTTATTCAGTTGCGCTTTAATAATGGTTCACATTTCCACAGCACTTTTCATCCTCAAGGTACTCTACAAACACTAATGAATTCTTACAGCACCCATGCAGTGTAAATATCAGAGACAACAGAGCAGTGTCCCTCCCATCTGCCCAACACACTGCTTGGTGTGCCACTCAGGGCCACACTGATGTCCCAAGGAGATCTCAGGCATTTCAAACTAAAGATGACTTTCCCTCAACACAACAGGTCATGGTGAGCTACTCATGCCTGTAATTTTGTTTTCCAGCAACCAGGCACACTTGAAATAAATATCCCAGCCCTGCACTTCTTCGTGCTCCACCTCTGGTCTTGGGTGTGCAAGAATGGCACCCTTCCATACTGGTCATTGCTACATATGCCTCTATCAAATTAACATAAAGCCACAGCAGCAGGGACAATTCTGGCAAAACTTAGTGGAAGCAGGAAATCCAAAAACAACCCTAGCTAATATCAGCAACCCACATGGAAGAAGCTCAAGAGGCCCCATCTTGCCCTGCCCAGGAGAACACACAGGCTCAACATCTGCTCCCTCATTGTCATGCTAAGCAGAGAGGATGTATCCTGCATTGAGATTACCAGATAAATAAGCAGATAATAAAATAGATAATAAATATGCACTGGAGATACCAAATCCACTTAAGAAGCTGAAAGGGACTGCGGGTGTGAAGCACCAATCGATTCTAAACTCTCTGAAGGATTCACTTTCTGAGAGATGCTCACAAGGAGAACCAAGAGACTTTGAGAGTTTGGCAAAATGAACAGTTAACTTCATTCCAGTATGACTGTTATCCTCCAATTACGAGTCACTAAATTAGATTCCTTTACAGTTAAATGCAGTCCCCATTTCTGCAATGCTTTATTAACTTTAATACACTCTATATGCTCTCTGTCTCTCACTCTCTTGCTCACTCACTTAAATGCTATATTTGTTCTCTTAAAATATGTCTCCTGCAGTCCCTCTGCATCGACTCATACAGTATATTATGCTTGGTTAGACAATGGCTAGTTGTGATGCCCAGGGAGGAGAGTGCAGGTTTTTCCCAGCCCCTTTCCTACTACGAATAATTTACAGGGCCTTCCAGCCCAGGGCTCGGACAGCATTCCAACAGGAGCTATACAGGCAGTCATGGCAGCTGTCAGCCTTCATACCCAAGCACATGCTTCTCCCAGTGGGAAAAATGGCAGCCAAGAAACCCAAGAAACCCTACTCTTCACCCACATCAAAGCCAATAACTGTCTAGCATCTACCTCCAAGCAGAATAGGAGAGCCCAGATCCTGAAGGCCACATAGGTGCCAATTTGTTGGGTGTCTGTGCCCCACTTGGGCAGATTTTTCCATTCAACACAAGATGGAGTTATCTGCACAGTGCCAAATCCTCAGGCTTTGGCTAGATACACAGGGACCATCCAGGGCTAGGAAGAAGCTAATTCAAAGAGGATGTTGTCTGTGGCTCAGTAGCCAACCTGCCATCTCCAGTGTGGATCCTCAGCCATAAGCCCTCTCTGGATCAGGCAGAGCAATGCTTAGGTAGCCAGCAATGCTTAGCTGTGTTGCACCAGCCAAGACATCTCTCTCTCACATGTAACACATATGTCATGCTTATGATGCATTCCAGGTGCTCCATGGGCAATCTGTGTGCCAGACAGCAGTGCTCTTCTAAGGGAATAGCAGGTACCAAGTCCAGGCTGGGCTCCCGTATAGGATGGGAGCTGGGGATGTGATAAGGCAGGAGAATACCAATAAATCACACCCAACCCAGGGCTGAGTGTGGTTTTCACTATTCAGCTCCCACAAGGTAATGTAGGGGTGAGCTGCTCAGAGACATAATCAGGGATGTTCCTGGTGTTACAATCCCTTCCCTACTTGGGGCTGACTTGTGTTCACATCAGTAGTCACTTTCACATATCTGCTTACAGGCCGTTAGAGAAAGGGACTGAGATCCCAACAGCAACTTCACCTCATGTTCCTCCTCTGGTCTGGCTCACTGCAGGCCCCCTTTGAATGTGTGCTAGTAGAGACAAGGCAGCCATGAACCACCACAGACTTATTGTTAGATTAAGGGGACCCCAGAACTAGTGTGAAAATATGTTTCTGCATACAGAGCAACAAGTTTTGTCCATAATTTCTACAGTGTTCAAGTGCAAATATTCAAAGTACTCAATCAAGAAAGCACTGTAAGGCAGCACATGGACCTCCTTCTAGGTGTGTTCCTGTTTCCAGCAAAAAAGGGAGAAATTCACACACTAAGAAATTCATAAGCACCTAACAAGGCTACAGCTGTAGAACAGGGCATTTACTCTTTGTCATTTCAAGAAATTTTAATAATTTTACAGTACAATTTCACCAGTCAAGAATAACTATAAAAACATGCAAGTATATTTTATTACCAAGTATTTCACATGAGCAGGATTTTCCTTTAAAGGTGGTGTGGGGCAGCACAGTTTCTGAAGTATTTTCTGTGCTTATGGCACTCCAAAACAATTTTGTAAATCTCAGACTCCAGACTGGTACGTAAAATACTTTACACATTACTGTACACTATTATATTGTCTCTGACTCCCTAGGAAATAATATATGGTAGGGCCATTCAATGAAGTGGTTTTACAGACATATCTATATTTAGATATAAACATGCCAGTAAAATCATTATACCTCTATAATCTTATTTTACTCACCAATAAAATATATCCACCATTGTAGAGAAATCCAGCATGTACTTACTGCAGAGAAATGTTACACAATCACCTTCAAAATGGGAAGTGAAAGCTAACTTCTCCAATTGAAAATGCAAGAGGAATGTAGGTAGTCAGACAGTAATTATTCCAATTGGAATTTAGCCAGGACCAAAGGTTAGACTGCTTAAAAATATCATGAGAACTTTACTTGACACTGCACTTTTACATGGATCAGACCTAAGGTAAGTATTAATAGAAAATTATTAGGCTGCACAGGCAAAATACACTTCAACATTAAGAGATATTTCTGGATGATATTTCAAAATACAGAAAGTACACAAATAGGTCACTGTGCATTCAACCAGGCTAACTGTAAACAAACTACTACTCCAGCAGAGCACAGCAAAGCCAGGCCATCTTCAGATCAGGTAAAGAAACTAAGGCAGAACAAGGGGTGGTCATGGGTTTTCAAGGGTAGTTCTGTTGTGTGCTGACACTGGTACCTCCTCCTGCTGCAGTCGTGCCTTCTAGGCAGCCTAGCACGATACCTTCCATGAAGGGTGTTTGCAGGCTCCCCAAACCCAATCTCCAAGCTGAAGACAGCAAGAGGAAAGCAAGTCATGAAAGCTGCAGTTCCAGACAAAAAGCTCTCTTGGAGGAAGATTTTCTAATTAAGAGGAAGACAGTGCTTGGGACAGGAGGCTGAATAATGCCCCTTGTCACCATCAAAAGGGAATTTCACAGGGATATTGGCTTCATATGGGAGCATGAAAAGCTCACCTCCAGCCTCCCTGTCCTATGCTTCATTGGAGGACCACAAGCAAGTTCCCTATCCCAGTGGTTTTTGGGCTCTGTTCACTGAGAGCTCTGATGCTCTAAGCACTGCCTAGACTTCAAAGCCACAGAATCTGAATTCAACAGCTAATTTTGAATCTGTACTAAGTACAACACTAATTCCCAACCTAATTCCAACCAGTGCAACCTAATTGCCAACTCATCACTAGCCCAATTCCAGGCCTCACCACTATCACCACCCTCAGTCCCATTACTAAAGACAGATGTCCTGCCAGACCCAGTGTGATACATCAGCATTACCCTTTGGCATTTTCTCACCTTTGATAGCATCTTAATTCACACTGCTTTCATTCCTCTGACCATTTGAGCAGGATCAGACAATGAACCCAAAAGCAGTGCTTATGTTTCAGGATCTAATTGGAGGTAGGAAGAAATCCATCTCATCTGCGAAGTACTTTACAAACCTTAAAGGTGCTTTGTTACACACCACCACATGTTGTTAGTATACAACACACCAGCAGAGAACAAGTGCACTAGAAGAAGCTGTGGAGATGTCATCCTTGCACCAGATGTTACTGGGCTGTCATACAAGGAAACTGAGGTATGTCCAGATCAAAGAAGGACATGATTTCTGTATTTTCCAATGATAGAAGACATTTTGGTGGCATTTTGATCTTTTTGTCTACTACCTGCCTTATGGGCAAACTGGAGGAGCTAAGAAGACCCATGCAGAAAAAAAAAAAAAAAGAAAAGAAAAAGGCAGGTCAGACTGGAATTTCATCAACTGTTACTCCTAAAAGCTAGGGTTTAAAGCTATAAATCACACCACAATTTACACCTAAGTTTCTCTATCTCTCTGATTTTGGGTTACTCAGTTTCAGCTTAGGACATCTTCCCAACTCATGCAATGTAGACATGCTGCATATTGTATACCTCTGAAGAAGCATTCCTCTTCTTCTAACACTGCTGTAACTATTATCCTACCACACCTTCAGCCCAGGCTATTTGTATATTGACAACTCTTGTGCTGCTGTGTTTCCCATATTACTGCTTTCCACATAGGTGACATAAGTGCCAATAAATCTTCTTCTGGCTCACAGCCCTGTTGTTCCAGGATTTTTTTTAACTGACACAAAGAAGAGGAGGATGGATCTGGGGCACGATAGATGTGTCTTGAAAGTGCCTGCACACTTCAGATGCTGATAAACAGAATGAATGATGCTGTAGAAAAATCTCCATACATTCAGAGCAGGAAGATGGCAAAGACTAGAGACAATGGAAAGTGCCATACACAGCAGTGAATGCAACAATCCAGCACCTGGACCACAAGGGTTTATTACAGTGACCCTGAGGGTATTTCAGTAGTTTCAGATGAAAACTGATATGGTTTAGTTTATTTTAACTAGCTTTGGATATCACTTATATTACCATTCTGAGCTATAAATGCTCCTGTGACAGTGGCAGAAACATTCCTCCAAGGTTTTTTGGACAGGTCTTCTTTCTATTCTTCACAATCATTCCCTCTCCAATACGTATCTTTGTCCATGACTGTAACATCCTACAGATCCATTTCTATCTAATATACAAAATGTTTCAAATTTTCCCTTATTTCTCCCAAGACAGCCTCGTTCTTTTGGGGCATGTATCACACACAGCCAGCCAAAGCATTCAAAGCCATTGGAGCTCCCTCATTACTTCACTGTTAGCTCTCTTTCCATAGACACTGGGTGGAAAATAGCCCATATGATTGCTTCTATTCTCTATTTATTTTCTTCAGAGCTGTTCTTTCTTTATCAAACTAGGTACAAACTCCTCCCTGACTCTGGCAGTTTCAGATACATCAGAGGCTAGTTTTCTTCTGTCTGTCCAACAGGTGTATGCAAGATTAGGGAAAAAAAGTGTTTCCTTTTCTCTACCCCATGCAAAGAAGAAGAGCAATTCTCTCCCTGCACTTTAGGCAGTACAAAAAATGCTTTGATCATCAATTAGACCCATATCATTCCCAATAGATGAAGAACTATGTCTCATTATTTTAAGCTTGCCCAAGGGTAAGTTCCCAGTGTCCTTCCCACTTCCTCCCACCCACATATTTTACATATCATGGGTGATAGCTTATATAGCCCCAGCCTGCAACCTTCTGTTGAGAGCAACACCAAATGATTCACAGAAATCAAAAATTAAAATTCTCTGCTTAATAGTCTTGCCCTTCCCCCAGTCGCTTCAGGATTACTGTCTACCTGCTTTAGCACACTACCTGCTCTGGAACAACTCAAACAATAAGATTACCACTGCTAGGAGATGGTTCACGTTTTGAAACATATCCCTAAACTCAGCCAAAATTTTCCCTTTGCTCAGTTATCCTGTAACTTTAATATCTCCTTCATTCAGCCTAAATCATTTCTCCCTCTCAACTCACCACTTCCACCGTGAAAGTGCTTGTATGTGGTTATTTGATCACCCCTTGAGACTCGCCTCTGCTGCAGCAAAAGTTCAGCTGTGTTTATTGCTCCTCATAATTTGAGTCCCCTCAGATCCTCATCAAGATGAGCGAGGGAGAATGAAGGAAAAGGCTGGGCAAGGGAGCAAAGGAGCAGGTCTGACCTGCTTACCCAGACTGGCACACACGTGCAGAGCCGCGGGACTCAGCATCATATGCACAAAAGCCATTAAGAGAGACAGCAGGTCAGTCTGGCATTGCCCAGTGCCAACTTCTAAATGCCAGAGCAGAGAGGGTTGGCACAGCCACTCCTCTCTGCAAGCCTGGCTTGTGGAGCCAGGCTAGAGCCACTATTCCCCTGCCAGGATCTCACCCTTCCCCCAGCATCCCACTTAGAGAAGTTTAGAGGGTTGAGACAGGTCCTCCCTGCCAGAGACTGAAATATCCTCACCACCTGGAGGGTTCAGTTGTCACAGCTGTCACTCCATGCATGTGTATGCTCCACTTGAAACAAGGGATTTCAAAGCTTATGAGGCTTACACCATTTCCCACTTGCAATTGTTGCCTGCCCCACCTCAGAACTGAATCTCAGCTCAGAGTGAGCATCCAAATCAAGGGACATGCTGCTGCATGCAAGGCCCCTACACAGGATTTCAGCATGGTTGAAAGCAGCTTTGCCTCCTGAAGCGCAAGACTCACTTTAAACAGGCAGCAGAGCAACACCAGGTTTGCCTCTTAAATAGAGCTGAAGCCCTTTGAAAATCTGTTGGACAATCTCTTCTTTCCTTTCTTAATTCTCCACTTCCAGTGCAGGAATCAACAAGCAGGAATCCACAGCACATTAATAACATGAGGATATTAAAGACCGCAATTTTCAAAAGCTAGGGATTTAAATACCTCCAATTCATTTATAACTATAAGAAACACACATTTAACTTCACTTGGATGGTTGGGAAAAGCACATCCTTGGCATTTCTCATTATTTGATGGATTAATTTGAGGTTTTCTAGTCAACTTTAATCAACTACACATTTGTGCATTGACAGACCGATACAATGAACTTCAAAATTTAAAAAAGAAAGGAGAATTTTAATTTCCAAGGGTGGAAGGACTTTCCTATTTCCTATATTCTCTCACGCACCTTACTCAGTACCTGCTCATTCCCTGTATTGTTTCCTTAAAGGGAAAATGCAGAACAGGTAAACAGAGTTGGCAGTTGCCAAATTCCACACCAGTGCCAACATACCCGTTGATTACCCAGAATCTCACATCAAGAGACAGTGTTCAATTATTTGGATGCCAGATGTAACCAGTGTAACAGTCAATTCAGAATCATTTTTTTAAAACATACCATAAGCAGGAAATAACATATTTCCTTTTTTAGGCCAAAATTGATTCCTTCTTCTACAAGAGAATTCTAGAAAGGACACCTGAGGCAGAGGGAGACAGCCTCAAATTACACTTGCTCTTTGGACAAAGTCATCCCGTTTGCTGCCTATCTTCTCACATATAATGTATGACACGGGATACAGTTTTAAAACATAAAGCTGACCATTCCTTAAGAGAGATCTTCATGGGTGCACATTTCAGTTTTGGAACCCATGCAGCAGGGACAAGGTAAGAGAAAATAAGAACCTCTGCTCATGACAGCAACTGCTACAGCAAATCTGAAGCAGCCCTAAAGCAGAATACCAGGGTTCACTAGGCCTGATCAGACTCTTATGAAGGTGTTGCAGACAGCAGAAATGGCAGTGAAGGTGACTTGATGCCTGAAGCACCAAGGTGTGATGAGGACAAAAATGCTGCTAAGTGGAGGTAGTGGGGTGGAGAGAGAGATGCATCCTTTGAGCAGGTCCAGGACAAGCTGCAGTGCTACAGGCATGGATGGGCCACATTTCACAACCCTCCACTTGTTCTCCACAGCTATGTAGCTTTTTGGAAAGTGAGATTTAGTCACCAAGGGACCCAGTGACAGTGCCAGCCTTGTGTATGAAATAAGACTGGGAATTCATCTGGAAGTGAAAGGGACAGAGATAATGGGTTTAACATGTGGAAAGAGTCATGACACGGCCACTGAAGCCAAGAAGAGTCAAAGGCAGGTTCTGGTCAGGCCACGAGAAATGATAGGTGAGTATCCAGAAAACTTTGGTCTGAGTCTCCTTCCTTGTGAGTGCCTTTCTGTTGATCCCTCACTTCTCCTCACTCTGATCCTTGGTAAAGGACGTTTATGTTCTGTTATCATTCATTACTTACTGAAAAACAAAATTAAATCTAGCCAGGAGAAATAATAAGGGAAGACAAATGTGTGGTACCTAAAAGGGTGCCATTCAAGATATTTGGAACTGTACACTCCCTATTCAGAAGCATCCCAAAAACCACTTATCCCTTTAGAAAAACTTGAGCCTTACAATAAACACTGAAGCCAGGATAACTGGAGAATTCATGACTGCAAATCAGAAAAAAATTTTAGCAGTCTCATTTTTCTTCTGCTTTCCCTCTTTCTTCCTCAAACCCAACTCTCTTGCCTTTCCCTAGCTTTCTGACTTCAACAACCAGTAAGAGACCAGTCATCGAGCAGCTGCATACAATATGCTTTCACAGTACATTAGTGCTGTGCACCAGACCATGCTGTGCCTGCAATGGTATGACAGGTCAGGGCCAATTCATATTACTGAGACCTTCAATCAATGGTGTCCAGAAAACTCTCCTGCTTGGAGGGGGACCCAGTCCAGCAGCCACTGACCTCTCCCACTGCTCAGCACTCGATCATATTTACAGAGCTGCACTGACAGAAAGATACACAGGCAAAGCCATGTCTGGGCCACAGTTCATCACTGGCTGTTGATGCTTCAGGGACAGGGATGAGAAGACCCAACCCAGTACAAACAGACCAGATTTGGCTCAGCTGAATGCCATTTCCATGCATTTTTTTGCCCCTGTTGTTTTCTCCAGCCTCTCAAATTCATTGACACTGGCTACTTCAGGCACCTTTCCCAGTAGCTCATTCAGCTGTTCATTCCTCTTTATGCCAGTGAATGCAGTCAAAGAGGTACCAGCCCAAGTCAACTCCCAGCCCAGCCACACCACTGACTTCATCATGATGCAGTTCAGCTCCCTTGGACCACATCTCCTTTACACAAAAGGCACTATAGCTTAAGTTTGCAGCAGGAAAAAGAAGCATTAGTAGGAAGAGTAAGAGATAACATGATCAGAACGTGAAAATTTTCACAATAGTAAATACTAGGAAATAAAAATCAATACTATGGACCAAGCATAGCCTCAGCTTACTCATGCCTTAAGATCAGTTTAGTTTTAAAATAGTATGAGGGCTTAGTAAAATAAATAAATAAATTCCATTATTTCAATAGTCCACATCAACTTCCTTCAAGCTACAATGTATGTCCTATTCTACCACCCTTCTCAGCTTTCTCCTTCCTTCATTTCTCTCCAATCCATTTTTTGTTCTTTATGGCTCCATTTCTCAATTTAAGCTCTGTCATATTTTTAGTCCATCCTTGTTACCTCTTAGTGCACTTGTATTCACACCACTCATTGTCTCGGTTTAAATCTTAAAAGCATGGAGGGAACAAACCATAACGAGTGAAGTCTTATTCTAATCCTTCATATCACCATCTAAAACCAATAAGCATTTTTTGAAAGTGTATTGAATACTATTGTTTTCACTGTGTTCTCATCCTTTGCCTTATTCTCTGCATCAGAAAGGTGGAGATGCATCTTCTCTGCCTTATAGAGTTGGAATGTTTAATTATTTATAGTATTTAGAGTACTTTTGACTCTCAAGCAATAGAAGCTACAGGAGCTGAGATTATTATGACTGCTTTCCATTGCACTTACCCAAAGGCAGCAATGTCTTCTTGCGAGATCATATCCAACATTACTCACAGGATCCCAAGAGAGCATACTAAAACCTGTATGTCCAAGATCTTGAGGACAATAAATCCTAGTTTAGCTAGGAGCAGAGAGAAATAAAATCCTGTAATACCACAAATACTTGGCAGTTGCCAAGCTAATCCTGATGCTCAATATCAACTTTGCCACATTGACTCAAATTGCAAAACACTGCTTATCTGTAGTTTTTGATGAAACATGTTTGCGACTGCAGGTTTGTTAAACTTAACCTCCCAAATATATCTAAACTCATGACACATTTCACTAGTCCCATGCAGCTTTCTTGTTGGCAAAGAAGAGCAAGAGCAAGGTGGAGCTTAGGCAAGGGAGGCAGAGGTGCAATGGGCAGCCAGACTTCAGTGCCTAGCATGGAGCTGCAGCTCTTCTCAGCACCAGGGCCCATCCTCCAGGCAACTTCAAACCAGACCTAGAAAATTTCTATTTCATCAAGAGATCTTCCCTGAAGGTCTAACACAGACCCAGGATGTCTAGTTCCAGCAGCTCTTGGACAGTGGAAATGTAAAGCCCAGCTCCATTTTAATTCACTTGCAGAAACTCAAAAAGGAGATCTCCTAGGCATGGGTCTCCAAAATGGAGAGCCTGTATTTAAACTGATCTAGGGGAGGTGGCCAGACCAGAGTCACCAGGCTTCACAGTATGGACAAAAAATCTTGGGAGCTCTTCTTCATTCCCAAACAAAATCCAGGAGCCTGGAGACCCCAACAGTCCTATCAGAGGTGCCAGAAATCTGGGATTCAGAGAAGTCCTCACATGTAACTTTGAGGTCCCATGCCCTTAGACCAGATCATGAGTTAGAATGGCCCACAGCTAGAAGCCCTGGAAGCCAGGGGAAGAAATACAGCTGTGACAAGTTCACTACAGTTAATTAGTGACCCTTAAAGGTACCCCTCTGAACTTGCAGTGTCCTCATATTTGCAGGGAAAGGGAGGGAATTTTTACATTAATTTTGGACTAAAAAAGTTTCTGCCTCTGAAGGTACTGCCCCCCGCCTGGAAAAGCTTCTTGCACCCTGGAGGCTTGTGTTTCTGTCAGACTTCACAAACTGCACTGCACCGTGCCTGAGCCCCTGAGTGACACCTGAGGAGAACACAAAGGGTTTTGAGGGGTTCTGGAAGCCACAGGGTAGTTGTTGTCATAGACAAATTTACAGAAAGAAACTGCTCTGCTGTGGGGTATTTTTCTGTTGAGCTGGGACAAATGATGATTGCTGGAGCAGTCCTGGAGACAAGAGAAGAGATGTCCACCCTGACTCAATTGCTATTCAGTTCCCACCATTTCCTGGGTTACACTGCCACAGAGCAATGTGGAAAGACTAACCCATTTCCACTGCAGAATTAATTAAAAGGTAAAATAAGGGTGTGTATGTGTTTTTTATCTGCACACACACACCATATATATTTGTTTATATATAAACATAACGGGTTTGTTAATAACATTGTTATTATTATTTTTACATAAATTTAGAGGATATATATGCACTCCATCTCATCTTGAACCAGGAGACAGGTCTTCATTTCTTTGAAGGCAGAACATAGACCTGAACTGGCACCAGCTCCCAAACACACTAAATCCATGTATTCCTGAAAATGAGAAAACTCAAAAAGCACCCTGGGACAGAATAAGAAAAGGTGGAGACAACATTCAAGTTGCATCCCTTTTACATCTAGGATGGCCCTTGAAGGCAATCAGCTTCTAAGTTAGAAACCCAAACATTACTGCTACACCAGGGGCCAGCACCCAACACAAAGCAGCAGTTCTCCCTCCCAAGAGTTGATTCTGGGGTGGAAGAAGAGGCACCACTCAGATAGTGGGTGGGGGTTCAGTAGATATAGTGTAAGGGCTGTCTTAAAACTGCCCATTTTGAACTGCTGCAATAGCACTGAGGTGCCAGTCCTGCCTTCTGAAGGACTGTATACAACCCTGAGGCTATAGTGGCAAATAACAACCAGGTTAAAACAGTCAGTTACCAACAGTTTTTACCTAGGTCTCACACTTATCTGTATACAGCAGTACCAATATTGACATCCCAAATAGCCAAAGATTATATGCTGCAAATATTACCCATCCCCAAAATGATAAAGCAAACCCAGTTGTCCATATGAGCTGCCTCTCCAAGTGCCTTGAGCACACCACTTATACCTTTCTAATCTCTTGGGGCTATGCTCGCTTTGGGGTTTTCTTGTTTCTTCAACTAAACATAGCTTTGATTCTTCTCCAGGCCATAGTGAACTTCAGTCCCATAGAGTCCACAGTTTCAAATTAAAAAAAAAGATTTTAAGTATCAGCCCTTAGACACCATCCTTGCTTCCAGCAAAATCTCTCTGATGCAGCCCTGCTTTGGTGTCCTGTTCAGGATAACACTGTGGCAGGACCTTGTTTCCAAGCCAGCCATCATTTCTGCACATAGCTGTGTCAATTTTTATATTAATGAAGATGCCAAAGTATATTAAAATTCTCAGAGGCCTTTGCACTATTCATTTCCACAACCAAAGGGGTATAAAGCCCCTTTAACTTGATGCGGCAGCATCTTAAACCTACTTTGTACCGGTGTTAGCACCTTTGTGAGGCCCTGCGTACCACAGGAGTGGGTTCATGATCTACATACAGAGCATACATCCACAGAGAAGCCTCTTGCCACACTCCTAGTGCTATTTGTCTTAGGGCAGAAGGGGAAAAGCTGGAACAAATAAGACACACATTACCAACTGATTACACTGTTGGTGTTGCTCTGGGATCCCCTTCCTCTTATTTATACTTCAGAGCCTGCAAAGCTTCAGGGTCTCTTCACCTCTCTGACCACATTCCTTGCACAGTCCTGTCACCACTTCGTCCAGAGTCCTCGGCTACTTCAGTAAAACACAAAAAGCAATACCTGTTTATCATTCCTTCTTCCTTAATCAAAGACATCTGAGGACTCAACAGACCACAGCTGAGCTTGCAGCCCAGGAGCTGAGGTGAGTCAGTGGACAAGTCTTGCAGTCCTTCCAGGTGATTCATCTACTCAGGCCAGCCTGTCATACAGCTAAAAAACCACGCTCCCCAGATCCATCTACCTTCCAGCTTCCCTTCACTGCTAAAAATTTTATTTATATATAAAATTTAATTGCCTAAAAGCACATATTTAAATAGAAAAAAATATAAAAAATACAAAAAAACCCAAAACCACTACCTCAAATCCAAAATATCAGATACCCAGACACTAGGGAAAGAAAAAGCACTCAGGCAGTGCATCAACTCCCTAAGGGAGGTACTCAGGTTTGAGTTACTGCCAAGATGACATCTGTAGGGAAATAAGCCACCAGATGCAGGGAATGGACTACAAGGGCCCAGAGCAATGGGGAGGGAGGAAAAAAAAGTGAGTGAGAGCAGTAAAACAAGAAACTAAGCAGTCTAGTTTGTTCATCACTATATATCACAATAACTATTCCACTTTACAAAATTTGCAGGTGTCTTCCATTCTTTATCTCTGCTGAAGCAGTTTCCCAAATGTCCCAGTACCTGCTTCAAACCACCTGTCTTGCCATGCCCCAGCCCAGCAGATTCTCAGCCAGAAAGGCTTCACTGCCCATTGGATCAGAGAAGAAGAGCCATCTCCTCTAGGTGCTGTGATCTATGAGTTCCCTCGCTTCTTCCCTCTACCTAGTAGGTCCCTAGTCTCCTCATAAAGAAAAATAATTTCCTACACATTCTCAAAGCAAGGCATCTTCCCAAGCATCCCTTTAATGTCAGTCCTGTCTCCCTTGTGCCTTCAAAGCCCACTGGTGTGAAGAGGGGCTGTGGCCCATGCCAACAGAAATGTAAGAAGAAGAGGCTGATGTTTCACCAGATGGCTTCAGACTTGACTTCCCTGTCAGCAGGGAGAGAAGCATGCTTGAAAAACCTGGCCCTGGCACTGACCATCATCTCCTGGACTGGTAGTGCAGGACAGCTGGAGCTGAATACCAGATGTGAGATGACAGGAATGTGGAGCAGCAGTCACACAGGGCAAACATGGAGGCAGTAAGAACCACAGGCTCCCTCTGGGACTGCAATGACATGTTCAGCAGACAACACACTTAGATCAAGAGCACTGGAAAAGATACACGTACCAAAGAGTCAAGAGAGCAGGGTAGTGAAGAGTCAAACCACCTGACCACAGCTTACAATGAACAGCATCAAAGCAAGGCAAGTAAGGCACGAAAGAAGGGCAAGGTCTAGGGAAGGTTCTGCAGCATAAAACATGCAGAGCACCAGCCTGCCTACAGAGCTCACTTGCCCAGACGACTTGACCCTCCCCAAGGCAGCATCAGCCCAGAATGACCACTAGTGGCAGTTCTAATCCTTGTTTCATAGAGCCCCTCTAAAGGGCCATCTCCTTAGATATCATGACTGGAAACTCAGATGATCACCGGACAACTGTACTTTGTACATGTGAAACTATCAGTGAAACCTCCCAGCACCTGAAGAAAGCGAAGGAAAGTCCTTGTTTTTTCCCTACTGTTTGCTGTGTTCCAGGAGACAACCCTCTGCCATTACAGAAAATACCATCTGATGCTGAAACCTCACCTAGAGATAAGCCCTTTCTTTTCTTTATAACCTTCACTGGATTTTTGGTTTTAATGGGCCTCATTCCAGCACCAGGGTGTCAGCCAGATGTCAGTATAGCTGACACAGAAGTCTGCTGCAAACAGACAACTGGTGGGACAAGGGAATCCCGTGGGGATGGATGGGACTACCCTTTCAGCTGGATGACTGAGCCCATACTTCCATATTCCTACAAAAGTTTCAGCCAGAAAGGGACTTAAAGGAAAAGAACTGCCCCACAGTCACAGTCTCAGAGCAAGCAGCAGATGTGCTAGGAGTAAAGCAGATAGTTCTTACAGATAGAGCTGCATCATGGAGAGAGGGATGACAAAGATGCTTTGCCTTTTCTTGTTCTTGGGTGCTTCTCACCCCCCCAAAAAGCCTATCAGCCTGCATCCTTCCTCTAGCAATGCAGGCTTTTCCAAGGAGGTGGCCATGCACAGGTAGTTGCAGGCAGTCACTGCACTCCATCACAGGCTGACATCCATGCCAGGTGCAATGCACACTGCCACACCCATGAACAGTGGAGCATGAACATGGAAAAGTGGAGAAAAGCTAAGGGAAAGGAAACAGAAGAGCAGAGAAAGGGAGGACAAGAAGAAAAGTAAGAAGTGAGAGGGACAGTGAAGAGAAAATAAGTGGAGAGAAAGTGGAGAGGGAGTTACTTTGCAAGTGGTAGCTAAAAATCTCCCAATGTTTACAGCAGCAAATGATGCATGAAATACACTGTCAGAAACGTGATGCCCAGAACCTATTGTGGCTAAATATTTAATCTGATTGGCAGAGAGCCGTTAAAACCTCAGTGACTGTATCTCAAACTTCTACAGAGCAACAGGTAAATACATCAACATGTAGTGATTCACTGTGGGTGCCACCAGTCTTTCCAACCTGCAGCACTGCACAGGGAAAAATGTTGTCAATGGATATTAGCAACATTAGGAACAGGTTAGAGGGAAGACTCTGTTTATGGACTTTGGCTCCTACTGCAACCTAGAGAAAAGAGGACGGTGGATATGCCAATTGTCTTCTTCAGAAATTAGAACACACTGCTGCAAAGTTCTCACACAATGCAGTTCATGTCCCTCAAGCACTAGAAGCGTGGTACATCAATGCTGCAGCTCTGCTGGCTCACACTTCCCTGCATGTAATCCCTGAAGCCAATCTGTGAGTAGACCAAAGGCTGCCTCCAGCAATCAGCTTCCACCGTCTGTCGAGCATGAAGCAGGTCAGAACGTCCTGCACACATGTGTCCTAATGCCAGCACCAAGAATGCAGCAGGGGTACAGGCAGGTACACAGCCCTCCGGGGTAGGAAACCTCATTAGCTGGTACTGCAGCATCGCGAGGGGACACAGGGCAGCCCCTGCTCACAGGGGGTGACACACACCTATGTTTAAACAGCCAGAGCAGCCTCCCACTTTGCTGACTCCCCCCATGAAACTTTCAGAGCCCCTGTGGTCCATATCGGCCCTGTTGTCCCTGAGCCAGCAGCTGAGCTATGTTCCCAAACATTGGCTTCTTGGAGCTTTGCAAGGGAGGACTGTGTTTAGACAAAGTTTTTACAGTTTAAAAGTACAACTCCCTTCTGATTTAGAGTCAAACCTGGCCACTCAGAGGAAGTCTAGGAAAAGAAACAGACTTTATTTTCAATCATTTTGTATTGTTCAAGTCCACTTATTTCTAGAATAAAGGCATTTAGGGGATTGCTTATTTAGATATAATGCAACATTTTAGGTTTTCCAAAACTCACAAAGGTAAAAATATTCTGCTGTGCTATAGTGAGTTTCAGACCAAGTTTCCCACACCACCATCCAATACTCCAGCAACAGGAGTGAAGCTCTTCCTATGAATTCCACAGGTCCAGGGCATGTGTTTGACTCAGTGCACTGGCCCTGACAGCTTCCAAACTGCAAGAGCAAAGTATCTACTTTCCAAAAAAAAAAATAAACAGATATAAATAAATACATAAGAAGTGGAAAGCCATGATAGAAATCTAGGGAAAAATCAATATGCTTCATACTTGTTTCAGAGGATATGGGATTTTACTGTATCCAAAACCCCACATCACGTAAAACATCTGCAAATCTAACACTGGCTGCAGAGCATTTCATGTCTGGGATGAGGGGTTCATACATAAGACAGCACTGAGATCTTCTCCAGGTACAGATCTTGCAGATATAGATTTCTCAGTATAAATCTCCTATCATATTCCCCTTTCTGTATTTCTGCCTGCTTTGCTGTCCCTGTTGCAGCTGTTCAAGGAGCTGACCTCATCAGAATATGCTTTGTGCTTTTCTGCTCTGTATGGTGCTTTTGCATGCTTTCTTTCTTTCAGTAAGTGCCAAACCACTGAAGAATGCCAAGGCTAGAGGCTCTGAAAGCTAAGACCCAAGTAAAGAGTAAGTATGATTCTGTGGCATCATCAGCTGAAAAGTGGCACCTCACAAGCACAAAAGAAAATATTACTTTTGAATACAGCTGTACAGTGTTCATCATCCCAGTGCACAGCAGCACAAGTAAGCTGAGTGACTTGCTCATGGGCTCTGACAAATGCTGCTACTGCTTAAGACTTGTCCAAGCCCAGCTTGTCAGGCTTGTGAGAAGGTACTGTGGGCAGCTGGCAAGGCAGAAGGAGACCGGTGCCTGCATTTCAGCCACTCCAGCCTGCCATGCTATCCTCAACAAGCAATGAAGGCAGACTTGACAGACCACTGAACTGCTGAAGGAAAAAACTGCTGGGTCAAGGAAGCAAAATGCCTTTACTGACTACAGCTCTTGATTAACTAAATAAAAGCCAATTAATGGAAAAGTCAAAGAGGAGGACCCTGATGATCTGCCTCCTATCTTTACCACAAGTTCACTCTTCCCTGTAGCCCAGGACAGCACAGCCCCACACTTGTACACAGTGCTTCAGCCTTTGCCTTAAAAAGTTCCCTTACAAATTTGCAGCAAGAACCCATTTCTCTGATGCTGGGCTCCTGTCACTCTTCAAAAATCCTCTTGGAATTGCCCAGGAATTAGCTGTGACACCAGGACACAGTCACTGTCCTACAGGGAACTATGCTGAAGTGCTAATTTTACAAATGGCCCTCCAAACAGGTACCACAAAGCGATATGTTTAGGATGCTCTTCACAGTAAACACAGCTATTCAGCCAGAGACACTGGAGACACCAGACAAGACACTGCACCAGCTAATGGCTCTGTTTCTTATCCTCACCTCTTCCTTTCACTTGGAAATGCACTCAGTCTTAAAAGCAGATCAGGAAATTAACATTTCCAGGTATAAAATTCTTCCATGTATGAAATAGCCTAGCATGTAAAAATGGGCTTTTTATGAAAAATGTGCTGAATTTAAGCACAGCTGGATGAGAAATACTGTGATAAGAGTTCTTGCTTCAAATTTTTCCATGCCTTTAAAAATTAGGAGATAGAGAACTGCACACTTTTTTTTTTTTAATTAATTAGGCTATTTTATTCCTCAAAAACACATTCATATCAAAGGAGAAGAAAACCCAGCTAATCCACACTTTGTTGGAACTAACTCCTCGTTGCATTTTTTTTTTTGTAGGAAATGCACATTTCCTCCATAGGCCCTCCACTGCAAAAAACAGCATTCAAACAGATCTATAATCAAAGAAAATATAAACAGAAACAACAATAAACATGTTGATACACATAATATGAATAAAAACCTGCAAGAAAAGGCACCACAGCTCTACCTTGTTCAGAAACTCAAGAAGATTTAGAGGCTCCAAAAGCACATGAAAATTTACTGAATCAAGATCAGTTTCCCAATGCCTGCATTGTGAGATAAACAAGTGTCTCATGTCACCCCTGGCCATCTACATTCATAACAATAACTCCACTTCTCCTAGCCTCCTTGTCACCCAACACTCAGGCTTCTTCATACAGGTCCTGCTTTTCCCTGCTTCAGCCAAGGGCCCACTTTCTTCCAGATCTGCCCTTAGTGACTAAAGGGAATAACTGGCCCCTGTCCTCTCTTTATGAGAGTCCTTTGCCGAATTGCTGTTTGGTTTCCACCCACAGCTATCTTTCCTCTAGACTGAATATGTTTGGCTCTCTCAGCATTTTTTACAGGGTTTAGTGTCTACTGTCATCTACCCCATCCCCATGCTTGCTCCCTCTCCACCCTGCAAACTATCTTTTTGAAAACACTGCACCCTGACATGAATGCAACACTACACATTCACAGACAAAAGGACAGGGGAAAAATTATCTATGAGTCTTGCAAATCTGAGGGGGAGAACTTCTGTGGCAACATCACACCCTTTTCCCCCTCCTTAGGAGAATTCTGGACACTACTTGTAGCAAAACTTCAAGAGTCTACCATCACTTCCCTGGAAGCAGTACTTCAGCCTCTGCCACATTTCACAGCAGGAACTGTGCTGTCTATTCAGTGCTTTCTTTTGTTCATTTGCTGCTATTGTTTGGCTACAGCTACTTCTCAGTCTCTGGCTAGACTCCAACACAACTCTGGTAGCAGTGCAGAGCAGGCATCTGCACTGCCACTCCGAGAGCACCAAACAATCCCTCATTCATTTTCTTTCTCCTCTCTGTTTACATTTTTAAGCACACACTTTAAGGCAGTCATCACATCACTTTTAATTGTCATTTGGCCAAGCTAAATGTAATTAGTTACTTTAATCTTCCCTCTTAGATCAATCCCTCCAGCATCTTAATCATTTTTGTTGCTCCACTGAATTTGTTCTAATTTGCTGCCATCTTTGGGGCACTAAGTTCTCCAGAAATTAGACTAGTACACTCAGATCAGACATATGAAGAAAACATGACTAGAAACACACAAAAAACATTTCCTTGCTTCAAGACACAACAGTTATGTTTATGCAATCCAGAAATCACATCAGCCTCTTTGCTGCCACATTGTACTGTGAGTGCACATCTCGTTTGCTAACTGGTGTAACCCCAGTGTAATTTCTAGCATTACTGCTTTGCAGGGGTGCACCTCTCATCTCTGCTTTCTTTCCAAGCACAGTCTGATTTTAACTCCTACTATTCAATTTACTATCCACTCTGTTAATCCCCAAATCCTATTCTGAGGTATGACTGCTTAGCTTCTATGTATCTCAAATCTCTTTGATTTCCAGTGGAAATACTCTCACAAAGCAAAGACATGGGATTTGTCATCAGAGTAAAGTTAAGGCATATCCCTAAATTCACAAGACAATATGGATTCTTCACAGACAGGTCCCCATCATGAGTCCCTCACCAAGAACTGCCAAAAGGTTTTCAAGGGCTTCAGTTTGCTTTGGTGATGACCAATGCTGGGCTGCTATGTTACAGCTTTGCTGCTCTCAGAAAAAGCAGTGGGCCTTGGAGACCCAGATAAGGCTCTGTGACAGCCGCTGGGAGCACTGAGCAGGTGCTGCTTAAGCATAACCCCAAGGTACGTTTCTGTATGCTGAAATGTGCACTGTGTATATGCACTTTCCCTGTGCACACCCTCAAAGTGGGCATGGCACCTTCCCTGAATAGTGGTACCTAACCCTCCCCTCCTCCTTCATTCCAAAGAGGAACAAGGTGGGAGGTTGCTTCAAAGCCTTTCTGTGAGACATCACATTTGTGTAAAGCACACCAGATGCTGCCTGAGCAGCAGGTAGTCATAGAAGCAAGACTGGGGTGCAAAGAGTATTTTTTAAGATGCAAAAGGAAAAACATCCTTTCCCACCTCCAAAACTTCTCCTTCTGAAATCTCCTTCAAAACTCTTCCCCTGCCCTTCCAGGTCCCAGACACAAGAGCCTCCAACAGCTCCAGAAGTAGTTCAAAGGCACTGAGACACGGTGGCTTTGCCACCCCAGCCATACTAACCACCTGCAGGATTGCCCTGGTCCAAAGCAGTGCCTTACAGGATGAAGTCCAGTTGGGCTTGTCCAGACTGTAGGAGGAGAAAAGAAGATGGATGAACAAAGGAAAGGTGGGGGCAGGTGGGGAGCCTGCCCTGGGCAGCATTGATTCACTGTCTTTATGCCTGCTGAGCTCCATAGTGGAGATGCTGCTCAGCAAGTTCAGCTTCTGATAGCCGCAAGGCAGCTGTGGCTCAGCAGTGTCTAAATGAAGTGGGGGAGTTCTTGACACTGTACCTCTGAATGTGCCTGCTCCCCTTCTGCTCTGGGACCCAGATGAAGGGGGCACATCTATCACACGAAGTGGGTTGCAGCATCAACTTCCCTCTTCAAAGAAAAAAAGTCCAGCAAGAGCTACTCCCTCCCACCCTCTCTCATGAATATGTACCACCAGTGTGGGTGAACATGTCAGCTCTCTCAGTCCTTCACAGTCCAGGTTTTAGCAGGACCAGAATGCAATTTACAGCCACTGAAAGTCCAACAAAGTGTATAAATCTGTCTTCAGGTCACAACCTATTCTCATAAACCCTGTCAGCCCACTTCCTCCTCACCAGCATCAAGAGAAGGCTTTCTGATTAATTCTCCAGACTCAGAACAGACAAAGGAAGCTCAGCACAACTAAAGTCACTTGAAAAGCCACAACATGTGTGAATTGGCTGGATTCATGACAGTTCCTAGCACCATGACAAAGATCTTTATAGCAGAATCCATCTCAGAAGACAGGAAAAAACGTGTGTTGCATAAAAATACAAAATTGCATCCCTTCTTTGTATGTTCAGAAAACATGAGATGGCACGGATGCACACAGACACCTTTCCCATACTTTGCACTTACTTGAAGCCCAAGGCTCCTCCTGCAGGAGACCAGTGTGCTTCCAGTTGAAAAGAAACACCAGACCTATGCAAGTATGTAAAGCAGAGGAGCTCCATCTAAACCACCTGACTGTATCTCTGAGCACAGACCAAGGATGGCTCCTTTCTGCCAGGTGCTGATCAGCATAGACTAGACCAGCTCAACCAGGATGGAGATGGTTATCTTAGCTTCACCTAGCTGGGAGCTGACTATGCCCAAGAGAAAGCTTAGTGTAGCTCTTATCTTCCCAGTCTAGCACACAACAAGATGATTCCAAACTACATCTTCTCCAAGCCCTTCAGTTTTGCACTGAGGAACTCCATCCATTCAGAGCACCACAAGTTCTGGTCAAGGTTCTACAGCTATTCCCCAGTACGTTCTTCTATTTACTGGTAGAAATGTTTCATGTCTCATTCACTGCCAGTTTTAAGAGGCACAGCTTAACATCCTCCTCTCAAATGAAGCTTACCTTCTCTTTACATTGCTATTCTAACCTTTCACAGAACATATGACCTCCAGATGATTTTATCCAAGTTCAGTATTTCTTTGGCTGGTGTAATAAGAGTGGCATTTCAGTAAAGCCAAGGTTCAAGCTGAGTCTTTTGCATACAAGCTCTTTAAACCCCAAGGCTTCAACTAAATAACACACATAGATTTGTCCCATGCAGGAAGAGCATTGGACCAAATATTGTCTTTTTGCCACTAAACATTTAGACATCCTATAAGAGAATCAGAAATTTTAAAGGGAATTTAAGTCTTGAATGTTTTTTTTTCCTCTCCCTCTGGATCTCTGACAGTAAAATCAAGTTCTATGATTTTTCCATCAAGTTTTGTCCTGCAACCTTAAAATCATTTTACATTACTCTTTCAAAGTAGTTCAGATTATGAGAAAACACAATTAATTTACTTTAAAAGTCTCAAATTTTGTTCAAATGGAAATTTCAGCTATGTGAAATACAGTCATTTAACACTTCTACCAGATTTGATTTTTCTCCCTCAGGCAAAGTCCATGAGGATTTGGGGGAGCAAACCCAACAAAAGTGAACCTGATACCAAAACTGAATGTCAAGTAGACCTACTCCTGTTTCATACTGTAGGAAAGACAATACATTACATGATCAAGCAAACTTACATGGACAAGAAGTGTTTAAGAATCTGTTGGAACCTTATAATCATGTTATTTAACGTTTGAGAAACAAGGAAATCATCAAAAACAAGGGCAAAAAAATAGCACCTTTTGTATTAACATGAAGCATTAATGCAGCATTCATTGAAGACACTGAAAGAGCAGCCTAGACAGTACCTAAATAGCTCTTTATGATGTTCCTCCTGTGACAAAAGTGAAAAAGTTTATATACAAAAATACTTCAAAATTAAGCTAATTCAAATAAATATTGGAAACTCTTGCATCTTGTACCACAGAGCAGACATCCAAAGTCAATCCAGTCTGATGCTGAATCCACAACCAATGCCAAGATTTCAAAGGGACTTCGTGGAGCCAGTTTCTGGGCTGCAGCTGCACCCCTGTACAGGTACACATTGCAAACTGTCCTGCCACAGTTGCTGAGCTGCACTATCACAGAAGATTGTCACTTCAGAGGACACACAGATTTCTGTATTACCCTGTGCACTTAAAGGGAGACAGACAGTCAGGTCAAACCTTCTCTCTAATTTTCTGTTTTGTTTGAGTTTTTATAATTCATCATGCAATCATTACTTTCTAAGGAAAGATATGCCTTGATGAAGATGGGCAATGCTTCTAAATGCATGCAGGAAAAAAATGCACAAAGACATATAATAAAATATGCTTAAACTAGCTCCCTCCTGGGACACAGTGGTGATAGAAGCAGCAAGCCCTGGCCATCTCTCATGGGCTGTATCACCCAGAGAAACAGGTCTCAGTGGAGTACAGACCAGCCCTATGTCTCCTCATGCCAACAGATGTCATATACCAACTTGCCACAGTCTGGTTTGAAAGCCAGGCCTGAGAAATCCATAAATCAAGGCTCAGCTCACTTAATGGGGCATTGGTTACTGGCAAATTCAAATCATGCTTGAGAACAGTTTACATTGGACACAGACTAAGGAATCTCCAGGACTTCGCATTCAAAAACAGATGAATTATCAGGTACCAAACTTTCTTTACAGAGGAAAAATACAAGACAGGCATTAGGAGATTTTGGATTCCTCATGGAACATGACTGTTTTCCAAACTGGGTGGTGAAACAGTAATAATTTAATACACCTCTCGTCTTTTCTAGTTCCCAGCTCAGTACATCCTTAAAATGCTTACACACAGAACAAAAGACATAATGAAAAGCTTTTAGAAAGCTCATCTGTGTAGGCTACCTTTGCAGTCAATAGGGATTAGCTTTTCTAGAGGGAAAGCTGGAGCACATCCATGGGGCTCCTGCTCTACACAGCCCTTTGAAGAACCTGGTCTTTCTGCACTGACTCCCTGGAGATTTTCCAGAAACAAGTCTCCCACTGCCAGTGTTCACTTCTGGAAAAACTCCCCTTTCCATATAAAAGTCAAACATCTCACCAAACTTAAAAAGCAAACGCATAATGAACAATGAGAGGGGATAGAGAGGGGATATACTGAGGGATATGGACTGCAGGAATGAAAATCCCAAGTGATTTTAAAGATCTGGAGACAATTGTAAAGAGCTACCTGCACATTATAGGAAATTATAAAAATTTTCATTGGAGCAGTAACTCTGGTTTCCTGTCACAGAGTCCTTAGTTCTCCTCCCTTATCCTTTGTTTAAGAGCACTTGCTTGAGGATCCAGTCTTTTTTTTTTTCCTGAGAATTCACCTCCTCCTGTCACTTTATTCCCCACCTGAAATGTGCACTGGAGCTCAATGCTAAATGAAACATTTTGCTGTCATGTCACTGGGAAAAAACAAATGCATCCAAAGCAGAACAAGAACAAACCTGCACTGACTAATTTGGAGGAAGAATTAGCTTCCATGTCTCAGAGGACTCCACTGCCTCTGGGCTGCAGAGCCTGTGCCTTCATTTCTTTCATGCTGAAATATTTTCTCTTTTTATAAGTAATTATTTTGTATTGGGCCAAAGAAACAAACTACCTCCACAGCCCAGTCCTTAGAGCACTCCCTCTCCAGCACAATGAATAGGCATTTATATAAAGTAGAACAGTTCCAACTGGAAAAGTTCCAACTGAGAAAGCATTACTGCAGAGGACCCAGTAGTCTGAGCCCTCATCTTGGCTAGGACAACCTCAGGAACAAGTCCCCACTTCGAAGTATGCAGAATAAGGATGTGTCACACAAAACCCTGTTAGTTTTCTTCCCACCAGGCTACTAGCTGTTCTTTTCTCTGCTTTTTCACTAAAATATATACACCACTCTAATTAAGCTTGGTGCAGAACTAGAAAAACCTCTGAAATTACTTTTTTTTCTTTTTGTGGTGCAGTTAACTCATTTCCAAACCTCCTTTGTCAAAAACATTAGTCATCTTCTCTAATATCAAAAACTTAAGTCAGGAAAAATCATCCAAACATAAAAATAAAGAAAAAAAAAGCCAAACAAGACTATTAAGGCAAGGCATGTCATTAAACACTCATCTCCTATGCATCTCCTGGTTTCTGAAAGTTATTATGCCCCCCAGCAAGAAAAAAGGCTATTGCACAGAAAAGGTTGCTCATGTATGATACCCTCTGTGACATCCAGCTGCTGCTTCAGAGAGCTCCAAGGTACAGGCACTCAGCTTCTGCAAAGTTTTCTGAATCCTGAAGTTCAGAGAGCCTTGGAGCCCCTTTACACAGAAATGGTGCAAATAAAAAATGGTTAATGCATGATCCTGGTCTCTCTTTCTGAATCCCTGGTTTGAAAGTTGACAAACTTTCAAACCAGAGATTCACAAAGCTTTCTGCAAGAGCCACTGTGTTTTTCAAGGCAGCCATCCCACAGCTATGCTATTTTTCTAAGCTACTTAATTTTTGTCTCCTCCTGTTTAGGGTACCAGTGCTCCACCATTTAATGACATTATTACAATGTCTTTTCTGAGATTCTATTTATACTTCCATGGCATTTACCACTGTTACTTTCAGACTGAGTCTTAAAAGCTTCCTTCCAGAAAGACAGCACCGCAGACCACATCCACGCTGATTTTATACTTTGACTTTCAACATTTCAGGACACTATGTATATAATTTCAATTATATATGATAGTCACCTTTTCAGTAATAAATTAGAGGGTAATTTCAAGTCGCACCAAAAACGTGGAGAGCTGAAAGGGATAGACTGTGAGAACAGATTATGTCATTCTGTCGCTTTCATTAGACTCTCCCTTGGGGACTGTCAGCCTCTGATGTTTCAGCTTGCCTCTGCCGAAACACACGTCTGACAGGAGGGAATCTCCCCTGAGACACTTAGGCCACTGACTACAGCAGCCAGCAATAATAGAGAATTATAGAGAAGGAGAGAGAGGGGTGCAGGGATATGCAGATCCTTCCCAATGTGCTTTCCATACAAGCGTATGCCTACGTGCAAGTAGCCACAAGTTAGTGTGTTCTAGTGTATTTCCTCTACCACAACGCACTTCAAATGCATTTCTAAGCAAAGCCTTGTGACAGAAGTTCTCCAGCAATCCAGCTGTGTAAAATTAAATATCCTGCTTTACCTGGCACAAAGAGATTTACAGCAGCAACTCTTTCTCCATCCTCCTCCTGGAGCAAGTGGCAGCATCCTGACACCTTTCCATGCAGCAGTGAAGCCAGTCTTCTCACTGCACGAGCTTCAAAACGACTGCTGTGAAGAGCTGGGATTGCCCTTGGCTTTAAGATCCTAACGGTTCTTCTGCAATTCATTTCCAGGTGGTATTGATTTAGGACCTCCACCCTTTGCATTCCAAACAGCCACTGTGTATCTCCAGTACATTTCCAGCTGTGAGTAGCAGAGGTCTAATTGACACAGGGAAACCAGGTCCTTTGTTACAACAGACTTCCATATCTAACCTGTGCATACCGTACTGTATCCTTTTCATAGCCCAAGAAGTAACAACACGGGACCACTGCAATCTTAAGCTATTCATGAGGCTATTATGCCTATCACCTGAAAACAATTTTCTGTTCATTAGGCAATCAGCTGTGATGTAGGACATGGCATTTGCAGTAGTAAATTATCATCAGGTTGATGACACCAGATTTTATCTGCCTCAGCTGGCTTCAAGTAGCCATCTCACCTCCTAATCTGATTTGAAGTAGTGAATTTAGTAGCTTTACATTTGTTTCCTTTTGAAAAATCCTCCAAATTCTTCATGGGCCATGCATGCATGAAAGTACATCCATGTGAGGGAGTTGTATATATTATCTCCCAAAAGTGCAAGACAACCCTAACTATGATATTAGGTGAAGAAGCTGAATAAAAATGCAAAATTCTAAGAGAGTGTATTGTGTCGTTTTCTTCATTTGAGTCTGAGTGTGTCCTGGACACCTGTATAGAAAATTACTGATTCCCACAAAAAAACACCAGAGGTCAGAATTACACCCTTGTTACTCTTTTTAAAAATAGTGTCATCCACCAACAGGGCTGCACCACAGTCACTATTTCTGCTGATGCACAGGAGGATTTAGACTGGCATAGGCCTTAGGCCACACTGCACATTCCTGATGCTGGCCACACTCACAATTTCAAATCAGCCCTTTCAGCCATCTCAGCTACTGGCAGGGGAATCTCTACTGACCCAAAGTAGGAAGATCCCTCACAGATTCACTGCACAGATCACAGATCCACTGCCAGAGCTGTTCATCCAAGCCCCAGGCAGGCACAGGAAGCTCCCCAACTCAGATCACAGAGATGTGACTAGGCTGGCTAGTGAAGCGATGAACCTCAGAAACCACAATGCTCATGGCTGCCCATATCCAATTTCATCTTCTGTAAGCAGCAAAGGAGAGTAAACGGAAAGTATTTTTAAACTGTATCTCATCTTGCAAGACAAAAGAATGACATAATGCAATAGCAAGGTGTGAATTTTCATATTGTTCAGTGTGTGACAATAAACCTCCCGTTGCAGTATCAGGTTTTGGCACAGTAGCCATTCAGATGCTGGGACAGCCTAAAGCCTTGAAAGCAGTAGCTACAGACAGGTGAGAATTCTGAATGAAAGAGACATGGTCTCAAATCTAAACAGCTCAACTTATCCCAGGATTCAAGAACTGTGCTTGCAAATGCTAAAGCATCATTCACACAGGACGTTTGTAAGCCTCTTCTGCCCAATTTCTATACTGCAGCTCTTGCCAGTCCCCTGAACAGTATGAGCTGTCACAGCATACCAGAGGTTTTGTAAACCAGGCATCTTTGGGGAGCTCCTGACACGTGCAAGCTGTGCCACCAGTCGATACCATCATTTTGACTCCTACAGGTACCATATGAAATTTGTTGCACAGAGCCAAACCAAATCAGGTTCCTCCAATGGGACAGTCTCTCCCTCTATTACACATGACAAATCAACTTCATTATCTTTCTTCCAAAGTTGTTTGGTTAGGCATGCAAATATCATGATCTGAGTTTCACTGGAGACAGACTTTATTAGATACAAAATCCTGATAGTTCAGCACCTACATCTAGCTTTAAATATTGTCATTTGCAGCTAATCTGCCGAATTTATCAGCCCTTCTACTGTCACTAAAACATTAGGGCAGTAAACATTTAATTTGATCTTTAATCTGTATTCTCTCTGGTTCATCTTAAAGTCATTTATTTCCTGATCTGTCCTCTGTGACTAATGAGAATAATTGGCCCCTGTCCTCTTTCTGTAACAGTCTTTTATGTATTTGCAGACAGCTAAGGATCCACCCACAGCTGTCTTTTTCTCCAGACTGAGCTTCCCTGGGTCTCTCTCATTCTTTCTTTACAGGTCTTGTTTTCTCTGCTCTGTGATCATTGTCTTAGTTCACTCCCGCACACTCCCCCCAGTCCTTCCCTCTCTTAGAAGTGCTGCCCACAAACAGAACATAGTTACCTAAGCAGAGCTAAATCACATCTGTAAATAGGTTCTAGACACATCACTTCACTATTCTGAACAAATGAGGATTGTATACAGAGCTCACATATGGGCTGGACAGTGGGTTTGGAGGAGGATGATGGTAGCTACACTGCTTCACTTCTTATCTGTGGCTGAAAATCCAGACTGGAAGTACAATAAGCAAGAACTATCCCCATAACTAAATAGCTGCACACAGACAAAGTAGTGTCAGCTGACTGCTACCTTGAGAAGCAACTTAAGATATTGTTAGTCACATGGACTTTTAATTGGAGGCGAGCTCCTACATCCCCAACGTGCCAGGGGTGACAGAACAATATCCCATGGATTATTCAGGCTAGATGACCTGGTGGCCCTGCACCTGTTTTAGTGGTGGAGCAATCAGCACAGATAAGCCACCAAACATGAAGATCAAATTCACATTTTACCCCTTAGAGTGTTTCTTTCCTATAAATGTTTCAGCACAGCCTTGCACACCAATGTTGGTAATACTGTACATGCTTTGGGAATACAGAAACATCTTCAGTATTCAGAGCTAGAAATCTAATCCTTTACCTGAGCCACTTTCAGTGACTCTTTTCAGTTCTGGACCTTCCTGTGGATGGAGTTTGAGGCACAGGGAGTGAATGCTGAAGAGATCTCAGGCTAGTATCCCTTTCACTTTGAGCCAATAACCACTCTCATTTAAAATTTCTTTTTCCCCAGATGTTTTATCAATTCATCTATATTGATATATCTAGATTATATATATTGATATAAAACATGGCCTTCAATTGCTTGTGTTAGAAAGGGAAGAGAGCCACCCAGCATATTTTCCAGTCTAAAAATACCAGCTGTATTGGGAAGAATGAGCTGGCAAGTGACTCTCAGAACACATACCCTTTCACTCTTCGCTTTTTTGGTGAACTTGGGTATGAAAAAACAAGTATTTTTATTCTTCTCACATGAAGCATATTCAATGTATATGTAAAATTTTTATAAAAGTCTGCCCTTTCTCCTGCCTAGAGTCAGTGTTCTCTTCTGTTTCCAAGAAAACACTGAATAAAAGGCAGCCTTGCCTCAAGAGGTCTAAATTAGCCATGGTTTGAGTTGTATTTGGATTTGCACAGTTTGCACACTGCCATGCACCACACATTTGTTTCTGAGTGCAGAGATGGGATTTTTTTCTCTGCAGTGACCTCAGGCACATAGAGAT
This sequence comes from Anthoscopus minutus, assembly GCA_013399455.1. Taxonomy (NCBI): domain Eukaryota; kingdom Metazoa; phylum Chordata; class Aves; order Passeriformes; family Paridae; genus Anthoscopus; species Anthoscopus minutus. Next base: position 252,743 of record VWYI01028857.1, read on the forward strand.
ACGCTGCTTGGTTTGCACAGATCACCACCCTGCACTTGGTCAACTTTTACACACATCAGTTCACACTCTGAAGTACAATTCTAGCTAGAAGCTTGTGGTTTGCTGCTTAAGGAAGCAATGAGCTCCTGAACAATAAAGGATAGGGGGTTTTTTTCCCCAACATGAAAGGTAACTTTAACATCTAACCTGGTCAGGCCAATCTCTTAGTTCCCAGGCACTTAGCACCATTGCACTAATATTGCCAGAGCAAGCACCAGTTCATACCTGCTAGGAACCTTCTTTCCTGTCTCTAGATAAACAGACGAGCAAGAAAGATAGGTCAGAGGGATGGTGCAGCCCCCTGGGTGGTTGGAGAAATGCGTTTTTTAGTTCCCGTTACAAGGCACTTTGCAGAAGCAGAAACACAAAACTCTTGAGAAGGGACAAGACAGTAGTAGCAGGTGGCCCATGCTTAGCTTCAAATATCTTATTTTCTTCTGATTCTCCTTCTACGTATTTCAGTGCTGTGATCTTCAAAGTGCCATTTCATTTTACGCAGGGAGGTACCCAAGGCAGCAGCAAGTCTGTCTGACTGCAGCAGAGACAATAAGTTGACTCACTTTGGTGTAAAGAGTTCTTGTGGACGGGTGGACAGAGGACAGATCAGGGTAGATCTAAGCAGATAACTAATTAGCCATGCTTCTCCCAACCACTCTGTGCTTTTCTTTCACGTATAAATAAATATCAAGGAAAGCTAATCACAGAATTGCAGAATAGCCAGGCAGGCCTAGAGCCCTGATGTCAGGCAGAGTGGAAATCACGAGCGTACCATGGTGGATTAGGCAATCACAATACACTCAGCCATCTTGCTCAGAAAGATCATCTAGTCCATCTTCCCAATTAACTAATGCATTTTTTTTGTGATTAATTGCAACTTACACAAAGAAAATTTTAAAAATTAAAAAACTCCTCTGCATGTTCTCCAGCTGCAAGGCAGCTGTCTTTCACCACTGCCCACCAAACCAGGCTGCTAAGTAGAGTTAATACAGGAAGGATAGAGCTGCAGCCCCTCTAAAGGCCAAGAAGATTAAACCTCTAGGGACCAATCCTCAGCCTGGACTATCTCATAGGCAACATTTGTGCATCCTAAAGATGGGAAAGTGGAATGTAGCCCATTGCAGATACAAGCAGTGCTATCTGTACAGTGCTCCCACCCTCTGCCAGCTTGGGGAAATGAAAAAACAGCACCAGGAATCAAATCCAGACCTCCCACATGGTACTGCAGAGAGACCGATTCCTGGTGCCAGCCCAGGCAATGTGAGTCCATGGTGGGAATCCAAGCGCAGCTCCACAGCTCTGGCACCAAAGCGAGGTTCACCTGCCCTCTTCCAAACCAAGCACAAGAAACAGCCCCAACAAAATGAAATATAAATTAGTTCCATCACCTTTTTCCCTTGTAGGTTAGGATTTGAAGATCAGGTGCTGGTTGATAGGTTGATAGACTTTTTATACAGGGACAGTGGGTAATCCAAAATGAGGATAATACAAGTCAAAGAGTCAGTTATTAGATAGAGACAGCAGCTTTGGATTTTTGCTTCTGTTCTGTGCTTTCCACCTCTCCATGATCTCTTGCATGATGTTCTGGCATGCACAGGTGCACTGCAGAACTCAGCCAAAAATGCTGCTCTCCTGAGACACTTGCCCAGAACAGGATGGCTGGGTGCTGCTGCTGACACCTTCCTTTGCTCAGCAATGGTGTCACTGGCACAGGGATTGCAAGAGGCTTCAGGACTGACACCGGCTGAACTGGCTGGTGCAGCAGGTGTGTGCCAACAGATCAGAGCCCAGGGTCCCTGGGAAGAGGAGCTGTGGCTTTGACCATGCTCCCCTTCCCAGGGTCCCTGGGAAGAGGAGCTGTGGCTTTGACCATGCTCCTCCTTTTTCTCTGCTGAGATCTGCCCCTGTGTAACAATGGCTGAGCCAAGAGGAAGTTGAAGCAGATCTCACTATTGCTGGGCTCTTTCCTGACTCTGCCCTCAACCTCTTCCATCATGTCCCAACCTTCTGACACCTCCACCCCAGACTGGGAGACAAGCTGGTGCAGTGAGGGACCAAAGAAAAGCAGGATATAGGGAGGCAACAAGAGCTGCTGCTCTGGGGTGGCATGGGTGAACTGTCCATACCCACACCTCCCTTCTTGCACAGCACCCTGCACTCACAAACAAACTGCTTCTCTCTACAGAGCTGCAGCTGGAGCACACCAGCTCCCCTGACAGAGCAGGGTGCTGTGCTCCTGGTCTGCTCCCCAAGGCCTTGGGGTGTGGGACAGCACTAGCATCCCATGAGCTGGTAGTGTTGCATACCCGGCCCTTCCTGCCTGCCCAAGGTGAAGCTCAGGGGGGATCAGCTGCCTCCATACACTGCCTTCAAAGCCTGAGGTAGCTGTGCCTGATAGTGCGGAAAGCAGTGTTAGTGGGCATCTCCTTTTGACCATACTGGGGCAGAGAAGATGAGGAAAAGTCACAGGCAAAAGTAGCAGCCAGAGAGACTAGGCAGTAAAGAGGAGTGAGGACGTGGGCCGGTGCTCCTGGCTCCCACGGCTGAGCATCAAAGCCTTAAGACCACTCCCCAAATCCCACCTGCCCCGCTCCGCCTCTGCAAGAGCCCGGCCCTGGTCACGGCTAGGCAGGGCTGTGGCAGGGATGCGGCACCCGCTCGGGCCGGCTGCCCTGCTGGCGGGGCTGGCGGCTGCGGCCGCAGCTCTCTAGGGGAGCGGGCAGCCTGGCCCCGCTGCCGACGGCTGCCACCCTGGCCAGGCACCCGAGAAAACCTTCCCCTCTGCGGTCCGATGTGCCTGCAAAACCCAGAGTAGGGGGCAGAGGGGCAGGGATTGAGCCCATCCTCGCCTTTTCGTACATCCCTC
>VWYI01028857.1:258077-296074 GCA_013399455.1 Anthoscopus minutus
AAAAAAAAAAAAACAGCTGGCACGAGTCTATAAATAATTCAGATAGGGACTGACTACACCATTCCCGGGATAGGCATGCATACGAGACGGGAAAGCGGGCGCGATGTGAATCGCGGAGAGAAAGCGACTCCCCCCGCCCGCGGCCCCCTCCCCATGCACGCACAGCATTTCGCCCACCCCCGGGCCCAGCCCCCGAGGGCTGGCGAGGGCCGTGCCCACCCCTCTGCAGTGCTGCCGGCACCGCTGCCCGCCGCGCTCAGCTCCACGGGCAGCGCGGGGCGCGCTGGGCGCACACACACGCACCGCCACGGGGGCGCGGGGGGGCTGCTTCACCTGCCACGGGGCCGGGCTGCACTACGCGCCCCCCGCCTCCTCAGCACAGCCCTCGGCTCTCCGGGCTTTGCTTGGGCTCTTTTTTTTTTCTTTCCTAGTGGTGGGTGGATGGGGAGTGTCCCCACCACCACGTCCTCCAGCAGAGCCGGACAGGGCTTACAGGCTATGGAGGCATTTATTTAATGAAGATTTAATGTAGATATTTATTTCTTTTCCCCTGCTTTCTCGCTCGGTAAAAGATTCACACCAACAGCTGTCATAAAATCCATATACATACCAGCAAATCCTGCTTCAAGCACTCGGGCTGCTCTGAGTAGCTACTGCCCCCCTCTCTGCCTGCAAGGCTGATCCGCCTCAGACATGCTCAACTTCTTCATTCTCTTTTCTGGTACTGCCCGGGTGGGAGACAGGAGGAGGAAGTGTTCAGAGCATCGCCCTAAAAATACATTTTAAAAATAAAATTTCTGCAATGTAAAAGGTCCGAGAATGCTTCCCGGAGGTGGGGAAAGCACGGGAAGGTGAATTAATAAACCAGCTTAATAATTAATAATAATTAAATATACTCGCGGAAAATGGTGGGGAGGGGGAAATATCAAGGGGCGGGGAAGGGAAGCTGTGCGAGTGAGCAGTGGGGGAAACGGGAGGAGAAGACGAGGAGGAAGGACAGTACGGGCAACGGGAGACCAACCCCTGCCCGCTGCCGAAGGAAGCAGGTCTCAGCCTCTGGCGGGGGCGAAGGGGGAGCCCGTGCCCGGGAGGCACCTGTGCCTCCGGCCGAGTCGGTGCCGGTGCCGGGCCGAGCTGCATCCCCGTGGGGACCACCCGGGGCTCCCTGCATCCGGCGCCCTCTCGGACCGCGACCCACATGCTTGGAAGCAACAGAGAGAAGGAATGCTTAACGATATATATATACATATATATATATACATATATATATACACATATATAAACAATAACCATAAAATAGTAATAATGAGACAGGAACAGGCACCCAGCCAGCAGGCAGGCAGCAGAATTGGATCCGAACGAAAAGAAAGCAGTGAGAGCAGAGATAACGCTAATATCCAAATTGGATACTCCACAATTAAGCCCCATGCTTTAATTGGTATTCTCAGAGCCCCTTGGAAGCTAAGCAACGTGAAATCAGCCTGAACAGAAAGGAACACATGTCTTCATCCTCATCCTGCCCTGCCCATGGATGCCTACACCCTTGTAGCCTGTGGTGCTCTCAGCCTCACTGCGATCCACTCTGTGGTCACAGATCTGTCCCTGTCCCCTCCTGTGCCATGGGTGGCCTGAGCAGAGTGTGTCCACCTACCTTCCTCAGCACCAGAGAACAACCCTAGGGTAAGCCTTGTCCCCCCAGCAGGAAAACCCAGAGTGGGTAACAAAGCAGACCCCTTGGAAGTGTCAAGTGGAGCTTTCAGGACATGCAGTCACTCTAGGGTTGCAAACGCCCATTCTGCCAATATCTGAGTCTTGGCAGATTTGGAAGAGTTCAGATGGTCCTTGGTGACCCCCTAGAAATAAGAGCACTGAGGAAAGCCCTCCCCATGCTTCCCTACCAGCTACACTTGTCCTGCAGGAAATCAGACCCCAGGCCGAGTATCACATGCTGTGCTTTAGTGCTGATGCAGACTGCATTGTCCAGCCTTTGCATGCCTCTCACTAAAGCACCCTCCAAGGAATACCGAGTTGCTTAGACCTACCTAGTATGCTCTGTATCCAGGAGCAGTGAGGAACATGCTGCTCAAAAGAGGCAAGGAGGGCTGGATCCCATATGCCAAAGAATTATGTTCCAGCGAGCAGACAAGCACTCAATGTTGGACCTTTGTTGCAGGTATGTATTTGCAGGGCAAAATATGCATATGGCCAAGGTTTCTGAGGGAGAAAACCTCCTAAGAGACCCATAGCAGCTGTGGACTCTCTCTTAACTCCCAGATCCTGTCTCAGTTTGTACCTCAGAATTGATCCACATGGTCCAAAAAGAGTTTGTTGGTCTGTAGGGAAGGTTATGGAAAGCAATGTGGCTGTAGTACTGTGTGCATATATATCAACATGCCATCTGCAGCTTGAATTAATTTCTGCTTCCACGTGTAGTGGTGTACAGTGATATTTTTCATGTAGCTGCAGTGACCACAAGCAATACCAATCTGTACTTGAGCTCTTTGACAAAAGCAGACGCCAGTATTTTCATTTTGACAGCCTGGATCTTCTTGAGGGTGCTGGTAAGGGCTGTTCTGTTAGAAATATTTTCCTAACATTTTTAGGCACACTTTAAAAAAAATGACTGTGATATTTTTCAATCTAATTTCAGTAAAAATGGAAGACATATTAGCCAAAGCCTAAAGTAATCTGAAATTATCTCAGAACAGTTGGAGGAAAGAACTGCAGAGTGATACTTACATACAGAAGCTGCTAATAGCTGAAGAGATTAGTCATTTGACTTTGCCATTCCTTTCACTGATAATAGTGATACAGGAATAGCAGATATGATTTGGCCACGGGATGTTTTTTCCTTTCTGTATGGCAAGAAGGGATAAACTATGACTGTGCAAGTCCTCCTGCATTCTCCTGGATGAAACAAGCGGACAAGGAGCTTGACAAAAAGAGAGGGAGTGGTTCTCATCCAGCATATTACTTAGAAACACAAAATGGAGGGTTAAGAAGTATCTCTAGGAAGAATTTCTCACAAGGGCCTGTAATAATTTTAAGCAAGTCAGTAATATTTAAGGTTATAATTCTCTGTGATCTTAAGATGAAGGAATTCATCAATTATTTTTCTTTATAAAACTACACAACTCCATAGTTAAATGGTATATGAAAGCCTTGTTTACTTTTAAGGATGAGACTAATTGCCTTTTTACTTTATAGATGTCTATGCACATCTTACATAAACATAATACATATGTATATTTATAATTCTTTCTTAAATAAATCACAAGGGCTAAGTTCCCTATAGCGATTAGGGGCCTGAGTGTCCAATTAAACACTTTTTTTCAGACAAAATGTGTGTGTTCCCCTTGACCAAAGAAATCAGGCTCAATTACAAGTTTGAAATCAGGCACATAAAAATGCCAATTGCTTCCGAATTATCTTCTCAAGATTTTGCACAGCATCTAACCCCCAATTTATTTTTCATATTAAGGTGTAATAGTTGTTGTAAATAATGTGTGTAGAGGTTGACTACAAATAAAAAATGTTGCAAAACCTTCAGCAGCACAGTACTGGCAGCACAGTGGCAGGGTTTACTCTCACTAGCTCGGGTAAGGCTTTTATTTTTTCACCAATCAACTAAGATGAATGAACTGCATAAAATGAAACAAATAGTATCTCTGATAGGAAACAGTTTTTCAAACAGCAATTCAAAAACACTTAAATGTTATTTCTAAGACAAATTGAGGGATTTATTTTAAATGGGTCATGTTTACTATAAATTAGGGGCTATATTATTTTTGTCCTGCCTAAGATAAAAGAATGTGTATGAAAGTTTCTATATCAAAAGCAACCAGGGCTGGACGTAGCAGTGGTGATGATGTTGAGGAGGATGCAATCCAGCAGAGCCATCCTGTCACAACAGAACAGCCTCTGCCAGCACTGACAGGAACCAAAGTCCCTGCAGTAACTTCGACCCTTAGAAAACACCCCGCTGACTTCATAAAATCAGAGCCTATTTCCAGGGCTCTAGAAAAATGAGGTCTGCAGCTAATGGAAAAGACTTCCACTTCATAGGTGCTCCATTCAAACACAGACACACTCTCATTAGTAGAAGAAAAGCCATGTCTGTGGAAAAGTTTCTTATAATCAATGAAATGGATCCATTGTTCTGGATAATTCACACCATAAAAAGGTTTTTCATAGTAGCAATCCTCTGGGTGTTTTCCTATGGGCTGCAGAGCATGGTAGCCAAGACTCCAGCTGCTTTCATATGGTGCTCTGTGCCCTGCTCTACCAGCCAGTCTGATTATAAAGTGGCTGAATACATCTATGTCCTGGTGTTCAGATACCAGGCCTGTCTCGGTTTTGGAAGATCAACATAACATTGACCACACATGTCCACAAACAAGGATGCCATGTCATGATGCATAATGAACAGCACGGAAGAAATGTTACCAGCTATTTAAAGGGAAAGCAAATGGAGAATCAAGCATGCAAACCTGACAGTGGCACAACCACCTGGCTGAAGGACTCAGCTAAATTTTGTCATGAAACCTGTTTTCCTTCCTTTTGCACTGGCTCAGGACCAAGAGATGCTGGAGCAAGATTGAGCCAAAAGCCACTGGGTGGGGAGATGTCATCGGTCTTTTGCAAGGACACCTGGGCACAAGGAGACTGATCACTTTGTTCACTACTCGCAGGACACTCATCCTGCCAGCAGCCCAGCAGATGGGAATTGTGAACACTGTTGGGGTTTCTTTGAAGTGTTACGCACATTGTCTCAGCTGTCATACCAGGACTCTTAGCTGAGCTCTCATCATTTTACATTGCAATAATTGCAGCATCCCCTACTGTCTCTGCCATGGTCAGTCTGCCCCCAGAAATCCTAACAACTAGCAGACTGGTTTTTTGTCATGCAGAATCAAAAACAATGTGAAGTAGATTAAAGGAGAAATAGCTTTCTCTGTGTCTTTATAGACTTGTTTTATTCTTTTGAGTATGGAATGTCAGGCTCACTGAAATTGGTTTGCCTGGATGGTCATTTATGTATGAAATACAGGCACATTAAACTAAGAAACTGTGGAGTTTGTTCTTTCAAATGGAAATGTGTTCTTTTTGAACTGCAGAAGTACAGACAGGATTTCAAACTGACACTGTCACTTTTCTATGATATATGGCTCTTCTACCTATAGCACACCCAGAGTGAAGAACTATCTGTCAAAAGGCACCGCATCTAATAATAAATAGCAATTATCATCAAATTCTGTACTGTATTTCATCAAGGCATAGCACAAACATTAGCCATAGATGCCATCCCTTTTACCCTGCCATTCAGAAGCAGAAAGGAAAGGCTGAAGTACTCACTGCCTTGCATCACTCTGAGGAAGATGCCTTTCTTCACCTCTGGGGTGCAAAGATCATTCCAGTGGCTGGAGATTTTGTCCCATCTCACTGGTCTTAACAAGATAGAGTTTCCTGACACACTTGGATGAATAGGAAACCACAACCCTCACGGCAGTCATCTCCATCCTGTTCCAATCCTAACAAGACAAACAGATTATCTGGGTTTTTTTTTCCTAAAATCAACTTTCTAGTTGATGAAAATCTTATTGGTTCTCTCCAGATTCAAGTGATGACTCTCTCCACTGGTAGAGCTGCAAAATGGATTAGGCAGATTGCCTTCATGGTTTAAAGGAAACTGAAAAATCGTTTTCAGTAAAAGATAAAGTGTGGCTTTTGCCAGCTTATCGTGATGAAAAGCTAAAGAAGAGTTTCTTCAGAAAAATACCTGCATTCACCTATTCTCCATACAGGGCATACAGCAGCCAGAAAAATCACCCTTATGTCTGAAAGCTGCCTTTAATGTTCTAGCAGACTATCCATCAGAGCATTCAGAACTAAATTAAAATCCCAAGGAGGAATAGGGGATTTAATTCTAGGATTAAGCTTTGAAGTTGCTCCCAGGAAATAAATTATTATTGGATGAGAACCAACACACCAATTATCTAGTTTACTGCTCATGCTACTGAGAGCTGCTGCAAACACCCTCAGGGATCTGCTTTACCTAGATGGTCTCATCTTTAACACAATATCCATATAAAGGCAAAAACTCAACTAGTCACATGTCAAAAAACTTTGCAGGCCCCACTATTAAAAAGGAAACTGTCTACTACAAATATACAGGGCAAGAAGTTTCAGTCACTTAAGCTCCCTGGCTTTCACCTTTTAACTTGCTTTGTTGTAGATAACAGAATAATTAATAACATGCCACTTCTTTGCTCCGTGTGTTACAGTTGGGTCAAAGTTCTACAGTATTGGTGCTATCATAAATAAGCACATTTCTTTTTCTTACACAGAAGGCGTACATGCTAGTGAAGTGGCTGGTTAGCCCTACTCCATTTCAATGGCTTCTATTCAAAACAGTGGGACATTTCCAGCTTTTTACTTGCTATTCCACAGATTTCTTAAGGCTACCCAGAATACCTCAACTTCACTTATGCAGATTCAAATCCTTAATGCTTGTTCAATGGGACATTGCTAAAACATGAACCACCTCCTATGAAAAGAATAAGTAAAGTTAAATAGCTCCAAGACTGAAAAAAGTATCTGGAGCAAAAAAGAGTACAGAGAGACATCAGAGCTCATATTTCGCTCAAACTAAATGCTACCAGTTAATCAGTGCTATTATAAACTCACTTGGAACACTAAGTTACTGCGGGTAAAAAATAAATCCTTCACTCTTAAAAATACACGTGTCACCACTAAGACCAAATCTAACAGCAGCAGTTTATACAATTATTTGAATTTCTCCTAAAGAATGTATTTTTTGTTTAAACACCTAATGACATAAAAATACTGTCACCAAAGCATCACTACTATTTTCCCCCCAAACACATGGTTCCTATCCTTTCTTCATGGATTCTTTCTGGTCCTTAACACAGGGAAACAATGTGTGCAAAGCAAAGACAAAATCCCACCCACCTCCTATGCCCTCCTCCACCTGAAAGCTCTGTCAGAACTTTTGATCCCATTTATTACACACAAGTACATATGCAGAGGCTATATCCAGCAATGGGATTCACTTTAAAGTCAATGTGGCAAAGAGGAGGCACTGGTTAGTGTCACCAGCTGGATTCCCTGTCAGCACAGTTTTGAAAATCCCTTAGTTCATGACATCCTAACAGCCTCTGCTTCTGTTCAGAAAAGTTCGGGGTTGATAACAGCACCAAGCCTCTCTCTGTTCATCTCATTTCTCCTTCAGGTGAAGCAGATGGTATTACAAATAACTCACCAAGAGAGTGCAGGGGAAGAAATGGTAGGGAAGGAAAATACTATTCGTACTGACAAGGATTCTGAAAAAGAAGCAGCATGACATTAGAAAAGTGGATCACTTTTGAAAGCCTTCCTTGAAACAGAAGTACGAATTATTCCACCCAGCAAGCCAAGAGCCTGTGAGCTGGAAACGTTCTCACTGGGTTTGAGTTAGGTGCTCACTACAGCATTTATTATACATTTGAATTGGCCATCTAATTTAAGACAAATGTCTTCTTTTGACACATTTTGAAATGAAATATCAGCTCTGTTAGCATGCAGCTGTGGTCCCCCAAGATAGCTCTTTGCCCAAGGGCAAACAGAAGAGAAATGGAGCTTGAAAGTAGCTCTGAGAATCACTGCCCATGGTCAGTTGAGAGCCAGCAGCATCAGGGTCACCTGCTCCTCTGTCCATCAATTTAGTAGTCTCATTAATTTAAAAGATGTGCTAAACCTGAGTATTCACAGTCCTGGGAGAGAATATCTACCTACAGCAACTGAGGTTATCCTGCTGCTCCATCACCACCACACCTTCCTGAAAAAAGAGACCTACCCTTGGCAAATTACTTTATGCAAATTGAGATAGATTTCTTTTGCTTGAGCTGTTTCCAAGTGAGCCAGCTGACTCAATAATTCAGCCCTCTGGCTGGAAGAAACATTAAGATTTCTGTCAGATTACTCTATATTCTAAAGAAAACTGCCATCTTCTTTTCTCCTTTACTTAGACATCTAGGAAGAGGCAATAAGCAAAACACCTCTAGTGCACTTCAGCTGCATCTTTTAATCTACCATCAAATTGAAATTGAGGCATTTGTCTCAACAGCTTTGAAGCCCAGCAGCCCATTTTTGCCCTCATGTTAGATCTGACCCAAACTCAAACCTCAGCATTTTAATGGCATGCAACATCCACAAAATGTCTCATGCTCTGATGTTTTTTTGTTTGAGTTTTTTTATATACATCAGCTGTAAATCTGACCCCAAGACCAGGCCTTACTTATATTTAACTTCTCTTTCACCTTCACAGTGATTATGAACTCAGAGCCAGGGCTATCTTCAGCTGACCAGCCTCCATCCTCCAGCAAATCTGTACATATGACCTCTCCCTGCCATGTTACTTCCAGTATTCAAGTGCTGATTGTGTTTCCATGCAGTGGGAAAATGTAGAATATGAACCCTTCCTGTGCATGGGGTAGGCCTTTTCCTCACTCCTTATTAAACACCAAATTCAGAAAAGCACATGATGTTCTGTCCGTCTTCCTTCATCATCTTGAGAAAATGCCCACCTAGAGCTTTGGCCACACTCTGGCAACTTTCCCAGCCCAAGGACGGAGGCTGGGCATTACAGCAAGGCAACATTAATTGGAAGGACAGCTTAAAGCAGCTCACAGTGAAAATCTTGGCTTCCTCTAGCCCTTGTAGATAGGTTTGCCTGAGTAGAGGGAAATCTGTGACCGTATTCTGTGGGTTTACAACATGGCTATTTGTCATCTGTTGTGCCCTTTAAGTGCAAGTACATAAAACTCCTGTGGAGTTACTGGTTGTTCCTCTGGCAAAAGAGCAGCTGGACATCTCTGCCCCAGCCCCTATGTCAGCCAGGAGTCAGAACCTTGGGCTTGATGTGCTACCAGGCTTTCTCATGCTGATAACAAGGGGGCCTGCAGGCTGTTGTGCCCTTGTTGGTCATGTTCTTATCCTAGGCCAAGAACAGCCATGTGTTTTCATGCTGCCTGACAGAATTGTACATTTTTTGTCATAAACTGACTGGTGTCTCTTGCATGACTCAACTTTCCTAGGCTCCCATCTTTTGCCTAACAGCTTTGTTGTTGTAGCACAGCCTCTGCAGAGAACACTGCCTCAGTGGCACAGACAACAAAGGAACAGTCCACAATCTAATGAAGTAAAAGCACAGGGAAGCCACTTTTCCCAGATAATTTTGTCTTCAAAAACATTAGAGAAGGGCTGTGTCTCAGTTATATTGTTCCTTGTGGCAGCTCAGGGGATGCAGAGAGAGGAGAGATGCTGGGAGAGGGTAATGAAGGGATCAGTATTTGGCAAAACTATGACTTTATGTCAGGGATCGTCTAGGTGTCAAATTAGGACAAGGTTTTCTACCCAGAGGGTAGTTGGGCACTGGAACAGGTTCTCCAGGGAAGTGCTCACAGCACCAACGCTGACAGAGTTCAAGAAGTGTTTCAACAATACTCTCAGGCAGATGGTGTGACTCTTGAGGTGTCCTGTGCAGGACCAGCAGTTGGACTCGATGGTCCCTTCCAACTCAGCTTGTTCTGTGATTTTATGACTGGTCAATTACAGCTGTGAATTATATTCACTTCCTTTCTGCCATGGACATTTATATTACCAAAAGAGACCTTTACCTACTAGGAGTCACCCAATACTGGTGATAAGCAAAGGTAGGTTTTACTTCAGCAAATCTAGTGTTGATGAAATGGCTCCTTGTTGGCCTCACTATTTTATGGTGTCTGGAAGAGGCTACAGAAATGTCAGCAAACCATGGGATGCTGTTACAGGTGACTGACTGAAGATGCACATTATGACAAGTCAACAGGACCTGAAGGCCTAGTGCCTTCCATGTCCATGATGGCCAGAAATAGCCAGAAAGAGATGCAAGAATTAGGATAAGCTGCATCATTTAGAATGCAGGTTGGTGGCTATGTGCTAGAAAAGTTATTGTCCACAGGCAGAAAAAAGCCTGACCTGGCCATGACGACAAAGAGGACTTGTGTAGACATCCAGTACACGGCCAACATTGCCTGCATTCATGCCCATAGAGAAGGTCAAACATCCTAATCAACCGTCCATTAGTCACTATGGTATAATGGCACAGGACTCTTTTTTTCATTTGGTGAGCTATCACCTCAGGCTGACAATTTGTAGAGCCATGGGCCCAGCAACTGGAGAATTTGTTTTACTAGAACTGTTAGTACTCCCTTTGGGACACTACAAGGTGTGTGGTGACATGGGGCATATCAAGATGGGATAAAAAGTGAGCACCATGACAGCCCCTACCCCTCCTGTGACAGCCTCAGTGATGAACTGAGTCTGCTGCCCGTTGACAGAAGCTGACAGTTGTCCCTCTGCACCCCTGGCCTTAAAGGTTGCATGCTGACTGTCTTGGATGTGTGCAAATTCATGGCACAGCAACTCAGAAGACCTTCATGCACCTGTACCTGCTGCTGCTGGCCTCACCAGATGCAGAGAACGTCATGAATCCATGGAGTATTGGTCTGTGTCTCCCAGAACTGATGGTCTACAGCACAGAGGCAGGAATCAGGGTCAGTCACTTGCAGCTGGGAAAAAAAAAATCTAAATAACGCCTCAAAAAAACAAGGGGGGACAGAAATGCTTTTTCTCTCTGCTCAGATATACTGGGTCCCAGAGTTCAGAATAGACATGATTCTGGAAAAGGCCTCAGTCCCAGGTCAGGTCCCCACCAGAAGAAAAGCCAGCAGCCCACATCATAGGATCCCTGACAAAAAGCAGGCAATAGGATAAGATGATCAGGGCTGGGTGCAGGCATCCAGGTAAAATAAAGTTAATAGTTGAATTCAACATATTCTATGTTCCTCAGGCTATTCCCACTGTCTCCCTCAGCCTTTATCCCCCAAAAATGCAAACTGAGAATTTTTCCTTTCTGAGTATACTAAAAAAGACTAGGGGACCATAACAGCTGCAGAGAAGTCTGACTTCAAGTGTTGTTATTCCAAACATGTAAATCCTCAAGCAAGAAGTGAAGCGGACTGTGCAAGTGGCTGCAGGAATCCCCATCTGAAATGGCCATACTTGGTAGAGGGCACTAGACACAAGTGGACAATTCTGGTCACCTCATGCTGGAGGCAGGGTAGTATTGAGTAGATCACCACCACACAGGATAACCACTGTTTCAAAACCCAGTGATCTGAAAGGACAGCTTACTTAAGAGGCACTGGTGCACTTGAACATGGCACTGACATAGAGCAGAGTTAGGTATCTCCTGACTGGTAAGGCAATGACCAAGGAAAGTGGTTATGATCATCTGCTTCTACAGCAAATCAGGAAACAAGTCCTTAGGCACACTAGCTGTAAATAAACCAGCTCACAAGAAAAATAAATGGAGTTGTATGTTTTTTTTGCTTAACAGAAACGGCATTATGAGATCACTGATTCTGGCTAACTTCCTGGGACACAGAAGAACAATACTAGGCTGATGACAGCCCCATCCTCCCAAACTGTCACCAGGATCTGCATTATTCTTCTCTACCAGTAGCTCTACTGCACAGAACTGAAATAACTGATCATATAATCTCCAGTTGTAATGATAGGTCTCAGACTGCATGATAGCAAGAATCTTGCATATGAACAGATGATAAACATCCCCTGGAGTTACTGCTCAAAAGACCACTTTCAGAGTTTTCATCAGAAATTACTGTCTCCTTAAAAATCTGCTCTTTCCTCTGAAGTCTGACAGAGTTCTGCTTGGTGCCTCTGTGTGCTGCAATGAAATAAGTATAATCTCCTTTGAGGGGGTGAATAGGAGCGACTGGTTTTGGTATATACTACATATCTGACTGTCATTGCATCTGTGACATTTTTTTCAAGTTTCTCTTGATGGCTGCAAAGGTTGGGAACTGCAGAGGTGCTGTATTGGTCTGAAGTCTGTGGGCATTTTACAGCACAGAGGCAAAGTAAGAGCAGCCCCTTCTCACCACTGGGTAGTCATAGGATCGCAGAATAATTCAGGCTGGGAGGGGCCTCAGGAGGCTCTAGTCCAATCTCTGTCTCAAAACAGGGCCAGTTGAGAACAGGTTGCTTAGGTCTTTAAACAGATGAGTCTTGAAAATATCCAGGGATGAAGACTGCCCAGCCTCTCTGGGCAATCTGTCCCACTGCCTTCCTGTCCTCTGTCAATTCCTGCAGAGGCATGGAAGTATGCTCCACAGGGTCTTTGAGCCCAGGATTCTAAGACCATGTTGGTTGGACTGACAACAGACAGCAATGCTAAGGCAATACCCTTGTTTACCAGCATGTCTTCACAAGAGCATGAGGAGGCCTCCTCCAGAATCCCCCCACACTCACATTCCATCCACCTCTTCAAAACCCGGGCTGGTACCAAGACAGGGTGCCCATCCTCCTCATCACCTGCTCCTCCCACATCCCTGTATCTCCACCGTGGTTATTGTACCCACCCTTGTCTCCCAGCTCCCCCTTCTCCTCCCAGTACTCACCAAAGTGTCCCCTAATCGGGTATTGCATCTGAATGGTGACAACAGGGTTGCCAAGCAACATGAATCCTCCAAGCAATCAACCACGGCAGATCGCAGCAACCTGTTGCAAACCCCCTCCAAAGCTTATGGGCCTGACACCATTTTGTCTCTTAGCATCTCTTCCATCCAGCCATAACTCATGCCATTCAGATCCATCCTCTTCTCTTCCCTCATCAACCAAGAGCACCATCCCAGGCAGTCCTGTCATTTCCACCCTAAAGTATATTTCTGTGCAACATACTAAAGGTCAGCTCCCTCTCATCAGGCCAAGACACATGATTCAAGTGCCCACTACCTGCCTTAAGTCCTCCTTCCACTCCACAAGATTGTTGCAACACACGGAGTATTTCCTCCAGCCTCACCCCACTCTTTCAAACGAAGCAAAATGTTTTTATCTGCCTTTGGAAACACATCTTGTCCTTGCAAACCTTCAGCAGATGCAATGACATGATCATCCTGGTTGGTTCAACCAGCCACCGGAGCCACAGGGCAGGCAGACCCCAGTAGTCACTTTCAGAACAAACTCCTCAAGGGCTGTAAACCACAATGGCAGGAGACAAACATACAGCAGCAAGATCCACAAGTGACTATTTGCTGCTCTTTATTCTGTCTCTTCTGCTTTTCTTCAGGTGCCAGTCACAGAACCTCCTGGGACCAGCACTAGTGGCTCCCAAACACCAAATCCCTTGTCTCACAATCACATAACTTCCTGTACAAGAGAGATGGAGGCAGAAGGTCATTTCTGTGTTTCACTCTCCTGGAGTTATTAAGCAGACACTGTGAACGAATGGGAGGCAGTAAATTCTTGGAAGGCACTCATGGCACTCAGGAGGAACTGAAGGCTTGGCCTTGTTGCCTGCAATCCGCTGAGTTTAGAGGGGGTGGAAATTTCAGGATGAGCCAACTGCTGTCTTCACTCAGCACAGCTGAGAAAGAGGCTCCCCAGGCTGCCTTGGGCAATCTCAGAAGTCACCCCAGTAGAAAGCTGAGCTCAGGGGCTCGCGTGCTGGCACCATCAGCTAGGGATGTGTGGCCGTACAAGGGCAGCCCCAAATAGCTAAAGGGCACACAGTTCTTACCAGGTGTATCACCATTAGGAGCTGGGATCACCTCCATGGTTTGCTCCAAGTTGATGATCTAGGGACAGAAGACTTAGTGGCCACTTCTTTCCAATGCATGTTGCCTTTTGTCCTGAGAGACTTGGAGAAGGATATTGGTTTCCAAATTGATTGTTAGGTTGACAGGGCATGTCTACACGGCTCCATGCTACAGTACACTGACATTAGAAAATCCTAATTGTGGCATATAATGATGCCATTAATCAGCCCATGTGCACTAGTTTGCTGACAGGAATTCTGGATTTGGTCTGTCCAGACCTAGGTTACATATACCCACCTCGATCTCCATTGGCTCTACAGCCACGCCCTTGTAAAGATGTATTTTAACCAAAGCTATCTAAAAGGGTTCAGATTAAGTAAATCAATCCTCCCACATAAAAAGGCTGCATAGACTTAATTAAATTGATAACTGGGCCAACCTGAACTAAACTAGTGCAAATTTGGGTATATACAAGGCTTTATTTTTCTTAATAAAATCATTAACTAATCCAAGCTTTGATTGGCATTAACTGCATGGTAACAAAAGTGAATACTCACTCCAGTCTTCTAGTGTCTCTGTCTATCTGGCCCCCAAATATAACACTTGCTGGACACACCCCTGAACATGCCCTCAGAATCAGTATTTATTATGTTCTTACCTGAAGCCCAGAGGACTCAGTAAAATTGCTGCTTTTTCCATAAAAATAACTTTATGGAAGCATCTATACCACCATTCCTCATGGAGGAATTTGAGCAAGCCTTGCTCTTACAGACAACCTAAAATTTCTGAAGAAGCAGCAGTTAACCAATTAATTATGTTCCAGCATCTCATCTATGGACCCTGTATAGGGATGATGGTATTATCCTATTTTTCTTTCTCAGCTAGTTAATAGGAAATCCCCTTTCAAAGGCAATTTCCATTTTAAATCACCCACATTAAGAGAGACATGTTTAATACCAATAAATCCTCTTTCTTAAAAGAGACATAGAAGCCAGGCTCATCGGCTGACTAAATCCTCTCCCCCCACCCCCATTCCTGCCTTGCAATCTGTAGATCTCGCAGAAGGGTGATCTAAGACAGCTGTAGTTAGCTAGCTACACTTCTGAGCACTAAGCTGCTTCTTGCTTTGTATTCACTCTGTGCCAAACCAAGGTCACAGGGACATGAGGAGCTAAAAGACTCTTCTTGCTGTGGGAGTGGCAGGCAGAGATGCTTGGAGGCTGGGTTTCTACACAACTGCCATGGGACCCTCTCCCTACATAAGTCCCCCACTACAAGTCAGTAGGGGGTGAGTGCTATCTAAAGCCTCTGCAGATTAATTTTTTTTCTTCTTCTCAAAGCTTTATGTAGCACACGGAGGAGAACCAGCCACCAATTCCCAGAGGGATCACAACGCTCAAAACACATGCCCTAGGGGTCCCACCTCATCTATGGGGACCTTACTCTATCTCCACCTGTGCTTCTCCTATCCAGAGGGATTTATAGCCTAATTGCTCTTGCAGACAGTTGTACCACACCTTTGGCAGAGAAGAAAGTGGCAGCCTTTCCAGGTCTCTTGTGTGCCTAAAGCTGCAGCCAGCAGTGTGGGCAATGCTAAGGCAATACTCCATCAGAAGCCAGAGAACAGTGACTTCAAAGGACCCCCACAAGGTCAGGGCTGCAGTGGCATAGGTATCTCACTTGTCTGACAGGAAGAGACACAACTGAATGAAGTCTCTGTTGCTTCCCCCTGCTGTGACAAGTATAAGGAGCAAAAATTACAAAGTAAGATAAGGCTTAGGAGGGAAAAAAGCAAGGCACAGCAGAAAACCTTGGTCTGGCTGCTCTTAATGCTGCCAAGTACTGCCCCAAAGCCACCCATGTGATTTCCCCCTGTCCCATCATGCAACTCCCATAGCCAGACCTGCTGGCAGGTATAATGCTGTGTCCCTACAACGGCCTCCCATGGGAGACAACAGCCAGCTCCCTTCATGGAGATGAGATCATGACACAGCAGTAGGAATCCAGAAAATTACTTTGAAATCTTCTGTCTGAAGTACATATAATTCATTGTGCGTTTTTCCAGTTGGAAGTCTGAATTTATTTGGCAAAACAATCCTTGTTTGATAGTAAAAGGGTTCATTTGCTCTGGACACGTCCCTGTTCCCCCAACAAATACGCAGGCTCCAGCTCTGCAAGGGCTCCTAATAGGTGGTGTAGTCAAGCATGGGCATGCCAAAAACAGCATCACCATCAGCAAATACCTGCCTGTGGATGAAGTGGGGCCCAGCAGAGGGGTGGGACTGAGCCCAGCAATCAAGGAGGGCCCTTCAGCAGTGTCCCAACCCTGCAACAGGACCCTTACAATTAGATCCTTCCCTTCCAGGATCACTGCTCCAACAAAGCCTGTTGATAGAGAAACATTTCAAAAAGAAGTTTATTTTTTAAGGAGCATAAAGGCAAGAAGAGAAGACTCTTGTTTCGTGCTTTATTGTTTGAAGAACCTCACCCTCATTTTGCTCCATGAGTGTGTGGCTGACTGGGCACCACTACACAGCAAGGACAGTTCTTCCACTGTGGGAAACCGCCCTGCCTTTACTGGAGCAGGAAGCCACCCTCCCATCCTCCTCCTCCTCTTCCTCCTCCTCCTCCTTCCTCGTAGCACTCTTTCCAGTCTAGATAGCATGGATAATTATACTGTTTCTATGCTCTGCTTAACCAAAATGCTATTTCTTAAACAATTCCATAAACATAGGCAAGAGCACTTTGCTTTCAATCTTGTACTTATTTTCCACCTGATAATAAGATCTATTTCCTGACCTGAGTGTGCATAAACATCAAAAAAATACTTAATCCTGTAGTCAGTCCTAGAGAGAAAGAGGAAGGGCAAAAACACGAGTTGGGGGAGCTTCATTGCTTTCTGCTCTGCAACTTGTCATAATAGGTCATAGCAGTTAGGTTACATTACAACACAAGACCAATGAATGATATGTAGATCAGGGTAATGCATACAAAGATCAATATAAATTTTATGCAACAGCTTGCTTAAATAATGCTTCTAGGGAAAAATAATTTAAGGAAAATAATTTAAGGAAAGGGAGAGCACACAATCCTAGTTTTCTGTTATTCCAAGAAAATTTTAACCTGTTCAGTGAACAAAATATCTTGCTTGACCAAAATATTTTTGCTTTAAAAAGATGAATTAGTACCCTAAGTAACTTCTACCGTGCCCCAGGGTGGAGTTAGGTGCATGCTAGAATATTCCTATCTGTCTGTATCTGCACTGAACTGCTAAGCAGATGCTCACTGAGGAGAAAATAGACTGCAATAAACTGGCACTGACACAGATCTGAATCGCTGGAACTGCTATAGAGATAAAATTCATTTAAGAAATGTGGTTTCCATTTCCATTTTCCTTTAATAAAAAGCTATTGAAACATTAAAAATACCTACTATTTCAAGCAGCATACTATACACATAAGCAATAGAAGAAACAGACTACATTTTATTATGTAAAATGTAATACAGCCTGACACTGTACCTCATGGAAGAGCCAAATTAAAGTGCTTTTTCAGAGCAAGGAACAAATCCTATTCTCATTTACAGAGCTGACCAACAGTTAAGGTCTGGTCCATTTTCAAAGCCATATTCAGTGTATGAGGACACACCACAGATCCCAGTAGGAGAACTGCACAAGAGAAAGAAAAGAGCATACAGTGCAACACACCCAAGTGGAGATCTCTAGCTGTGCTGACAGTGGACTGCTCTTCCTCCCTCAATCAATCTCCTCTTTGGTCTTACTCTCAGTGCTCTATCCCAGTCACTATGCAATGTGAGCCAATACACTCTCGTCATTTTGGCACTGCTCTTCCCAGAATGGGGCAAAACCCTAAAACAGGTGAATCTTTGATCTTCATGCAAATATCCCTAAGTTCTGCCCAGGCTGCTTCAACAGCATGTAATGAGCTCCTATCCTGTGCAATGAGTAGTCATGACAAAACCCAAAAATTACACAGATAAATCATTGTCTCCTCTCATGATACTGAGAACAGTAATTATTCTGCCAAATTAACCTGCCTCCAAATCAAGCCTTTGGTCTTGACTCTAGGAAGATTTAAGAGTATGAATTTGAAGTACCCTTAGTACTCGGCTGAAATCAGAAGCAGGAGTGGAAAGCTATCATTGAGAGCTATATGCCCCTCCCCTGCCCCTGTGTAAGCCAAGCTGACAACTCCAGAGCTGGTGGTTGTCACACCAGCCTTCTAGAGATCTGTGAAAACTGAACAGATACAGCACCCTAAATGCTTATCATTGTGTACCAAAAAGAAACATTGCCATGCTAAGCTAATAGATGATCAGGTCTTTTTTAACAATGTCACCAAAGATCATCATGGACACGATAAATTGCTGCATAATTTCAACTCTGAAGAAAAATCTGAAGAGTTTAAAATACCATTTTCACTGGCTATTGACCCATCTCTTCCACCTTGTGTATTTCTCTTAGGAAGCATTAACATCACAGTGCCCAAGTCCCATCTCCTTCTGGTCCCTTGTAGTCACTGCTTTGCACCAGCCAGTTGCAGGAGAAACATGGTCAAAGGTGAAACATCATTCTTGTTGCTGCAGAAGGTTTCCAGGTCGCTAGCAGAGGATGGTAAACCAGAATTAGCAAGAACATCAAGACTGCCAGAAAATTAGCATGAGGCTCATAGCTATACTGAGTTTTTGGTCTCTAGGAAGAAGCCAAGCAGTCATTTCATTACAGCCACACTTTGAATGCTGTTGCAATGGCGTAAGGAAAGCCAAAAAAGTACCAGTGCTCTTTTCAATAATACCTTGAAAAGTATTTTTGATGGAGGACAGCGCTGCATTTGGGGGTGGTTACTGAAAACAAGACCTTTTAGGTCTTTAGGGAGCAGAAAGGGCAGGCTGCTCCACAAGGAAAATCGAGAAAAGCTGGGCCCTGCAGGACCACACCATCATGAACACAGGCACAGCCCCTGAGCAAAGCCAGTGCAGCAGTCACCTTACAACCACAAATCAAGTCCAAGGTCAGTCCAGGAAACACAAGATTCATCAGAGCTGTGCTGCTCACTGCACAGCTCAGGCTCAGAGCAAGGCTCCAGCTAGAGGGCATCCTCAGGCCAAGGAGCAGTGAGGGTGAATGGGTGGCTTCCAGGTGAGGTGCTCAGGGCAGCTGCAGCCCACCAGAGCCATGGGGCTTGGCAGTAGCTCGCAACACTCAGTTTCTCATGTCAGGGCCATGAGTCAGCTTCCATGGCTGCTGCTCCAAGTTTTTCACCTAGCAACAAGACAGACGGATGGGGGGGTGTTAGGAGAGATGTTGAAGCAAAATGAGACAAGAAAGACAGAAACTAAATTGTCAGAGAGATTAAGAGAAAGATGTGGTGCCTGAAGCTACTTGAGCTTCTAAAGGACAAAGTTCATAGGTAGCAGAGTCCCTTCTGCACTTTCCCTTCCCGGGAAAGCATGAACACCTCTCATGGAGTGAGGGACATATCCAGCTCCATCTTGAGCCACACTGCAGGTCTGTGGGTTCCTGTGCTTTCATCTGCCTGTCAAAAGCTCTGCACCAGCTCATCTATGACCAAAGGCTTTGTCACTTGCAGTGCATGAGCTTACCCTGATTCTGCTTCTCACCAGGCAGCAAAAAGTGCTCTGTCAAGGGGTAGCCATGAGGCAGTTCTCACCATGCCCACTGAGGAATGACAAGTGAGCGCTACCACAGCTGATTTGCAGCTGGTTGAACTGAACCCACTGGGAGGGCTGAAGGCATGATGCCAAGAGCTGCCCAGGGGATGGACCCCATCCAGAGCCAGGGCCCTGTAACCCCCCCCAGGACACACCATGCTGCAGCCTTTCATGCTGGTGGCAGGCTTAGGATCAAGGAGACTAGCCTGGCTGCTTCACAACCTCTTCCCTTTTGAGAGGGTGCTCTCAGAGACTTGAGGGTCAGTGCTAGGGAAGGCTGTGGAAGGCTGTGCCTCCTCAAGCTCTAAAAAAAGGACTTTGTTCCTGCTCAGCAATTTTTTCCCATCTGGGCTAAATCCACTCTTAGAAAGAGATAGCTCTATCTCCAGGGAAACAGGCTCTCTGTGCTCACAGGGACTCAGCCAGCTCCCCCTCTCCTTTTGCTATGGGGTCACTCGGCAGCAAGGCTGAGGCACCCAGGCACCATGGGGCCTTGGGTCATAGGACCACCCCAGGTCTGGAGCTCTGCAAGCACAGGATGATCCAAGGGAACATGTGCTGGGCTCTGTGCTGAACCCACACAGCACCTTTGTGAGATTGTCCAGCTCTGGAGAGCTCACACAGAAGTGATTATAGAGATTGACCGTGCTCAGAAGTCTCTCATTACTGAGTGACTTGTGCAGTCTGCTTTGAATCTTCTTATTTGCCCAAAATAGCTTCATGTTCTCAGCACCAGTTTTCTTTGAAAAATCATTCACTGCCCTCCTTCCTACCACCGAGAGCCAGACATGTCCTGCTCACCAAGAAGTCCTCCCCAGCTGCACCACACCATCCCTGATCCTCCCTCACAATCACCCTCCATCCTCTCCCCACCTGGGCACTGCAAGTTCATGTGATGCTCTGGGCAAGCTGGGGAGCCAAAATAGCACAGCCAGAGTCAGGGTCATGACAAGAGCAGAGCTCTTTGCAGAGCCCCACAGCCCCTTTTCCAGTGAGCTAACCTCCCAGTGATCACCTGCTCTCCATGCCTGCCCAGTCTCTGGGCAAACAGTTCATGTAATAGTGAAGGAAGGTTTCATCTAGCAGTTTTTTGTTTTCCTCTCTCTAGGATAAACCATCAAATCTGAGACCCAAGGAAATTACATCAGCAGCTACATTTTGGGGATGTGAGAGAACTGTTCTGCACTAGCATTTGAGCTAGAAAGGAAAAAAGTCCACAAGGATCTTCTGAGCTTCTGAGTTCCCTCACCCATGCATGGACATGACACCTCTCCTATGGGTACTGTCCCAGGTAACTCACCCTTCCCTGCTTTGTGGATTTCCAAATTCCAAATCTATGACCACTGCTTCTACGCTCAGAAGCAGAGACTGCCAACACACCCCACATTGTGTTGCAGGAGATTTATATCCAGGTTTCCGCACAGCCCTGCCATCAGGGCTGCCCTGCTGGGACACCAAAGAGGAGCACACATGGGCAGCAGACACGCTGCCTTCCTACCCCCCACACTTTGGGGCAAAGCACAGTGCAGGAGCCCAGCCCTGACAAAATGCCCACCCAGAGTTGGTTGCAGGATCTGTGCCTTATCTCGCCTCAGCATCTGAAAGCAGACTTTGGCTAAGTCCTACATGCTGCTATTTAAAGTAAGCCAATTTGTATTCATTCTGCTCGCTACATTCACCAGTTGTTCTGAATTGTGTTTGAAGCTGAAGGGAAGAGGAAATGTACAACAAGAAAAAATTATACACTGGTAAATTTTGTGCTAATCCCTTCTCCTCCCATTATCACTTCCCCTTTTTTGGGGGTTTCTTTTTGTTTTCTGTATTTTATGTATTATCAGCTTTAGCATAATTTTGACTGAGAAAATACATAGCTGATAGGATGGACTAATTACACTACCTAGAAGAATTAATTACACCATCTGTGACTGACAGTGGAGCCTGACTTGTTGCTTCCTGGTAGATAGAGCTACACCACCAGCTGCCCCTAATATTTCCCTTTAGAAGGCAAAAGAGGAATTACTGTCGGAAGCATCATTTAAAAGCCATTACTTCTTCTTTTTAGAAATTTAGCATCATTGGGTGACTGAGCCTGGCTGGCCAAGTCAGAGATGAGGCTCATTTGCCTTCCCCTGTGATCTTTCTACTGATAATTCAACACATATCCTGGCCCTCTGTTACTAGCAATTAGAGGGCTCAGTCAATCCTAAAAGCTAAAATGGGCCAGGGCCCATTTTCAAGGCAAGTGGCACAGTGTGGTTCATGTCCCTAGAGCTACCCTCCTTTTCTACCTCTTCACATCTCCTGGAACCACCATTCTGAACTGAACCATCCATGAGCTGGAGCCAGGCTTTGTCTGCAAGTCAGCACAGCCTAGATATATTTCGGGAGTTGCACTAACAGTGTGATGGTCGGGATTATCACAGAACATCCAATGCCCTGACTCTGCCCGGTGTTCTCACAGAGACTCCCAAGATCAGCACTATGGGTGGGATGGGAGGGCAGGCCATTCCCTCAGCAATTGCTGTGCATGGGAAAGAAGCCACACCATACCTCAGGGGAAGCAGGGACCTGGAGGCAGTGAGATTTTGCCTCCAGAGAAAGACTGCATTTCTGATGTGTTTACCCACAGAGACTCATCTACCTGCTGCTGCCCTGCAGTCCACAATGGATTCTGCTGCAGCCATGAAAGGACCAGGGCAACTTTGGTGTCTGCAGCCAGCTGAGGATCTGGCATGCCCTGGTTTATATTCTGGCTTACAATGGGCCTGCTGTAAATTGTCATAGCTGAATGTGCGTGATGGAAGATCTGTGCAGATGCACAGCCTTGAATGCGTGTTTTCAGCTAACAGAGAGGAGTCATGCCCACATGGGTCAGGAAATTTTAAATAGTCATGCTTTAAGGTAGCTGTTCCTGCCCTTTTTGCCTCCAGCTCTGCTGCAGTTATTTTCCTCCCACTTGTCTTTTAAGCCCACTCAATTTACACAGGGTAAGCTGCAGTTATATTAGAGCAAACCTCTTGCTTGCATAAACACATTCCTAAGCAAAATTCAGCATACAACTGTACACATACCCCGTTGCTATTGTTTGGCAGGCACAAAATACATGGTCAAAAAACCTCACACTCCAGCCCATGCTCCTTATTTTTAACTACAGTTCTGGTTTCTCTCAGTGCCAAACTTAGTGCAGTGATCCTTAGCCTGGGAAACCCGAGTTCTTCTCTAGATAATCAAGGAAGAGCTCAAGATCCACTGAGACTTTATGTTTGCCTGACTCAGTTTCTGCCCTGGGTCTTGAACAGCATCCAAAACATATGTGGGTTAAGCCTCTAGGAAACACAATCTAGCAGGACACAGACAGATCCTGGGGAGTTCCCAGGCACTCACAGGGGAGGTAAGCTTTATTTTGGAACTGATATTGGGAAAGGTCTGTCTTGATGGCAACAAAGGACTGTCAGTGCACAAAGATGCTCTGGCCTTAACCTGTAGGCAGGATGTTTAGAACAGCCCACATATCTTCAAAGGGCTTTCTTAACATCACAAAATCCCTTGGTGGGTGCTGAAATACCAAGCTACTAGTCCTGCACTCCAGAGCAAGGATTCATGTCTGGCTTGTAACAAATATTTGCATAGATGCATTTCACATGGGACAAACTTCCTGAAATCCTTCTCTTCTGAAAAGGAGAGAAACCACAACATTTGGTGGTTTTTCTTTCCTCCTCCCCAGGTACTCCTTGTGCTCATTCTCATTGAATGTAATTCTCCACCTCCAATCTGGGAATGTTTTTCTTTGCAGCCTATGGCCGCTTCCAACTCCAAACATGCCACCAGTTTCTCTTGGAATGACTATTTTCTGCATCTTGCCAAGTTCTGTATATGTGGGTGAAGGGTGGAAGAAGACCAGGCTGGAGTAAGCTGGAGAGCAGAAAGGAGATGTGGCAGCAAAGAAAGAGGAACAATAAGCCAGAGAGGGTCTAAGGGTGTGTCTATATGAAGTAAAAGGACATCTGATGAAGGGGAACAGCCACTGGGGAACAACAGGGAAAATCTGGGGAACAACAGCAATGCAATGAGTGAGCAAAATGAGAGAGGAAAAGAGGAGCAGATGCATGGAGAAATGACAGGGAGATGCCAGTCTGCTGTTTTCAATTCTGGAAATAGTGATGGGGCGAAGGATTTGGACCTGCTACAGGATATTCAGGCACACATTTTTCAAGAAGCTGTTCCTGCATGTTCAGCTGGGTATTTCTGTGACCTTGAAATGTCACTTTATTTATTTAAACCTTTACTTACTTATCTGTCATTTAGAGATAGTGATGATATTTCAGTCACAACAGAATGGGCATACTTAAGCAAAAAGCTTCAAGATCATGGGTGAAATTGCAAAGTATTGTCACACTTAGATTTCACACATGTACAGACATGCTCAAATGACCTCATATATTGATCAAGACATGTATGTAGATTCAAATATATCACAAAGGTATGTATGCTTTATTTATTTAGGCCAAGCTGACATTTCATGGTTGCCTAGTTACCAGAGAACAATAATGAGAATCTGCTTAGTATATATTGCATGATGAAGGGAAGGGAGAGGGCAGATGGGTATCATGTCAGACACAACCACTTGTCAGGTAGGTTAGCCCTTTTGGTGGGAAGCACAGAGAAAGCAAAAGAGATCAGAGCTGAAAGGAATTCAGACAGGGAAGCAATAAGCTGGGGCACGAGGTACGTGTGGTTCTTGGAATTCCCATAGCACATCTGTGGGCATGAATCAAAGCTCAGGTCACTGGAAGCTCTGAAATGTTCATTACTTTCATGACATATTCCAGGTCTCAAGTTAAACAGACATTGGGAACATCATAAGTGGTTACAAAATCTAACTTTACTTACACCAGACCTCCACCTTCCTCCACACCAGTACTGGTACCCTTTCTTCAAAACAAATGCCTTTGCTAAATGTAAGGAAGAAGGAGGTTTTGCTGAACAAAAAAAGCACAAAAAAGTGCATTTTTACTTCCAACTGCATTAATTTTCTCCAAGTTTGCCTCCACTGCAGCTCCCAACCATTTCAAAATTTGATTGGCCTGATTTTGTAAACTCATGGAAGAGCCTTAAGGTTCAGAAACTCATCTGACTGTTTCATTTCATGCTAATGGTAGTCTGTGTAAATTTTTTGATGGGAAAAAAAATCTTTCTCAAATTGACATCTTATGTTGCCAGATCTCATACAAGCCCAGAAAGCTTAATGAGGGAGCTTGAATTCATCCCAGGACACCCTGAGAGTGGTTTATGATTCAATATTCCCTTCAGAATAGAGATTCTGGAGTTCAGCCTTCCCTGAAGACATATCTGATAGCAGACAAAGAGGTTAAGACAAAATTAAAGATATAGTGCGTTCGCCACTATCCATATATTAAAAATAGAATTGCTAAGCTTAAAGACAAAAAAAACAGGCTATTGCTATAGTTAAGCTCCCAGAATGTCACTCTCTGCATCATCCAGCTTAAAAGATGCTAGAACATAGTCTTTGTTCTGGGGATTCAAATCTCAGGCAAGACCCTTGTCCTGGGTATTTCTCAGACACATACTGGATATGTTACTTACCTTAAATACATAGCTCCCTCACAAAGTTCCACTGAGAGTTAAGGCTTCATACTCCTCAATCTCCAAGAACTCCCTATGACTCATAACATTAATATTTAATCAAGCTATGTTAATATTTCTTCCAAATGCTTATTGACTGTCCTAACTTTAGAGATGCTGTTGTTGTCCCTTGATCATATCTAGGAACAACTCCTGACAAGCAAGTTAAAAAGACCTCTTTACTGGTGAAGTTAAATACCAATGTTTAACTTGGCTCCATACAATCCATTATTTTAATATTCTTAAAGAAATATTGCTAAGACTGCTAAAGCATTTGTCTGGTACTGGACCCCAAAGCACAACCCAGCCCAGTGCTCTGAATACAGCAAGAACCAGCAAAGCCTTAGGAAAAGACTGAGCAAATATACAGTGATCCTTCTCCCACTGTATTCTCTGAGCAGCCAGATATCTGTGACTGAGAGTTTCCTGAGCCAAAGATCACATCTGCATCAATGAGTTCAGTAGATCTTAACACCCTTCTTTTTTTTTCTTTTTTTCTTTCCATAAATGTGTCAAGATGCTTTTAGAACTATTTATAATTTTGCCCTTAACATCATCTGGTGAATTCCACAATTTATGCATGCACCAGATGAAAAAAAAGTGCCTCTTTTTGATTTTGACTGATAAATTTACTGGGGATTTCTATTCTTCATATTAAAAGAAAACAGTAATTTCCTACCCATCTCTGTGGTCCTCTTAGACCCCTGTCATGTCCTACTCAGTCATCTCTTGTCCAGGCTGAAAGTCCTAACACCCTACCAAATAAAAGGGACAGTTCAAATCTTGCTGCCTTATGAACTGAGATACTGAAAAGCATGCAGAAATGCAAAACCTGTTTTATATATGTGTGTGTATATATATATAATGAAGTAGATATACATTATGCAAACATATTAATGAGATTAGTACATGCAATCCATTGCAAACTCTTGATGAAGACGGGATAGAATGGAAAAGAACCAACCTTGGGGAGAACACTGCTTGGGACAAATCATGCTGACCCAGTGTGGAAGGATGTTGTTATATCAGAGCAGTAAAAGCAAACATTTTTTCATCATTCAAACCAGTTTCAGCTCAGATAAACTGATCCCAAAATCAGCTGTGCTGCCACAGACATCAGATATCTTCTGTATTTCTATCCAGCCAATTACAAAGCCTGTTACACATAAGGCTGGAACCCACCCAGCAAAAGTGGCTCTGGTTGCCTAAAATCTGATCTAAATCACAGCTCCAGCAAATTTTAGATCAAACTTAACTGAAAAAGTTTTTAAACTACCTTGAATTTTGGAGGCATATTCTCCAGGTTTGGAGTTTGGGTTTTTTTCCTGTACCCATATATCCAGGTAAGTACAAAATAGTGCTTTTTAATACAAAATAGTGCTCCCTAAGAAAACTGGCAGGACAAAAGTTGTCTCACTAACCAGCCTTCTGCGCTATGCCATAAATCATGCTGAGAGCCAAGTGCACAACATACAGGAACTAAAGAAACTACAAAAGAAAGGCAAAGACCTGAAAACTCCCACTGGTAAATTACAACTGAAGTTTACTTCCTAGCCTATAACCTCAAAGGTTGTGGCAACTAAAGCTTGTGAGATATTAAAGTGACCCTTGACTATTACTGTCTACCTACTTAGCAAGGCTTATTTACTTCATGTTCATCATGCAATCTGAAATCATCCAATAATAACTATTCTAAATAAGTCAACCACGTTTTCATATTTAATGTATATACTGTAGCTAAATAAAACCACTTTTGAGGGGTAAATAATTGCAGAGGAAGAGAAAAATTCAAGAGCGTAGGCTATGAAGATGCACTTTCAGCTGAAATTTTTTAACAAGCAATTAGTTGAGGCAGAAAAGCAGGAAAACTGTTCTTCCATGGCTAAATCAACACTAGAGGAGGGTTTCACACTAACTGTGGTAGATAAGTAGAAGAAAGCAAGGTGGTACCTGAGGGGAGGGCTCGGTAGGGGGTTATGGTCTAAAAGATGTAACAGACTACAGCAAGGAACCTGAACATAAAGTTGCCTCAGGCTGAGTCTAGGGACAAGTCCTTTGAATTCCTCTGCTGAGCAGCTTTTGTATTTGTAGTGGAGGGTAGGACTTACAAATGGGGTATTGCAAGGATTAACACAGTGAAAAATTTAGGAATGTAAGTGCAATACAACTAGCCTCAAAGAGTGAAAAAATCCAGGAGCTGGACTCCAGAAAAGTCAAGACAAGGTCTTCATATTTTTCCCTCTGGAAAAGCTGCTGTGTTTGAACAGTCTTTGGAGCACTTGATTCCCAGCTCCCCAGCATGTAACATTCACAGAGTCACCAGCATTCCCAAAAGCAGATGGTGACTTTGGATCACCTCTGGAGTGACTCTGGCCACTTGATGCAGAAAATCCAGCTCCTCCCCACAAAGTGTCAGTAACTCCCTCTGCACCACACACTTCCTCATCTGCAAGACCAGCAGTGAATTCTTAACATCTCAGCCCCACCTCTCCTGATGTTGTCCCAGCTCACAGGAGTTACTTTCTACTTCTCCCCCTTATTCTTTCGCCTGCCTCTAGTGAGATTCCTCTTTACAACCCCTACCACAGCCTACCACATTGGTCACAGTGAATCAAGGTGGAACAGGACGGGGAGAAACTATGCAACCTCAGCAGCATTCAAGACTTCCTGATTCTTTCTTCCCTGGGGGAGAAAAAGGTTTGGAATTTCCCTTTTTCCCTTTTTCCCTTTCCACACCTACAATTCTAAAAGCAAGTGGATTAAAATGAAGTCAACGCATTTTACCCGAAGATGACAAGGTAGAAGCACTGCACAGAATATCTGTTCCCTCTACTGTCTGTCCACAGGAGGTCTGCTCTCCTTCCTCCCAGTTTAAAAATAGTTTTCCATCAGTTTTTCAGAATCTACCAAAAAACAGTAGCCATCTCCTCAATGAAACTAGGGTCATGGTTGAGAGCTATGAACTGTCCTCTGGCATATAGTGTGAGGTGGTAAGGGGACCTTTTTCAATCAGACCAGCCAGGTAGGCAGGCTAGGCGAGGCCAGAAAAGGGTGTGAAATAATGAAACAATGCAAAAATAACTTCCTGAATCACACAAGAATTGCTCCGTTGGAGAGAATAGGAGAGAAAACCTGGAGAAAGACATTGCAATGGACAAAGAAGGTCTGAATTTTAAAAGTAAGGGTTTTCCTGGAAGTACAATTCAGACAATTGGTATGTACAGGTCACATATGTTATCCTACATGTAATGACACTACTCTGAGGTTTGTTCCCACAGAAATAGCCCAGCCTGGATTTGGCTGGCAGTGGACGAGCAGCATGAGGAAACAAAGCAGGAACTGTGTTGGTGTCTCTGCAGACAGCGCTCTGTCACCAGAGACAGCTCTGGATGAGCACGTCCCTGAAAGACTGTATCTGAAGATGCTGTCTGCCAGATGGCCCCAAATTCTTCCCAAGGCTTTGGAGTTTGTCATGATTTCATCCTTTTTTAGGACTGTGAAGCCCTGCCTCATGCAAAATGAGGCTTCGCCTGCTTTAAGCAGTGGTGAGGCAGTGTCTCCAAGAGCTCTCAGCATGGGATTCTGGTGTTTCTAGACAGCATTTGCAGGTAACTCTGCTCATACCAAGGGCAGCTACCACACACTCTTATTTCAAGTGGGGATGAAGCATGTCTCCCCAGGTAGTGAGAAATACGCCCTGGGCAGGCTGGGTCAGGAAAATGGTTGGTTCAGGAAAAGACTAGGAAGTAGTGGTTTGTGAAGCCAGAGTGGTCAAGGACCATGTCTGATTTCAGGGGAGGAGGATGCCACCAAAGCAATATGATGTGCAAGGGGACAGAAGTTATAAAAACGAAGAAGAAAGAGAAGATCAAGTGGAAATAGGAGGATGTTGAGAGGCAGAAAAAAACAGCAGATGAGATGGAAAATGCAAGCTGGATAAATGCTATTCTATCCCCCCTCCTTACTGAGAAAAAGCACTTTGAAAATAAGTCATTATTATTATTATTATGAACATAAAGAAATAATCCCACTTGTGCTCTATCATCTGTCCATTTGGTTCAGAAATGTCAGATGCTCAGGGAGGGGAGGAAGAAAGATTGACATCAGACAACATCCATTTGTAAAATTGTATCTGCCAGTTTCCCAGCAGCTATGATCACCAGTTAATATCAGGAGTGAATGTGAAAGGTTAGACAGAGGGGAGCTGGGGGTAGAGGAATGATGATTTTCAGTTCTCCCCAGCAATTCTTGGCATGAAAGCCAGCACTTGATAACGAATTAACTCAGTCACTAACTCACATAGGCTCCCTCTCTAATAATGGACTCCAGTCTCATTAGCAAATACAATTGACGGTAAAAATAAACACACTTGCACCCTCCCCCTCGTGTGCTGCTGACACAGCCTTGATTGACGGATCTCACAAGTACATCAATGAAAGGAGAGGACAGTTGCTGTTATCAGTCAGCTTGAACACAGAATGGAGCTAATAATAATATCTTACTTTTACACAGTTTCTTTCTGTCACGATCCAAAGCACCATAGGAAACAGAGCAGTCTAGCAAGCTCTGAATGCCTTGCAGTAAGTAATTTTGAAAAGGAACTTCTCTGTTCAGTTGCTCAAAGGAGCCATATTTTAAATTTATTAATTTTCTGCTAGCACTGACAATGAACAATACCCTGAGTTAACAGCCTAGAAAAGAAAACAGCAAAAAGCAGCCAGGCTTTTGTTTTGTTTGCAAAATAAACAAATCTCAAACAGTTCCTTTGGTTTTGAAGCACGACTGCACATACCTGGGCCTCGTCCTAGTGATGAAGTATTCTGGCAAGCCTCAGGACAAATTTTCAAAGATGTTATGCCTCAGTTATCTGAGAATGAAAGGGGGATAGATGGAATAAAGTGTCTTTACAGCCTTTAAAGAAATAATTAATCAGATCTTTTTGCACTACTGAAGTGCAAGTAGTTCAGATTACACTTCAGTGAGGATTTGTCATTACACCAGATCCTAATGAAGAAAAAAATATTCATCATTTCAGAAGTGTGTCTAGGCATTAGCAATGTACACACGCAGTAACACCACAACATTATGCACAGAACATGCCTAGCAGTCTGCAATGGCAGATGCAGTTTTATACAGAAGCAGCCACTTCCCATCAAAGATTGCAAAAATTCCAGCAAAGATCCATTATGCACATACTCCACAGGCTGTGTCTGAAGGCACTACTCAGAACAAGAGCCGTATGCAAGTCTCCCAGCACGCAGTGTTTAGTATGTATTATCCCACTTCACGCTACTCACAGCACACATCCTCCTGCCTGAACTGTCAGCTGCAATCTCACCAAAAAGGGCAAGAGAGTTGAACCCATTCCCCCCATCCTTAATGTCATGGAGTCTGGAGTGCAGTTTCACTCCTTGGTGAGATGGTTTCTGACAAGGCCCCACATTTTCCACAGCAACAGTATTTTCAATGGAATACATTTTATTTCCTCTTAAACTGCAGGATTGGATTCTTCAGATAATGACATTCCAGTCTAAGATTGTAAAGAAACCTTAAAATACCAAACAGATCTAATCTGATACCATGCTTCCCTCCTGAATCCACATGGAAGTACCCTTTTCTATTCTCCTCCAGGGAGGTCTTATGCCTGAGACAGCTCTGCAGCTCTTCAGTACACGTGAGAAAGACGTAAAGTCTTCCTTTTTCCTTACTGGTATCTAATGCCATTTAAAACAAAATTATTAGCTCCATTAGGTTCTGTTTAATAGAGAAAACAGATGAACAAAAAAGGGGTTCCTTAGACCCAGTACAGACAGTGGCTGATTGACCAAACCCCAAGCTACCATTGCTTTCTCCATCAGCTGGTTCAGCAGTGAACAGCAACCAGAACAAAAACTCATTTCACACTGAAGAGAGATGCTGTGCAAAATATTATAATTTTATATGTAAATTCTTTTTTAAGAATTCTTCTACATATTGTACATGCTATGCAAAGTAAGAAGTTTTCAAGCAGCATTAAAACCCAGTCACTGGGTCTTGAGTTTTGTTTCTAGCAGCTGAATGGCAAGGCCATCTCAGATCTGACTCCTCCAAATAAACCAGCCTGGCTGGTTCTTGCCCAGTCACTTCTTATCTCTTCTGCTTACCCAGCATTCCCCCATTTACTGCCATATGTTTCCCAGCAATGCTTCTATATAGTAATCTGCAGACATCAGGACTTGAAGGAAAGGGCATCAAGCTCAGCTCAGCTAAACTGGCAGTAATGAGTAGTTAGGGACTGGAGGTTGCCAAAATCTCTGTCCCTTAGAGGCTGAAGATAGGATTTTCTGCATAGATAAAGGTCCTGAGAAAGTAAAGAAAAAATGAAAGGGTTTCTTTAGGAAGGAGGAAGAAGAGGAAGAAGAAATGAGCCAATCCCTACCTATAAGTCCAAACCATCAAGAATGCACCTATTCTTCCTGAATTCTTTTGATGTAGAGATGGAAAGCTATCATTTTTCATTCCCAGGCTAACCATGACACCATGTTTTGTACAAAAACCCATCTGTTGTTGATGCTCAGCGTGCTTGACAGTTCTCTATTCCCCTCCACCACAAGCTGTTGCTGTGGGGTTCAGTTCTTCTCCTCCCAAATCTCATTTGCTTTCTGCAGCCAAAAAGCTGCAGCTCTGAATGACTCCTAAAGAGAACAGAAGACACGCAGCTTCTGATCTTGCTGATGGAAGAATCTGCTTTGCAACCTTTACCTTTTTTCTTCTAGCATACAGGAATTCCTTTGTGTACAAACACTCCTTTACTTTTGTACCCTATTGCCCCAGATTCTCGCTCCTCCTACTTCCTCTGTAGCATTCAGCACATCCTCCCTCCTGGGCCAGACCCTTCTGATAACATCAGGTGAACAGAATAGGAGAAGTTCTATAATAGAAAATTTTGTTTGTTTTAAATCTATATTTATCATGCCAGTGTGCAACAGAGAAGATTTAATTAGCCACTGAAGCTCGCCTTTGGTATGTTTTCATGAATACAGTATGAGTTTTGATGCATGACTTCAGGCTACTACAACAAACAAAGAAAACACACCATGAAATTAAGAAACATAATAATATACAAGAGAAGACACTTGGCTGCTGTTACACATTTCACTGAGAAATAGGCCACCACCAAACCTGGATCAAGCTGCCTAAATCTGGGGATATATTTTAATTCAGATAAAATTTTTGCACTGCAGCCCCAGTTAAATTATGAAAGCAGTTAATTGCACGTAAGCTGCTGCACAGGACTCTGCGCAAAAATGAGAAGAGAGAAGAACGCATGGGCAGCTAGATAAATGACACTAATGTGACACATTAACAAAACCCCACGGTTGTTTTGCATTATTTTGACAGCAAGGGCTGCAAAAAGACTACTGTGCCAACCAGGACAATACTAGAACACAGTATGACCCTACCCATTTTTCTGTCATGCTCCCTTTGTGGGTCTGCACAGATCTGAAGCAGCCTCACCCAACAACACAAGTGCTCTCACGGCTCTTTACAGCATAGCTAGGTCCTGCTGGTGTCAGTGATGTGGAACAGACAAGTAATAATAAGAGTCAGCATCAAAAGTCAAAGCTGACCTCTTCTAAGCAGCTGCAGAATGGCATCTTCAGGATATCCAGGCCACTTCTCAGTGTAGGAGGTGTTCAAGTCTTCCCAGGTATGCCTTTGACCCAGTTCTAACTCCATCACACATGTCTTGCCTGGTCTTCTCTGATGAGCAGAAGTTAAATAATACATTTGACTTTGCAGGTATGTCATAAAGATTCATTATTTAACATTTACACTTCCCTGTATGTACTGCTGTGTGTTGCCATTTATTATCTTTCAGTCCTCCATTCAAGTTCAGAGGAGAAATCAAACACAAACCTCCTATTTCAGACTACCCAGAGGAAAACTATCCAGCCCAAATTTCTAGAAACTGCTTTCAATTTTATCTACCAGGATTTTTAGATAATAGATTTTTTTCCTCCCAAGTTTCAGAAACGCTGGTAACATGCAACCTGAAGGAGCAGCACTACATCAGCAAGCTTTACCGGGTATGGTTCTGCTGGCAAATTCCTTACAGCTTTACTGTGCTTGCAGCACCCATTAATGCATGACTGTCTTTCCCATTACCACTTCCACATAGCACAGAGTGAGAAAGAAAATAGCACCTGCCAGCAGACACTTGGGGTTTGCATCCAGGTGTGAGCAGCTGGGGCTCTTTCACATGACTCGGGTTATGAGGAAGCAACATTTGAAGCATACAGATGAGGAGCAGTGTGGGAAGGTCTTACCAAAACTGGCTCTGTCACTTCAGGACTGAAGAGAAGATTTCATTCTCCAAGAGCTGCCAATCTAGTACTGCTAGTGATAATATTTCCTAAGTTTATTTTTAACTTAGTGAAGTATGTGCTACCTAACATTGTATGTCTCTTCAGTCTCAGACAAAAAAAAAAAGAAAAGAAAAAAACTACTGAATATCAAGCACTCCAAACCTGAATCAGGTGTAGCCAAATTATAGTTTAATATGGTTCAGGTATTCCATTTAGAGCTTCTGATCTTCCAAGGAAATAGGTCTTCCCCACTGAGAAATGTATATGCAGTGAAATTAAAGCAACTTTAGCTCCATGTGAACCAAAAGTAGGTTGGGCATCTATTTTAAATAATCACCCAAATGTTAATTTTTCATGATGGAAGGAAGACCTGGGAAGAAGGGAATATTCTCTTCTTCTAACCCATATGTTCACCTCAAAACTACTGTCTTTGCTACTCAAGCCTGGGGTGTAATACAGCACAAGGTTATATGCATAAAACCCTGCTGCTGCCATTTGCCATCTTTAGAGACAGGGCAGGGCACAAGTGGCCTGGAGAGTCCTCTTTGAATATTTGGGACACCAACCAAGTGCTATCTAGAACGAAAGAAAAACAAGATGCCAGGGTGAGGGGAAAAACCAAGCGTATGTACAAGCCTTGAAGCTCAGACCCTTCTTCTATCTGAAGTCCATCCTCCCTCTCCCCTTCCTCACTTGGGAGGCAGATCCTGGGGGAACGCTGCCATCCCAGGTGACCACAGGGGCAGGGAGCTGTGTCTTAGCTGGTGTGGGACTTCTCCTGCCACCCCATGCTGGCCCTCCATGACCAAGAGGGAAAAATAAATCCACAGGCAAAGAAGGAAGGCATGTGCTGCTAAGTGGCTCATTGGTTTCTATGGCAACTGGCTCTGCTCTACTCCAGCTGCTTACCCCACAGTCCCTCTGTCACCCTATTTTTAGCTGAGAAATCAAAGAAAAAGGAAAAGTAGTGGAGGTTTGGGGAGAAGAGAATTGGGAGACCTTCTTGGGTTTTGCAGAGAGACGTTTAATACAGATGCAGCCTTGTCTTGCTTTTAATCACAAGTTAAATCCTCTGTGTGGAGGTTTCCTATGGGATTCCTCACACCTGATGCAGTCATATCCCACATTTGCCACCAGCATGAAGCAGCATGCAAGAAAGGCAGCCCAGCCATCCCCTCCTAGGCATGAGAAGCAGTTAGGCTCTGAATCTGATCTAGGCATTGACACCAAAAAGCACAAGAAGAATCTTCTACTAGGGAAAAAACTCCCCTCCCACAATGAAATTATGGAGGCTGGGATACTGGTATTTTAATAGCTCTTTGGTTTCAAAAGCTATCACCTTTTTTGAAAAACAATGTTAAATCTGTCCATGATCCTTCTGTCCTGCGTACTACAAGAAAATCCTTACAATGAACAACACGTTTTGCTCAAATATCTCATTAAGGGAAGAGCCAGAACCACATTTACCTGGGCTGTACCAAAACTAAACTTGAGTTCATGGATTTTGGTTCTGGAGACTTTGGTTGTTGAGCTTCAATATATCTGCTGGTAAATCTAGAAGATACTGTAGCCTGCAGTTTCAGTAAGCATAGGAGTGTGCATTAACTAAAGCATAGATCCCTTGGCCTCTTCTGACTGACTACAGAATCACCAAATCACTGAAAACACTGAGTTGGAGGGGACCCACAAGGAACACCAAGTCCAACTCCTGGCTCTGCATATGGCCATCCCCAAGAGTCACATCCCCTGTGCCCAAGAGCATTGCCCAAAGCTTCTTGAGGTCTGTCAGGCTGGTGCTGTGACCACCACCCTGGGGAGCCTGCTCAGTGCCCAACCACTCTCTGGGTGAAAATCCTTTTCCTGATACCTTCCTTGACACAACTTCAGGTCATTCCTTTGGGTCCTGCCACTGGTCACTACCTGCATTTCTGAAATAAAACGTACTCAAACACTGTGAGATACAGATATTTTGACAGATATTTCTAGCTTCATTCCCCTCCTTCTCCCTAGAAATTCCAGAAGTTTTATAACGAAATGTTGCAACTATTCTCCAAATAATGATGCTTAAATTCCAAAGATGAACATCTATATTCACTTTTCCATATCAACTGTCATGGCATTTGATGCTTACATCCAGGCTGTCCCTGCTAACAGGACTGTGGAAGTCTACCTTTGCACCACACATTTTCACTTGCTGACACAAGAAGGGATATTGATCTGTGTATCTCTGCTCACATAGCAAGGCTTTCCATTTTGGAGCTGTGATATTGTCGTACCAAGAGGACAAGGAAATGATCAATGATTTCTAACAATGATCACTTTTTAAGAGGAAGCATTGGTAAAATTACTTACTAGTCCAAGTATCACAATTGCAGTCTCTACAATAAGTTCTACATCCTGGCAGGCATTAAGTCTCTTGATAAAAGCAGCGTACTGGGAAAGATCACCCACTTCAGAAATGTTACTGACTATGGCACATGACGGTATATACTTTATACAGAGTAGGTTGCAGCCTTACAAAACTGTGTAAGAAGTGCCAGGGCCTTAGGAAGGCTGGGGGCTCCACAGGGACATCCCTACAGCCCAGCTGAGGAGCATCTGGGAGGCACCAGGGCCAACCCCACCCCATGGCATCAAGTACCTCTCTGGAGCAGTGGGGCCATGGCCAGGCAGGGCAGAGCTGTGGGGAGCTGGACAGCATCCCTGCTGCAGCATCACCGGGACACAGGCTGATGGCTCTTGGGGCCTGAGGGCCTGGGACTTGGACAGGGTGGAAGAAGCCNAAAACACATTCACCCTATAACCCTCCTGTACCTCTGCACAGTCTGGGATGTCAGGATGAAAACACATAAGAAAGCAGAGAGGACTCAGGACTACTGTCACTTGGTGTGACAGCCATGTATCTTCTGATACATGTTCCTTCAAACATTTTGATCAAATCCCTTCTGAATGAATCTCATTTCTTGAAGTCACTACCAAGCTCATCCTCCCAGGGAACCTTGTAAAACGCATTATCAAAATCTTTTCTGTCATAAAAAAACACATTCACCCTATAACCCTCCTGTACCTCTGCACAGTCTGGGATGTCAGGATGAAAACACATAAGAAAGCAGAGAGGACTCAGGACTACTGTCACTTGGTGTGACAGCCTTGGAAAATGAGAGGCCTCTGAGAACAAAACAAGGACAGAAGGAAAGGTACAGAATACTCAAGCACACACAATCAGGACTCTTCTGCCAGGACATTTACTGAAGGCAGCCTCTGGCCAGCCCAAAAGAGATGCACGGGAGAAGAGATCCTTTGGAGTGAGGGGCACTGAAGGCAGAAGCAGAGGTGACCTGAAGGAAAGCAGCCAGGCATGCTTACAAGGCCTTCAGTTCCTCCTTGGAAGAGACACACAGAGAGAATGCATGCCAGTAAGCATGGATGGACAACAGCCTCTGCTGGGTGGTGATGGACAACCTCACACACTGAGCAATAAATGAAAGGATGAGTGACTGCTTTTAAAAGGGGTTGTAAAGGACAGAAGTGAAAATAATCAAATATGCATCTGCACTTGCCTCTGCAGGTTCGGCAGAGAGGTGGAAGCTCTTTGACTGCCAGACAAGTGGCTTTACCGAGGAGCTGTGTCCCATTTGCAAAATTGGAGGCTATGATCCTGACCTTCATTGTAGAGCATTTTCATAACTACAGATGGAAATAACCAGCCCTAGGTGCTGATTCTGATCATCATTTATTCTCCTTTCTGACAAGAGGAGTGTACAAGCACTTTCAGATGAAATGTGTCTGCACATTTAATATTAATTTATGGAAAGTACTCATGGGCAGTCTTGACATTTGTTTCCACATATACTAGCAACAGGAAACTCAAGCCTTTGAATGTTTATAAGAAATGAGCACACATGCAAACAATGCTGACAGACGACGATTTTCTTGAAAACCTGACTATTCTCACTTCTTTTGCATTTCTCATTTGTCCTTTTTTAGCACATTTTAACCTGCAAATGTTATCCTCAAAGGTCACATACAGACTGAACACATACAGACTGAAACTGATAGAGATATACGTAGAGAAATCTTGCAGAGGTCTGACCTTAGTGTAAAGTCTGACAAAAGGATCCTCCACTCATCAATGGGGATCTTCAGCCCTATCCACCATAAACTAGAAGACTCAAGTTAAAAAGGGAAAGCCATATTAATTATCAAACATGAATTGGCTCCATGGAAGGAACAATCTCTCATACCTGTACTTCCAGATAGTCCATAGCAGCAGGGTTACACAAAACTCTACAGCCTGGCTCACATAGCCTAAAACTCAGTACTGACTCCTTCACTGAACTGCCACAACTGTCAACAAACACATGCAGAGCAGCTACAAGTCTTACTTGCTCTGCAGAGCCCTTGGATAAATCCCTCCTTAGAGTGTGCATCACAATGACTGAGCTACAAAGCTGGTAGGTTCCAATAACCACTCCAACACCTGCTTTCCCACTAATGATCTCAAATCCCTCATCCTCACAGGGAAGCAAGATACATTGAAAATACAGAGAGAGGATACTCTCTCCTGGAGAGGGAAATAAGCTTTTTGGAGTGTCCTATCCAGCAGTTCAGGGGAGTACTAAAGGGAATGTTGGGGGTTACATGTTTGTTTTTT
>VWYI01028858.1:0-17959 GCA_013399455.1 Anthoscopus minutus
TTAGCTAGCTTTTTCTTCCCCTTTTGATATCCCTCTCCATCCATAAAATCCAGTTGGTTCCTTGGAACCCCCTCGTACTGTCAGGCTGCTGGGACAGCGGGGTGCCCCCTGAACAGAAAGAGAGAGTCCCTGGACCCCAAATCTGGATCATGTCGGGGTCACCAGATTTTTATAAATACAATAGCCAAATTGAAATTATGAAAAAAATTATTTTATAATAATAACATGCGAAAAGCCACTACCAAAAGAAATAGTGCCTAGCCCAGGATCGGCACGGTGTACAGAGCATAAGTCTCTCTCTCTCGCCTTCCACGCTCCCCTCTGCTCACGAACACTGGTTTTCCGAAGTGTCTTTTGATACAGTTTTTTCTCCCTGAGGCTGTATCGAAGTTATCTCACTTCTTTTGACTTGGAAAACACAGTCCCGGTTGTTGTCTCTGTTTCCCGGTCTGGCTGAAAGGATTTTGATAAGTTGATATGATTTACTGGAAGTTGGTATTGAAATTCGGATGTCTGGCGACTCCTTGATTTTTATCATGATCTTACATCAGGCATTGATGGGATCATTGGTCCTGATAATCTCCTCCAAGAGCCACTCTTCACCCATTCTTCAAATGCAAATGTGTCTTGGTTTCGGTGTTGAAACTCCTGAAAAGTCTTTTGGTCAGTACAAGCGATTTACCAAATTCCCATGGGTTATGGTTTTTGAATACAAGAAGTCTTATATTATTATAGCCAGCACCATAAAACACCTCAACTTTAGTTTATTTGCACATATATATATGTGCAATTACACATATATATATAATTACACATATATATATTACATTCTTATTAAAAGAATCAGGACAAAACCATCTAAGAGTGTATTACAACTATTGCAAACAATTTGAAAGAGCTAAGAGAGAAAAGTATATTAACTCAGGCAACCCTCCTCGATTCTCTGATACATTCTATTCAACCAGGACCATATGTGCTGATAAAATGCTGGAGGGGAGAAAATTTAGAACTGCGGTGGGAGAGACCACTTCTTGTTCTTTTAACCATCAAAACTGCAGTCTGAATGGCAGAAAAAAGCTGGACTCATGCTTCACGGGTAGAAGGACCTGGGCACCCTAGAAATTGGAAAGTTACTTCAACACCAGGAAACTTAAAAGTAAAATTAAGAGCAACTTAAAACTGATTAAATGTTGCAAAGACAATAGCTGCTTAACTTGCTTATATTACCACTAACTTTAATCTGTTAAGAAAAATCAGGCATGCTGAATTTGCTGCCAACTGCAACTCTGTTGAGTCCAGAAGCAGAACAGCACCAATAGGAAAAGATTTGATGTTTCCTTGATCAGTGAAAACAGCCCAGGCAGATTGAAAATTTCCTAAGAAGTTTCCAGCGATAAACACTAACAGATTTCATTGACTAGCTGCAATTTCAGAAGAAAAAGACTTTATAACACCTGTGACTGAAAGTGCC
This sequence comes from Anthoscopus minutus, assembly GCA_013399455.1. Lineage (NCBI taxonomy): Eukaryota > Metazoa > Chordata > Aves > Passeriformes > Paridae > Anthoscopus > Anthoscopus minutus. The sequence goes on from VWYI01028858.1 coordinate 1,472, forward strand.
CAAAAACACTTAACACACTGGGAGTGTGCTAGGCCTGGCTTAGAGTGCCTCCCATAAATCTGTGTTACTTCTATATTTTGCTTTAATTTATGGTAGAAGGTAACTAGAGCAAAAAGAAAAAAAAAAGAGATAAACAGTTGATTTGTTTAACTTGCTTGCATTGTATACACAAACAGTTAACCTTAAAAAGCCTGTTTTAATGATTTTTTTAAAGCACCCTTAAGAAATAATGTAAAAAGTAAAGCAAATCTTATCATAGTTGGTACATCCCCAGAGCTTTAGTATCTTAAGTTAAAGAAAAAGGAAGTAGCTGGCTAACCCAAAGAAAGAAATGAGGCAATCCTGTAAAATTGTAAGTAGTTCATGCAGCTATGAAAATCAAGTTCAAAATTACTTGTCCCAACTCCATAAAACCAAGGGAAACAAAGGAACTAAATGTGCCAGTGACTAGATCCCAGGATATAAACTTTGCTACCAAGAAGATTGATATCTCGGTCCTTGGCTGCAACCCAAGGGGCCTTGAGAAAGATAGAGAGTTAAAACTCTTGAGGATTATTTTCACCGTGCTTATTATGACACCCTTGGCAGTTGGTCAGAGAAGACAAAAACAGGGTCCCAATACTCCTGATCCCTGCAACAAATGCAACCACTCTATGTGGGTCTGAGATAAGATAGAATCTGTGTTTGTGGCACATCTGTATGTTAGGGCTGCTGTTACTATCGCAGCAGCCTTACAGAGTTCTTTGTTAAAAACAAAAAAGTGTACTGGATGAGAAAAAACTTAAGATTCAATGGACAAGCCCCTTATCCAAACAACGATCAATTCTGTCCCAATATGAGAGATTATTTTTTGTTTTGAAAAAGATGAAAAGGGGAACAGCCCAAACATAAAAGCAAGAAGGAATGAGAAAAGGATCACAGGGAAAGAGATAGAGGAGCTGAATGAGCTGTATTAACAATTAACACAGAAATATAGTGACTGGGATTTGCCAACCTCAAATAAGAATCTTTTAGTAGACTTGATGCAAGAAATTGCCACAGAACTAGGATTATCCAAATGCAGGATATGTGGAAGTCTCAGAATGGCTGAAAGGTGGCCATGAAGAGGTGAAATTCAGCTCCAGAACAATTTTTAAAATGGAATCATACCCAAATTCCCTGATGATATTAAAAACACAGTCTACTCATGCTCAAGGAAAAAGAGCCAAAGAGGTATTGACTGAATGTGAAGACTGTTTCTTACTAAATGGTCAAAAATATGGTCAAAAAGAGAAATGGGGGATTGTGATATATAGATGTGATTCACGCTGACTAAATTGTAATTGTATCAATATTTTGGGAAAAAGAATTTTAAAAGTATCTCTGATTAGTGTTATGGAGCAGATTTGAATTTTAAGTTTGTGATTTCTTGGATTAGACAAATGAGACTTCATGTATAACAGGATTAAAAGTAAAATATCTGCAAGCATGTACTCAATAATCATACAGGATTTTCCTAACTCTTCCATTTGTAAAGAAAAGGAAATGACAAACCTCTTTACTTCCAGCTGGAAATAAATTGTTCTTCACTGGAAAATGTTTCCTTAAAAGGTCACCAGTATGTTTGGCCCAGATAAATATTACTTAGCATTTGATTGGTGTTAAGCATCCCCACAAACCAGTTCATTGTTGTGGGCTACCTCCCAGGGCCTAGCATTCAGGCCTGAGCTAAATGCAAATTGAGCTTAAAATATACTACAAGCTGACTTAAGCTAACAATTTCAAAGAGCATATAAACTATAGCTCCAGTCCTGCAGGCCTTTCTTATCTGAGTGAACTCTGCACAGAAGTTCTGTTAAATCTATAATGTGCAATAGTGCTCCATCTGTAGCTGATCCATAATTATTCATTAAAAAAAAGAAAATTAATAAAAATTTACTTTAAATTTGTCTATTCTCAAAGGATGTCTCTTTTTAGAAAGGGGAAAGATATTGGAGGGAAAACCCCCACAAATATGTTTACCTGGCAATTTATTTTACATACACGTGGTCAGATTTTCTCAAGAAGTCAAATAATGCATCATTACCTAAAGAAATGAAGAGGATTTAAAAATTTCTTTAACAAGCAAATGTGCTGACACTTTGAACTGACCTGAAAATTTATCTCCACTTGGGACTGCTTTGAATGGAGTAAAATGGAAGAGTTATTTGTAATTGATCTCAGCATATCCCACTGGATACAATTACCATTTCAATATATAGCAAGTCCTGTTTTTCTGTAAAAAACAAGAGAGGTATTTATCAGCATAAGAGTCATTGTATTCTTCCAGTTCTGGTGTGGCAGAAATTTGAGGTGGAGTGGTCAGTTGAGAGTACCCATGTGAGTGTAACAAGCACAGGTTCTGCCCAGGCCCACCTTTTATGCAGGGAGCTGGCTAAAACAGGCTTTCTTAAGTGCACTGTAGTTTAGTAAATCCCAAATCTAACTTTAGCATTATTTTTTTTATCCAGCCTATAAGTAAAACATCTGAGACCTACTCCTAGTTCTCATTAAAATCAACAGATCAAATCTTTGAGTTCTCATTCAGCTCTTGCTTGGGCAAAGCCCTCAAACACTGAGTCATGATCCAGTTTCACAAGGACCCCATTAATCAGAGTCTATCTTGATTTGACTAGTTTCAGTTCCTTCCATTGTTTTAGGAGACAGTTCATCAAACTTCTGTACATCTGGGGACATTTCTGCACTCTCTGGTAATTTTATCACGAGGGTACTGCCTTTCACAAGAACTCATCTCTACTCACAAAGATGTTTGGTCTTAGAGAACAGCCTGGCCTCCAGACAGCCTTTGCAGATGCTGCTGTAGCAGCTTGAAAGTTGAAGTGTTGTGTGAATTGCTGTCTTTGAGGGAATTCTTCGGGTAAACATCATGAGATCTGCTGAAGCTTTGGCAGTCAGTTAGACTTTGGAAGCAGGGATGCTGCATGTCCCGGTGCACCGTGCAGCCCATGAAGGCTGAGGAGCCTCACAAGAATAGCCAACCTACCAGGTTAATTCAGTCACTGTCACAGGCCATAGATCAGTGCTTTTGGTCTCTATTTAGTAGAATGGCAATAGAAATTTGAAAGATTTGTCTTCTGCTGTCCCCTGGACTTGCCCTTCAGTGATGGATACAATGCTGCAGTGAGATTTTGAGGCTGCAGTGCTCATGAGTGTTAGGATTCCAATGATATATATAAATTCATTGAATCAATACAATTAGTTAATAAATTAAGAATTATTGTAGTTTGTTGGGTTCTTTTAATACACAATGTTCAATGGAAATCTGTCATTATTTGTGTAATCATAGAGAAAAATAAATTATAAACCAGTGAAAGTTACAAACCCATTAATCAAAGTCCAGCAAGACTATTTGCAAAACTAAGGACTATTCATTTTATGAAGAATAATCAGGACCCATAGGCCTAATTTTAGTCTGTAACAGGTCATCACAGAAATGTCAGAGTTTGCTGCGACAGAGAGCAAGGTTCATTTGAAAGGTGGGTAAAATGCAGCCTGTCCATTTTTGCATAGGTCTTAATAGAAGTGTGCATGATTCTCACATGAGGGTTCTGTGGAAAATGTGAACTCTTCATCTCACTGGAGACTGAATTCCATTATCATTCAGTGGCCATTTCTTGCCCAGTATCAAATAATTTACAATAAAAATCTATGCAGTTAGTGATTCTGAAATTATTCAGTAATTTGTTATCAAATTTAATTTAATTAATGGCTGAAAACAGAAGAAAATATGGCCTAACCCAGATGGCTGAATACATTTCTGAAATCTTGATACATCCTTATTTCAGTAAAGATATTTTTAGGTTTTTTTAGTAAATTTGACTCAAGTTCTAACTAAGAATTACTCCATACAAATAGGGAAATACATAATACTGGTCGCTATCTCATTGTGATTACAATTTTAATTAATTTTCCCTAGTATCAGTTTTTTGGGGAGATTTCCAGTACCAGTGATTTGAAAGATGGGAAATAATCGATTCTGGAAGTCCCGCCCGCAGCCGGACGTGGTTTGTAGGCGGAACGCTCCCCGGGGCATCCCAGCGGAATGCTTTCGGCAAGGGACGCGCGGCCGGAAGTGGGAGATCGGTGCACTTCCGGTGCCGTCCCGCCTCGCCGTCCCATGGCCGCGTCCGTGGTGAGTCCGGGCCGGGCCAGGAACCGCGGCCTGGGGCGGGGGGAGCATGAGTTGTCCGCTTTGGGAGAGTGTTGCGTGTGAGAGGGCGGGCGTCAGAGCGCGGGGAGGCCGCCAGGAGTGTTCTGGCTCTGTGAGGGACGGGACGGGCAGGCCAGCACCGCCTCAGCGCGGAGTGCGGGCAAGTGTCGCTTCCACCCTCCCCAGGGTCCCCGGCGCCTCAGCGTCCTCGTACAGGGGCCTTAGGGCAGAAAGGAGCTCAGTTAGGCCGCCGGCAGCGGCCGTGTGGGTTGGAAAACTGCTTGGTATTGCCGCCAGAGTCTTCGAGAAGTTGATTCTGGGGTTGGTTGGTTGGTTTTTTCAATCATGGGGTTCCTGTTAAAAGCTTGGAAGGAGGATTTCTGAGGGAAGTGGTTAGATGTTGGAACCTGAAGGAACTGTGACCGCCTTCATCCTCGGGGATGTCCAAATGTGGCAGGAGACAGGACAGAGGATACAGAGCTGTCAGATGCCACCTGGAAGGTGGATTAACCTTTGGAGTCAGTTCTGCTTTGAAAAGGGATTAGGACCAGATGATCTCCAGAAGTTTATTCCAGCCTAAGTTGTTCACAGAGTTTAAAACTTTGCTGGTTATGGCTGTAAAAATTTGCCAACAACAACAGAGCTTATTTCCTATTGGATTTCTATTCCGGGTACCCCAACAACTCCTTCCAGTCTCCTGATATTTCTCCAGCACTCATGCCCATTTCATCTGTAGGGAACTGAATGAGAATGTTTGGTGCTGGTTGGGAAGCTATGGTGTGCAGTGTGAGCTGAGTGCTCACAGTCCTCTGCTCTCGCTGGCACAACAGGCCACTGTAATCACTGTTCCCAGGGGCAAGTCTGACACTCCTATCTCCAGAGTTTCTCTGGGTACTTTCTGGCAATTTGCATTAGCCCATGAGTTTGGGAATTGCTGGGAAAGGTAGGAATATGAAGAGCAGTTTGTGTCCCTGCAGGGGGAGAAGAAAGATAAGGCACAGAAACATTTTTGGCCTGATTGAATAAACAGTGATTATTTCATGGGCCTTAGTTACTTTTCAGATTGGAGATTTCTCTGATTATGAATATTTCTTGTATTAATACTGGAGGAATTCCTGGTGGTTCTGGAGTATATTCATTGACAGCAGCCAAGAAAATACAAGTAGTGAAATTGTTCGGCACTGGTTGAGTTGCAGATACTGAGAGTATAATACTGAAATAGGACAATAATAAATAATAGCATTTTAAGCAATTGATTATAAGAGAACCAAATGCAGGTTTGTGGATATATGGACAGGAAACTCAGAATCTGCTTTCCAGGATGTGCCAGTTCAGTGTCTGTAAGAGATCAAGGGTCAAACAGGTGAACAAACGACCGGGTAACCCAGTGAGATCACAGTGCAGTGGTGGGACAACAAAGGATGTTACCTGTGGATGAATAAAAGTAGATGGATGTAAGGAAAATTATGAAGTGTGAGGAGAAATGTTTGGTTTTGCCCTGTGAACATAGCACTAATTGATATTAGAAGGAACACGTCCAGATGTTGGTATTCTCTCTCTTGCTATATATTTCTATATATAAAGGTGTGTTAAAAAATGATACTAGGTTGGTGGTGTGATCGGGGTTCTTGCTAATTCTCAGAAGTACATTAATAAATCTTGTTCCTTAACTTTATTTCAGAACAGCCATCACAGCAACAACTGTTTTTTTTGAATAATTGTGTGGCCACACTACCTGCAGCCAGCTGTAGCCCATTTTCCAATGTAAAAATTTGCAATTTAAATACAATAAATATATCAGCATTCAAAACTAATGCTGAAACTGTCACCTGCCTAACAGCTGCTTTTGCAAGTATAAAAAGAGCTTGCTTTTGCAAGTATAAAAAGAGCTTTGAATAAATTTCAACATTATTTTATGTCATTTTTGGTGAGGATGGATTAGAGCAGTCAAAGTAACTTGCAGGAGAGATTGAGTCAATGATTGAGTTGCATAACTAAAGAAATTTGATGCGATTATTTCCCTCCAGGATTTCAAAACCTATGTGGATCAAGCTTGTAGAGCTGCAGATGAGTTTGTCAACATTTACTATGAGACAATGGACAAAAGAAGAAGGGTATGTAGCAGTTTTGACAATAGTTAAAACTGCCTTGGCACTTTTTGTTTGCGTTTCTAATTGTCATGACAAAGAAAGCACCTTAACATCAGTTACCATGTGCTGTATTGGCCATGGTAGAGCAGGGCAGCTGTTCCTCAGGCTGCCCTGCAGGGGATTTTGTGCTCCTGTAAAGCCATGCTATAAAAGGGGCTGTTCAGAAAGTGCCTTAGGCTTCTCATGACCCTCATTTAGTTGGTGTGCAGCTATGTCTTACAGGTACAGGATTTGGTCAGTACAGGGGAAGCAGAACTTGCTTTATTTTCCCTTGAAGTCAGGAATTAGCTTCTTTTTTCCCAAATTTCTTTCATTAACAGTTACCACTTTTGGTCCTGGGGTTCTTCGGAGTGCCTGGAGTTGAAGCAGGACAGCTGTGTCTGGCTCTGCAGGTCTTCCTGGAGCACATTGATGTAGTACCATGTAACAAATATTTCCACCAAAAGACAGCCTTGGAGATGGGTCTCAGAAATTTTAAATGTACTGTAGTTTCAGTTTAATAACTTGAAGTTTATGTCAAAGTACCAGCAGTCCCATCTTATTTCGCAGTCACTTTGCACATGAGTAGGTTGGACAGTGATATGTCAACACCTTAGAGTTGGGCAGTTACTCAGCTGTGACAGCTTATGAAACATTTGGGGAGTTCTGGTATGCTGCCGTAATTTTCAAGTTTCACCTGTTCCTGGCCTTGTTCACTTTTTTTTTTTTTTTACCTGAAATTATAATTTCCTGACTAAACCATGTTGTGTGCACACTTTTCCCTTCAGAAGAAAAAAAAAAGAAAGTCAGTGATAAACTTATAGTGGAAAGGTAGCATTGTCCTTTTGTTAGGAACCAGTTCAGTTCTGTCATTACCTTTGTTAAAGGTATATTATTATCTGAGACATGAGTCATGTGCCATTCCTAAAGGAAAATGTGTTAGTTTTAATTCTTGGTCAGGAGCACTGGTTGTTAAAAGGGGCTGCTGTTTCAGAAGGCATTTTATCTGTCAAAGTAACAGAAGGAATCAGTAATTCACAGTGTAAGTTTTGTATGTTGTCCGTTGTATTTTTACGTATTTTTTTCTAAATGTGTATTTTTGTAATCATTCAGGCTTTAACCAGACTCTATTTGGACAAAGCAACATTAGTTTGGAATGGTAATGCAGTGTCTGGGCAAGAAGAACTAAATAAGTTTTTTGAAATGTTGCCATCAAGTGAATTCCAGGTTAATGTGTTGGACTGCCAGCCTGTTCACGGTAAGGTTGTATTATAATTTACTTAGTTATTTTTCTTTTTTTCATAGCTATTGAAAGTGAGCTATTATAATAGTGCTTAGTAATTCCTTTGGAATAAACTTAGAGAAAATACCAAGGTTGAAATGTCAAGTTGTGCTTAAATAAAGCACAAATCAAGAAATGCAGCAACTATACACTTTTTTCATATCTGGGAAAATATTTTAAGGACATTTTTGTTTAGATCATATTCAGACGTGATCTGTTTTCATGTATGGAAAAAGTCTGGCTTATCAGGTTCTGTTGTGCTTGGTAGACCCCTATGGTGGCCTCTTGTATTGACCTGCAGTATAATGTGGAACAAATCATCATTAATCTGAATGTACTTTGATTTCTTTACATCTAGAATAGGTGTTTAGATTTCTGGTTAACGGCGCCTAAAGAAAGGCTTACGTAACTGAGAAGTTAATAAATTGCTTCTAATGGATATTTTGGGAATATAAGTAAGGGAAGAGCCTGTGGTCAAACACACTTGCTTTGCTCCGCTGTGAAAAAGATATAATTTCTAATAACTGGGGGGGAAGTATATGCAAGTTGCTAAATATCTATATGTGTGTATATCTCAAGTAATGAGAGCTTATTTTAAGCAAAAACTGAGGTGTTTGTCAGTGCTCTAAAATGAAGAGCGGGAGATTAAAATGGCAAAGCCATTGTCAAGCCGTGTTGGTGAACCCACTACTGTCTGTGTAGAAACGCTGCACCAGAGCTGCACTTCCCTGCCTGTACCCAGCTGTTTAGCCTGGCGCAGTGTAACCAGAGTTGAACCAAGCTTCTGTGTACATTTCCTGCCTCTTTACCTGCTAGTCTTTGTTTGAGTTGTTTTCTTCATCATTTCATACCTCCTTGTGAAGAGCAAGCTACTCAAGGCCAGACAACAGTCCTCGTGGTGACAAGTGGGACTGTCAAATTTGATGGGGATAAACAGCGCTACTTCAATCAGAACTTCCTGCTGACGGCACAGGCCACTCCCACCAACACCGTGTGGAAGATCGCCGGGGACTGCTTCCGCTTCCAGGACTGGGCCAGTTAGCAGGGCCTGACAGGGGGAGTGACCTCTCATTTGGCACCAACAAATTTGGCTCCACTGTGCAGGCAGCTTTCCCATGCAGGGAATGCACGCACTCTTTGTGTTGCATCTGATGTTATGGATGGTCTACAGATGTTCTGGGGTTGATTCCAGTGACCACAGCTTTAGTAATAAAATGTGAGAGGTTGCTCGTGTTAGTTGAATTTAGTGAAGTGCTGAAGGCAGTGAGCTGTATTCGAATCATTCCTAAAATGCCTTACATGCAGCTATGCTGCCACTGCTGAGTGCTCAAACTGTTCTGTTTGAACACAAAATCCTGTTTTGAAAACAGAATAATACAATTCTGACCAAACGTGTTTTTTTTCAATTTGAAAAGATCTGTTTTTACAGAAGCATCTTCTCTCTTGAAGAAGATGCTTGTGGCGTGAAGATGTAATTTTGAAAGCTCCCTACTCCTGGTTGTAAAGAGGCTGGGAAAGATTGCTGTCATTTCTACTGTTAGTGAAAGGATCAAATACATCTCCTACGTTTGTAATCTCTCACTCCATTGGAAAGGTAATGTTTACCTTCTCTCATGCCAGAGGACTATATATCTTTGGGTTTCTTTTTGGTCTGAGCTTTCCAGACTTTGGTTGTTAATTCCATGGATTCATATGTAGGGCATGCTGAATGATTCGGAGCTCCTGTGCCAATAACTCTTCACATGCATGTGAAGGTCTTCAAACTGATTCTTTTCCTTTTGAAGTCTTACTGTGGCCTAGAAATAGGTTGTATACATGATTTCTGTTGGCTTTAATTCTGCATTCTGTTGCTATGAGGTTTGGATTATTTTTGCCAAATTAAATCAGCAAGTTTTGAATCCTTTCTGTCTTTTCAGGAAACATTGTAATTAAAAAGTGGCACTGTGAAGCCTTCAATTTTTCACATCAGTACTGTTATTGAGAACAGGTACTTGCATTATTTTCAATTGAGAACAGCAGCTCTGCACCACTAATACTATCTTCCTCTCATGCAGAATTTCCTGTATTTTTCATATTCTTTTTAAACATTGCCTTTAATTATTGATTCTGGGAGTTTTGTGTGTCTTGCTTTAAATTGTAGTTTAAAGATTCCAGCTGCTTTGAAACACTTCAAGACTAAGTTACGAGACTCCACCTTAACTTTGGAACTTAAGAGCAAATCTGAATATTAGCAGCTGTGTTTCAAACCAGTGCATTTCTATTTTGCTGAGTAAAACAAAAAAACAAACCCAAAATGTAACTGTATAGCTGTAGCTGTATCCCTGAGCATAGACTTTTCAGTTACTTGCTTGTAACTGAAAATACATGAGGGGAGCTTGTAACTCTCATCATAACCCATGTTTCAATGACAACAGCAGTCTGAAAGCAATTACAACTGCAGCTCACTTGTTCAGTGACTTATATGGAGAAAACTGTGAAAATGAGCAATACCTCGCTTGTGGCATCATAAAGCATCTGTATTTTGTGATGTAATCCCACAGAACAATGGGATGAGGGTTTTCAGGCCCTCTAGTCTTTACACTAGTAAGTTAGAATTAATAACCTGTCTCTGTTCAGAGGCTGTTTATGGTCAGAACAATTGTGTACCTGTTTCTCAGGCTGAAGAATTTGAATTCCTGCAGAACAGTGCAAAACCAGAATTTTTGAAAACTGTAAATATTGTAAATACATTGTTATTTCTGTATGTAGTGAAGAAAGGATCATTCTATTTAATTACTGTTTGTTCTTAAGAGAATATGCGATGTTCATATATTTGTATTTCCTCTACAAGATTGAAAAGAAAGCATAACCTAAGCATGCCTGTAACTGGTACAGCACTGTAGAGCTGTGACACTGGCGTGGTGTATTCTACTGGCTGTTTAATTGGCTGTTGATTGTGTAAGTGGTGTTACAGATCTGCTTTGCATACACAAAACAGGTTTTGCCTTTTAAAATGCAGCAATGGGTGCAGCTGTGGCATTGGCTTGTTGGACTTCGAAGGCACACTTACATCAGTAGCTGATAAGCTTGTGCTGTGAATACTTATTGGATATTTTTATCCAAGTTTGAATTTGTGTAATAATTTTTAAGCTTTTACTAGGCAGACTCAAAAGGGAGATTCAAAATATATGAGGCAATGTTTCAATCAATCAGATGTTTTTCTCAATTATTTTCATGCTATTTAAATGCAAGCTGCTTTTGAATCTCACTTTTGCAATTAATATTAAAAAATCTGACCAAACAGAAAACCCTATCACTATCTGGAACATGACTGAGGAAGATAACTAACTGGCCTAGCTGGACAAATCCAGTTAAAACTCTTACTTATTAAGATCTCTAGATGGAGTAGGGCTTGGTATGCACACCCAGGGGTTTTGTAGGGAAATTTATTGGAATGCAATTGCTTCAAGCTAGGGAGAGGTGCCAGTATTCCTGCCTATTTCCGTCGTCTTCAGTGAGGATCACTTGGAGTGATTCAGTACTACCATAAGTATCTCTTGCTCTTTATAACTGAAAATGCTGGTTTGCAAAATATTTTTATTTATTATACAAAGTGAGAATGTAGCTATTAGAGTCAAGTGGTGGTTTTACAATGGAGTAACTAATGGCACAAACAAAAATCTTTGCTAGTAGCTCTGTGCTGCTTGTTAATATTCTGTGCTGAAATTAGCAGAAAACACAAAAATGCTTTCATTTCATTCTGTACAAGCCCCTCCAGCTGGTTTAGTGCGACCATTGCTGAATCTACTGCAATATTCAAAATTTACATTGGACATCTATAAAATGAATATGTTTGTGCTTCAAACACTGAACTGGAGTTAATGCTTCCATTTTTTTTGTTTGAGACCAAATTACTCCTGTACAACCAGTCAGTGAAACAAAGCCAGGTGAAGAGCTAAGCACTACCATGTATGAAATTGTAGCAACTCAAGACTTTATAGATCTTTTCTTTTGTGTATGTTCTCTGTTCTGTCTATAGCTGTCACTGCTTTTCTGTTGCTCTGTTCTTTTGGCATACTACAGTTAAATCGATTTTAAATGCCTTTGTTGGCAAAAAGGGATTTGTTCTGATGGTATGAGTGGTTTGTTCTGATATGCCTGTGCTTCCTTAACCTGTCTGGATAAAAGCACATTATAAAGAAATGCTGTTTTACCAGTAAAATAACTTTCCACACTTGAATATATTTTGTAAGTTTTTGAAATTGTTAAAGACCTCTTGTAAGATTAATTTTAAAAAACTAAAACAAACAAGAAAAACAAACAAAACAAACAAAACCACACCAAAAAACACCCCAAACCTACCAGTTACTCTACCTTTTTTTTAATTATTATTATTGTTATATTATAAATTTTCATAGCTTGTTCTTATGATATTAAAAGTGCGAGAAATAATTTGTGGCTTCCTTATCTTTACTAGTTGTGTTGTAGGTCTGAGTTCTGATTGTTTTCTAGTGGTGCTGGGTCACTATGGAATAGGCTGGCAGCTGTATGTCAGGGTAAAATGTGTCTGGAATAACCCTATGGCAAATGCTTTGCCAAGAGCACTCTCAAGCAGTAAATGTAGAGCTTCACAAAGTAACTATTTCAAATTAGTATATCCCTCTAAAATTTACTAAAGTTTAGGCTGTTCTCCAACACATACCTGGATGAAGTCAAACAAAATTTGAGCCAGATCCTTGGGTTTTAAATATTTCCACTGAGAACATGTTGTGCTTCTACTGTTTTTCTAAGAAGTGAAACACTGAAATGAGAAATGCTTTTGTGACAATTCCAATTATTTATTCACTGTTTTGCTGTTTAGAACATTAAATTATTGATGCACACTTGCTCAGTAGACAGCAGCTTTTAAATGCTAACACTGTACCGATGAAGATGCTCATGCAAGGTCAACTGATGCATGGAAACTGATACTGTTCTAGTAATGTATTCTGGAAACAATGCCAAATATATTGGAAAGTTTTTGCTGTGTTTGAGGGTATAGATTTCAGTGAGGCTTGGCAGGCATTTGCTCTTGGTAATGATGCTGACCAAGGCTCTGACAGATGATGAAGTGTAAAGATGTATGAGTGCTGGAAAAAATAAATCAGCCCAAACCAGAAGATGTTTCTGCGGATATGTTGAAAGCGGATCCAGAAATTGCTCTTTCAAAGTTGCTACTGGGCTTAAGAAAAGAATAAATTCTTCCTAGAAAAGCGAGCTTTTCTTTTTTGTTCCTAACTGCAGAAAGGTAGGATATTGATATCTGGGTTTAACCCAGAAGACTGGGTTTAATAATATAAATAAATCTATCTTATTACACTTCATGATTGAATGGACTACAGACATTAAGTGGCCATTTTTCCTTGCATCATTAATACATGCACCTTAGAATATACTATTGATGGCAAAATTTTTTGGATTGCAGTGGCTGATTTTTGTCTTCTTGCAGCCTATTTCAGTTGCCAAACCCCACTGGGTTTGCATCTTCTTCATTTTTGAAGATTTCCAGCCACTACACAGTGTGTTGAACTTAATAAAATAAAAAGAAATTAATGTTGTTGCTGGGCTTAATACTTACATATCAAGGTCTGTATGCCACAATATTAATTCTCCTTGAGTATTTTAAGTACTTCAGTGTGTCAATGCACAGTGGTTATATTCTTTAAACAGCTGGTTGAACTGTAACTGTAAGAACAGATGGACTAATGTAAGTCAGAAATTACTACAGTTCACTGAGACCTTGTGATCAGGTGTTGAAAGGCACAGCTTGAACAGCAGATAATTATGTTTAGTTATGTGGCAGGACATCTTGTGCTTTCCTTCTTGTGAACTGTGTAATGCAAGGCAAACTTTTTCACATGGACAGCCCTTTTTTTAGTTAAGCTCTAACTACAGTGTGTTGCATGTACTTTGCAATTTGAGTAAGAGAAATAGATTATGAAGATACTGGAAAAATTGGTGAAGGAATCAGTGGTACTTGGAGAAACAGCCATGAACTTCAAAATCAGTTAGTAGCTATCTGATATTAAATAAAATGTGCCTTAAGCACATTTTAGTGTCCAGTGCATTGAAACTTTAATGTGTTCAGATCTTTCATACTTAGAAAACTGTAATAGTCCTTCCCCTATTCACGAGTAATATAGTTCAGTGATCCTGAGTACTTCCTAAGCCATTAGCCTGTAAGACCTCTCAGAGTCCTGCTCATGAGCAGTGATCAGGTAGAAAAAGGTAAGTTAATCACTGAGATAGAATAAATAAAAGAAAAGAATAAATAAATAATGATCCCCTCATAATTACACAGGGAAACTTTAGTCACAGCTTAATTCTGATAGTACTGAAAGAAATCCTCACAAAATCTGCTAATGGGACTGATACAGTTTTTAGTTATCCCTGTGTGAAAGTTCATTAGACAGTCGGCTTCTGCAGCTGTAAGTATATTATATACATATATATTGCTTGTGACTCTTCAGGAAGTCAAGGTTGAAGTTAGCACTTTCATTTTCATGAGATGCTGTCAGAATCCTGGCAGATGGAAATAGCTGACTAGAACTTTCACTGTTTAACTGCTTGATAGAGGATTTTAAGAATAGTAGTGTCAGTTTATTGGTTTCTCTGACATCCTTTTTCCCATGTTACCCACTAGTACATTTTCTTTGCTGAGCTAGGTTTCACATATGTCTGCTGATAAAATGCTGGCAGTAGTACTATGGCATATAATCCCATTGAAACTTTTTCTGGAACTTGAATTTTTTCTCTGCTCCATACTTTTCAATTATTAGGAAGTCTGGGTATTCACAAGATGCAGTTTGATATTTAAGGATATTTTGTAATTTGGTCTGTGAATATTGCAGTGTTTTTCTGTAGTGACAGCATTGACTTTGTAATTGTCGGTCCTCTCCAAGATTTTTTTTAAATTCATCACTTCAGATGTTCAGTGTATAATGATTCCCCTCAAAGTCAGAGACAGCAAGGTGCAATTGTTGCCAAACACAAGACACCTGTTTTTCTGTTGGAAAAAATAATTCACAAGTGCTAGGAATTTTAAGTGTGTAACAAAAATCTCCCTTCCTTTGAAGTTAATGTCAGAGTTTCTTTTACCTGCAGTGTGGTGTGGACAAAATCCAAATGATAATTTGAATTGTGTAGTGCAGAATTCCTAGAGACATCATTTGTTCCTTGGAATTGTTCATTAATCTTTTATTTAAAAAAGCCTCACTCCAAACCCAAACCAAGAAGGCACAGACTACTGACATGGCTAAAAATGAACATCTAAAACAACTTCTGCCAGTGCTGCATTGTCTGTAGAAAGCATATGCTGTATGATGGTTTAATCACAAGGTTTAACTTGTTCAAAGGTACTCTTGGAATCACACATCTCTGCATGTAAGGATATTTTTTGATGGCTTGAGAAGTTTCAGTGCATCATCAAAGCCACAGTACTGGTGCTTTTTTCTAAGGTCTTTCTGTTTCATGAAATGCTTCCGTGCAAGTCAAACCCATCTTACTTTAACATAACAAGACCTAACTTCCAACCCGTTATATAGCTCCAAAGTGACAGAAGGAAGCATCCTACAGCAATAATGGACCTGCTTTTAATTCCATGAAATGCTGCCCCCACCAACAGCATTGAGGTCAGATAACAAGGTTATTTCTCTGTGCATAAGTAATCAAGGGACCTCAGAGTTCATCTAGCTCCAACCCCCTGCCATGGGCCAGGTTGTCCAGGGACCCATCCTTGAACACTTCCAGGGATAGGGCATTCAAAACATCTCAGGGCAACCTGTTCTAGTGCCTCACCATGCTCACATTAAAGAATTTCATCCCAACAGGCAAGCTAAATTTCTTCTCTTTCAGTTTAAAACTGTTCCCCTTTGACCTACCACCTGCCCATGTAAAAACTCATTCTCCCTCCTTTTTATAAGCCCCCTGTAAATACTGAAAGGCCACAGTATGTAAATACAGGTGTTAATTGTAGAAGAGCAGTAACAACAGATCCAGAGAGTTGAAGAACAGCTCTCACCACGAGAAGCTTTGGGCGTTGTACAAGCCACTGTACAAGAACAGAACGATTTGTCATCCACCGCAGTCACTCAGTGTCTGCAGTCCTCAGGTGGGAGGGCAGCAGAACCACTGCCACCGCACAATGGACCCTTTATGTTGCTGAGCAATGGCCGCCGGTCTCGCCTCTCTCACGGGTGTTGCTCCTCGGGTGGTCCGCCCTCCTCCGCCATCTGTGCCGGGTCGCCGGGGCCCCGGTCCCACTCGATGTACAGGTGGTACAGGTCGTGCTTGGACGCCAGCTTCTGCGAGCAGATGTACGCCAGGGTGTGCGTCCCGGCCAGGCAGCCGTAGAAAAACACGTTGACCAGGATGTAGAGTGACCCATCTGCCCCGGAACTGGTGTTGCTGGCGCGGCGCAGCTCCCACAGCACCACCCCGAGCAGGCCGTCAGGAGCCGCCCTTCACTGCAGTTCGTGGTGGCACGGGCACTGCAGGGCGGAGTCACCGGGCCACGGCCCTGACAGTGCGGAAGCCGGTGGGGCTCCCGGTGCCAGGGCCGGACAGAGCTGAGGGGAACCTCAGAGCGGTGCGAAATGGCATCGTTTATCAGGCTCCCTGAATTAGAGATGCAAGATATTTCATGCTTGGGAAAATGCAGGTCTGCCAGAATAAAGGCAGTGTTATAAAGGACTCCGACCGCAAGCGGGAATGAGTTACAAAAGTATTATTGAGAACCAAATAAAAAACACACAAAGCAGAAGGGGCAGCGCTGAACACCTGTGTGGCTGAACACCAGGGGCTCGTTTACAAATGGCGGCCTTTTATAGACCGGGGGGGGGGGGGGGGGGGGGGAGGAGGGGGGGGGGGGG
>VWYI01028858.1:17977-37678 GCA_013399455.1 Anthoscopus minutus
GAAGAAGAGGGAGAGCGGGCGTCGGCATAATGAATATTTATGAGCCACATACATATTTTAGTATCTTTCTTATATATACTTGGTCCCCCCCCAAGCCTGACAGTTGACCCTCCGTCATCCATTAGAGGAGAGCCGCTTACAACTTGACTGGAGGTCAGGTGTTACCATGCTGTTTCCGCAGCGACAAGCTTCCCCCATCCCCTGCTGTGTCACGCTAGGGACATGTATGCATGCCCTGCCCCCACATATCTCTTGACAAGGCGGAGGACCAGAGTTGTCTGATGGCAACAACATGGATGGGAGAAGAGAGGATTGAATAGAGAACAAAACGGGGTCCAAAACCAAACTACAACAGCAGTCATATATCAAAAGAACTTTAAACCCTAATAAGTCTCTTTACAACACAACATCATTTGGGAGAGCCAATTACCTCACCACCCATCCATAACAGCAGGAGGGACCTGGTTCTAGTCACAGAATCACAGAATGGTTTGGATTGGAAGGGCCCTTAAAGCTCATCTCCTTCCAACCCCTTGCCATGCACAGGAACCTCTTCCACTAGACAAGATTGCCCCAAGCCCCCAACATGGCCTTGAATGCTTCAGGGATGGGGCATCCACAACTCTCCTGGCCAGCCTGTGCCAGGGCCTCACCACCCTCACAGTAATTAATTTCTTCCTAATATCAAATCTAAATCTCTCCTGCAGGAGAACATCATCCAGGACCCAGCTGACAAAATGAGAGCAGTCAATAGTAAAAGTCCTGGGCAGGCTTCCAGAGCAGGTTTGCTGTTGAGTGGCACATAGCAGAGAAAAGCAAGGAAGTTTGGAAGGAACAATGGTGGGGTACTGGAGCTTGAGCAGCAATAGCTGTGGTGGTCTGATACTCAGGGAGAGAATTAATTTGGGTCACAAAAACCATTGGTAATTGGCTACAAAGGGTCTTTTCCTTAAACAGAAAGGCGTGGAAAGAACTGAATGTTGCCAGGTGAGTTCTGGGTAGCCCCTAGCCTGGCTGGTCTGGACAGGGTCCTGAGGCAACAGGTAGGTGAGTTTTCTTCATATTTTTTTTTCCTCCTTGCAGAGGTCTGTGTCTATATGTGGTAGTTTTAGTTTAAACTGGGCAGAAACACTAATTTAGTGTAGTGGTTTAGATTTGTTAATTTGAATTTTCCAGCCAACACACCAAATAATGTGGTGGGTTTAGGGCTGGTTAAACTCACTGGTGCACTTACTCATTTCTTGCTGTGAGATATGATTTAGGAGAAGGGTAAACAGGTTCAAAACTTAAGACTATGAAACAAGCTTTATTAACAAAATTAAAATAATAGAAAAAAATTAGAATGAAAATATTTTCCCTCCCCTGGCCCACCTTCACTCCTTTCCCAACTGACAATGTAGAAACAAAACTTGGGATTTTAAATCAGTTATCACTTTGACAATAGTCTTTCTTTAGTTCTTATAGGGCAAGGAGTCTTCTCGTGCCATGCCCTGGAGACTTTTCTACAAGAACACAGTCTTCTAGTGGTTTTACATTTTCACAAATAGCAGCTGCCCAGTTTAGAAAACTTTTGCTATTGTGAAATTCTTCCCATTTTCACAGCCTTCTCACAGCTAAGTGAATGGTCCATGTCAACTTATGGGGTGTTATTTCTTAAGGATGAGCTGCTCAAAGGGAAAGGCTCTCTCTGTTGATTTCTGTCATTTTCATCTCCAGGAACAGAGGTCTTTTTCTTTTTTCCTTGAGGCACAGAGTGTTCTTCACTTTCATCTCTGTCTCTGTTCAAGCTTCTCATGGCCTCAGTTTTTTTAACGTCTGCTTTGCTTAATTATGGCTGCCTCTGCTCAGGTCTACAGTTTGAACACTCCATCCCCCCATACTTAGTTTTCTTTCATGAATTAAAGGAAATATTGTAGTTTATTATAGTCCATCTCTATGGCAATACCAAAGGAATTTTCAGCCTCAATGCTAAAGCATCTCCTCATTCTCCTTCTATCTGGAACTTGAACTCTTTCTTTCACAGACTCTGGTGTCTTTATGTTGTCTTTCCACATGCCACTCTGCTTTTTCTCTCACCCAAGGGAAGAATCATCTCTGCAGGTCTCATCTGTGCACTGGAAGGGTTGCCATTTCACCCACGCTAGCAGGTGTTGGTGGGCAGTGGCTGAAGCAGTCACGGTGATGGATTTCAGCCGCTGGGCCCCTCCCTCTGCCCAGCAGCCTCTGGAGGGGTCTGGCCCGGCCCAGAGCCTGGGGGGATCCCAGCTCTTCGAGGGCCGGAAGGGCGGGAGCAAGGCCTGGTGTTACCGAGATCTCAGCAGCTGTGACCTGGCCCTGCTCTGGATGGGGACCCCCTGGCCTCCCATCCCCTCCCGGGAGCCGCTGGGGCCCGGCCCAGCCCGGCCAGGCCGCGTGGGCCATGGCAGAGCGGGGCCGGCCCCAGGAGAGCTCCCGGTACCTTCTGAAGCTGGAAGACGAAAAGGGCTTTTGGAACTTTCCGGGTTTTGAAATGTGGTGTTCACAGAGGAGGACCCAGCATCTCAATGGTTTACAAAGATCTCGATTCTCAGAGCTAGCCAGCTACTGGCCTTTTCTAGGTACAGAGGAAGTTTTCAGGAGCCTCTCTCAGGAAAATCATTCCTGTGGGTGGTTTTCTTTCTTCTTCCTAAATATCAACCAATGTCAGCACACCATAGTGAAGGGGTATTTTTAATCCAATGAAAGCTCTGAGGATCTCAATTTTTTTCCTGCTCTCAGGTTGTTTATCTGGTAATTCTAATTTCAATTGTCATTATTCACTCAGGTGAGTGTGGCAGTTGCATGTTTTAGAGATTCACAATCTTGCCAGCATTTAGAGTAGTTTTTATCTTGTGCAGTTTCTTTGCTCCTTTCCAGGAAGTGTCTGAGGCTGATAATTGTGGTCTATTCCATCTTCCTGTCCTTGTTTTTGGGGGGAAAAGATGAGTAGACCAGACCAGGATGAGTACCCATCTGAAAAGGCAAAGTGCTGTAGTATTGACTTGAGCTTTTCTATGTAAACAGCACTAGGCAAGTGTGCAATACTGAGGTAAGTATTGAAAGAACAGTTGATTTTCTATAATGCTTCTCTTTAGTCTTTAAGTTGCTTCAAAAGGAACACTAGTAAATGGGATGTTTCTGTAGCAACACAGTGCTTTTTTTTCTTTTTTTCTTCCTTATGTTTTTTTCCCTAAGTACTTCAATTAATCACTTCTTGTTTCTCTATCAACAAAATACAATGGAGAGACCCTAAGGTTACTCTGTGCCCCATAACCACAGCAGTGTAAATTCTACAATGGTACTTACACTCTCTAGGACACGAGTGAGAGGTTGCCTAATCAGGAAGACATGGGGGGCTTGGCCATGATAGGTGTCGGTTTTCACTTATGTGTCCTACAATTCATGCCTCATTCAAGTTTTTGGCTTAGATACATTGCAGACATCTTGCATTTTCATTGTCTACAGGTGACCTACTATTACTGAAAGTGTACCACAGTTGGAAGGGCTGAATACAAATTTAGAATTTGAAGAGAGCCAAACCCCTGAGTCTGATGGATATCACACACAGCTCGGTTTGCATTTGCTTTCCTATGGTATATTTTTTGTTGGCATGAACAATTTTCTTGGCATCTTTCCTCTGAAAGTAAGGAATCTCCTTGCCAGTAAATGCTCAGAATAAGCTGCACGTAGTTTAAAACTGATCCAGACTGACTCATTAGAAATTTAGCTTGGTTGGAGGTGTAGTGTTTGTTTGCAGAGCTCCTGAAGAAATCAGTCATCACCTGTGCACTTCCCCTCCTCACAGCAATATAGTTCTTGTACTACTGCAAGAGTTCAAGCTGAGATCCAGGTTTTAAAAATAACAAGGAAAAGAAAGGTCCCAAGGTGAGAGTTGTCCCATTACATAAGTAGCAGGCATGTTCTGGGATGTAGGTAAAGGTTTTATAAGTAATTTATATAAGCTGTGTAGGGGGCTGAAACCTGTGTTTTGTTTTGAACATGGGGCAGTGAGGCCCTGGTTTAATGACCCTGATTAAATGCCACAGAAATTGGCTCATTGGGAGAGATTGTGTTTGCTTTGACTCAAAATGCAGAAAGTAAAGTAGGGTAGGCAACTATAGAGAACAGTGGTGCATTCTTCATGTTCACTCCCTGGGGGAGCACAGTAAATAACAGGCTGATTTATTTTTGGTAGGAGAAGTTTAGGTTTGTTATTTAAAACAATTAAAAATCCTAGAAACAACTCCCATGGCTGGAAGAATATGTGGACTGAAGTCATAATTTCAATTGACCTGTCAGAAGTAGCCCAGAACTGCTTTAAATTGAAGTGCCTTTTCTACGTTTTAAAAAGATGAAACTTACATGACAGCTTCTTCCTTTAGCATTTAAACTGATACGAGGTCATGTCTTGGAGTGATGAGCATCCCTGCTCAGGGTCTGGATGCCCAGAAAAAACAGGTAACAGAGGTGGTAGGCAAACTTCTATACTTGAAGACATGTGAGGGTATATGCAGAAATAAGCAGATGTGACAGACCAGTGGCATCCCTGGTAGTGTTCATCATTAACCAGGTTATTCGTGTTTCAAACTGGGATAACAATGGGAAACCTCAGCAGTTTGTGGTGTATTTTTGGTTTAATTTTTTGTTTGTTTTGGTGCTTTAGTTGTCTTTTACTTTAAAAGTGCAGATGAAGTCTCTGAGGATCAGACACTGTGGCCAGAGCTGTTTGTTTAAAATAATTAGCACTGGTTTAATGTCAAGGCTACATGTTTCCAACCAAAGACAATTTTGGATAAATTACCTGTGATAATAAGCTTCATTGGAACATCTTATCAAACTAGAATGGGTTTAATTTTCTTCAAAACCTGTGTCTCCCCAATTAACATGTAGCAAGATTCAACCTATTACAGCACCCAGTAGCAAAGCAATAGTGCAAACATTACCCTGTTCTGTCAGAACACATTCAAATTAAAATTATGTGAAAACGAGTACAAATGTATATTTAATATAGTCAGCCCCGGTCCTCTGTGGCTGGTGTACTCCTATAATAAAGCAAGCAGTAATATACTTTGCAGCAGCACTGAGTGAACTGGAAATGTTCACACAGAGAACTCTATGTATTGTTTACAATTCCACATAACCAGTGACTGCAAGTTTGCTGATTGCATTTTGTAGATGACCTTTGTACAATCTTACACAAAAAACCCAGCAGATTTATTATTTTTAAGCTTTGAGTGTGTAAATTTTAGCCTTCAAAAAGGAAATTGCTTTACTGTCATGTAAATAGAGCTTAGCCATTGGGTAGGCTCAGAAACTCATTCACAAAAATAACCAAAACCAAACAAAGCTGAAGTTCAAACAAAAACCCCAACACACCAAAACCAAATACATAATGAGAATTTATTTATTTTGCATGTAACTGCAGAACAACACTAATTTATTGTTAGAATACAACACAGTTATTTAAAGTTATTGTTCTGAGATGTGGTAGATATGGTTTTTTCTTGTTGTTGCTTTGTTGGTTTTTTTTTTTTTTTTGCTACTCAAAATGAGTGATCCACATTCTGAACTGGTGTTCTGTTCCTTTTATAGCCTGCCAGTGTGATGGGAATTGCAGTTTGTGCTGGGGGAACTAGCAGGCAGCATCCTATGGGTTTATGCTCTCAGTGTTGTCAAGAGCACTGCGATTGCATGAGGTGGTTAACCACCACCTCACCTGCTCCTAAGGGAGTAACTCCTTCCTCTCCCTGTTTAGACTCTTTTTTTTTGCCCTTTCAAGCCACTTAATGACATCTGCCCGTTACAGGCAGCATTCCTGTTGCATCATGTGGAGGACCACTCCCTCCCAGCCCCACCCACAGGTCTGTGCCAAGACTGTTCCTCAAAGGCTTAGTTGAATTGTCATTGACTCTGAGACCCCGAAGACTTTCAGTGGCAAAGATCTGGGCAACTAGTTCAGTATTTAGTAAGGAATTGGCTTAAGATCCCATGTTTCTTTTAAAATACCATATCATCCATTTCACTTTGCACTTAGACCCTGTTCTTCCTCTTTCCCTGGGGCCAGCTTTTTGTGCCTTTGTCAAGGTAACTGCACATGGAGTTGCAGGTTAATGATCTCATCACATATGCCATTCCTGCTCAGGCCAGCTAAACCACTCCAAGCTTCCTTCACAGCTGAAGCTTTCTAGTCCCCTGCTGTGGTAGTTACACTCTGACTTTCCCTAGACAGACTGTGTCTTTTCAGGTAGGGGGCCTAAATATAATCTTACACCAGATATGCCCAAACTAGATTTTGTTTTTCTTTGAATTTGTTTCCCCAGTCTTACAAGGATGATTAAAAATTCTTAAACCTGTTTCCTGAAGAACTTACTGCATTCTGGACCCCTCAGCAGTACATGAACCTCTCCCTCACATTTCAGTCTCATGGTGTATGTCCTTTCAGCCCAGCACAAGATAAACAGCATCTGTAACAATCACATAATGATTTTGAAGTGATTTACTATCTCTTCATCTACATCCTGGTTCCTTCTTTTTAATGGCAAGAATGAAACACTCTTGCCCATTCTGTTTCTCCTCCACAAGCTCTGTCACAGAAAGGATTTAGAATTCATTAAAATAAAGTTCTTGACCAACTGCAAGGTATTTGCAAACAATTCCTGTATTTGAAGGCAGCCTGATGTAATCCTTCCCCTTCTCCAAAGGCGATTGAAAAGCTGATGATGTAGCAAATTGTCCTTTGCAGTACATCCACCTCTAGTTCATTCCTTACAAGAAAAACCAGGCCCACTGGAGGCTTAGTTTTTATTACCTGAAATACTGATTCATTGCTGCTGCTTTTGAGCAGTCTTTGTAAGGTAGGCTCAGTTTCAGACAGAATGTGTGGCACAGAACAGGAGAGAGTTTCTGCAATATAAAGATCTTTCACCACACAAACTTGTTGAACCATTTAAGTAGTATTCCACTTTTGAAATAACATTGTATATGTGTGTATATATATTTTGAAAATAGTGATCCTCAGTCAACCAAGACACAGAAGATAAAATACATTTCATATAAATACATTCATGGCTTAAAAAAAATAGTCTTATAACCTGCTGACAGACTCAAGTGTAAGTATCTTTCTTACATCTATTTCACTTTTGTGATGCTAATAGGCTCGCTAAAGGCTATTTAATAGAGACTAGTTTTAAAACATGGAAAAACTGGTCACATGGCTTCAGGACCAAGTGATTTTACAAGTTGCTACTGATATAGGAAGTATTTCCTGCTGTCAAAGATACAAAACTGTGTATCTTAAAAAGTATTAATTTTTTAGAAAAGCTATTTCCTTGTTTTTTTTTAGTGATTCTTGTAGTTCCATGCACAACTGGATACTGTCACTTTTATATATCAGAATTTCTTTCTCTGTTACCCCTCGGGGTTCTTGGAAGGTGAGCTGGCTGTGTTCCAGACTAGCCAGAGAAAATGATGCATGGTGAAGTCTGAAGTTGGTCCCCAGAAGAAGGGATGGTTTACCTGAAGAGTGTAGAGCCATCATTTATTTTTGCCAAAGTCTATTTTAACTGGAAAATAAAAATACATATACATGCAGAAAAACTTGTCCTGAAATTGCAAGCTCATGTGTTTAACAGAAGCAATGTAAAAAATCTTTTACTTTCTGTACAGTGACAATACCAAATAATTCTTTTTGACCATCATATACATGACACAAATATTATGAATTGAAATCTATAAATACTTTCAAATGAATTTGCAATATAGAGCAGTTAAGAGCCACAGCTGTACAAAATGTAAGCAACATATATAAAACTATTATGAAAGTTCAAAGTAGAACAGTATCAAGAGCCTCCACTTTTACAGCACTTATGGTTCAAGTGTGAAGAGCTGGCAGGGGATGCAGGAACCCAGCTACATTTCAAAAGAAGACATACAAAATGATGAACTATTATTATATCTTCCTTCTTCTTCACATCTATGACTTCCAGTTAATAAGAGAACATTTTTATAATTAATTTGTGTAAAGAGTGATTTGTCCTTATTTACAAGTTTCCAGGAAACAGATTTCCTGGCCACAGACTATTTTTCTGTAAGTAAAAGAAGACTAGAAAGGGAAACTCTTGTTGGTTTCTGGTTGCCTTGTCATGCTTACCACAGTTAAAAGGTAAAGAGAAATACCTTAAAGGTATTTATAAGAAATACCATAAAGGAATGCAGACATTTAAAACCTGATCCTCTATGTCCAGGTAACCTGTACCAGTACTCACACTTATGTGAAGGTCTAGAGAGAATCAGTGCCTTAAAAACATCAACCACCTCTCAAAAAAACCCACCAAAACTCCTCTGAATTTCAAGTCTGTTTAGATACCACTGCCCATCAGTTTCACAGTTGTTTGCCAGTACAAATTCAAGTTCTGCATTCAGGCACAGATTTCTCATCAGCAATCTCAGAGCAGTGTGAATCTTTGTCTTCTTTTACACTGTGTGTCCAGTGGAAAGCTCTCCTTGAATAAAAATGCAATGGCAACTAAAAACCTATTTGGTGAGCTGGAATTTGAAATAGTTCATTCAATGTTCTTGAGTGAAATTTCTTGTAACTTGTTTTTAGAAAGCTTTTCATTTCACCTTTATTTCAATAAGTGTACTTTCTATTTTGTAGGCACTGTAAATATTCAAGATATTGATGTGCAAAAGAATTCATCCAGTCTCAAGCAGTGTGTTACCAGTGATCTCTAGCAAGTTCTTGATTACTGCTGTTGTCTTGGTTTTGTTTTTAAATGGAGAAGGGTAGACATTAGCTACTCCTTTTCCCTTCTTGCTAGAGGGAATTCTCTTGTTACAAGTGTCTTATTATGACAGAAGAATCATCACAATTACATTATTTTTTTCCTCTGTGAAATACAGGTCAAACTTCAGCATGAGTTAAAGAGAAGTTGTAAGCAGTCTGAATATGCTAGAGAAAAAATAAAATTACCTGGTCATTTTGCTTCACATAATGATGTCTGTCTCAAAACTGGAGATGATCACACAAAACTCTGTGAAGACCATCAGTGTCTAATCTGCTAATAATTAAGAATTTGGGGTCTAAGATATTCTCCGTTTTACTTGATAGAGATTATAGAAACAGTCATCCATTTGGTGTATTTTTTTGAATGTGTGATATCTACAGTATACACAGACATCCAAATATGAGGCATGAGAAGGAACCACCTGCAGCAATTGCCAGGTCAGCATTGCTTTTTATTTGCCCCCATACATTCTTTCAATGTCGCTGAGGTAATGGTTTTTCAGTTCTTTCCTTTTCAGCTTGAAAGCATCTGTTACCAACCCAGTCTCAGGGGTCCATGGTTCAGGGCTTAACCGCACCTTGATGGGTATTTCAAATCTTTCTAATTTCACTGCAGGGACAAGAACAAAGAAAAGCATGACTGTCATTACAAAGACAAATGAAATACTAATTCATGTTCCCTAAAAATCTGGTCAGCACTTCGTAGCTTGTATAATGTGTCCTACTTAATGAAACAACCTTACAGAAGGGCCACAGGCAAATTTCATCCTGTCCCATCACTGACTGCTGGTTAGTACGCAAATACTCTAGTAACACTCTGCATTTAGAGATTGTAATTGGATGTGACAATGCAAAATCTAAAGCTTGAAACAAATTACTAAGTAGCCTGAAGCTCTGAGACTACTGCCACATGAGCATACACTGAAATCTACAGTTGTATCTTTGTTACAGGAATGGAATAACTAGGTTAACTCAGACTAGCTGGACATGCTTTGTATTTAAATTATAGTGAAGTACTTGTACACTTTCCCTAGCTGAATGTTTCTTTCCTGTATTTTTTATTCCTAAAAGTCTGTTTAGAGTTCAAAACAAAGGGACTTCTTTTTAGTTTTGTAACATTAGCCACTTGTTTTCCCTTCAGCTGGAAGCAGTGGCTTGGCACATGCACAGCCTCATTGCAACCAAAGCCACTTCTCTCACATAGGTAATAGCCCAAGAGAGGGGAGCAAGGCAGGAGAAAGGGAACTACTTGAGGGGGAGGGGCAAAAGCAGCTGGAACAGGATGCTGCTGCATGTGCCCAGTACCACCTGGCGTTCGCTACCAGCTCCTGCAGGTAGGCTGGGAATGGGATCCACAGACATGGACTTGTAGCTGAATTCCAGCACAGCCTCTGGGGGCAGCAAAAATGGAACCCAGCAGCTCCTCTGCCTTTCTAACTTCGGCTGCTACCAGGATGTGCTGCTGCCTCTCACTCAGATGATGTGTGCCTGCTCATGATGATGGTGTATCATGCTTTGCTAAAAACGTGAACTACCTCTTTAAAATAGTTTTGAGAAAAGTTTCACATACATAGTTGTATCTCAATAGATTACGATTCAGAAGGCAGAAATAATGTATAAGCAAGGGGTTTAAGTACACAAAGCTATAGGGATAGTAATTTGCCCAATTCATAATAAAAACCCTCATGGATTGAAGTGCTTAAACCCAAGCCTTAAACATATGGATTGATTTTTATTTTTAAGGTAAGACTTAATAGTGCCTTTCATTCTTGTTTTCTCATTTTCAAAAGGCAGATTCTACCCTCTGTTCAATAAAAAGTGCTTAGCATGTGCTTAAGTGCAGCTTTTACTGCTTCCTTCTATGAGGTGCCAAGTGCTTTAGAGACTTTCCTCCCCACTGAGTTTGTTCATTTTTTTGTCTCATAAAGGACTGATGACACTTATCATACAATACCACAGCAAGGAGTAGCAGGCTTTTAAGCCTCTACAGCCACAAGGATCATGTCTGTTCAAAGCTGTAGGGAACTAAGTTGTATGGGGAAAAATGCTTTGAAATCTCTTGTTTAACCAGTTTCCTTACCAGCAAATGCCTTACAACTTTTCTTCCAATTAACAGCTCTTCTGGACCTTATTTTAACCACATTAGACAAGCAGCTTGTCTCCAGAATTTAGTTGAAAAAAACCTTCAGGTATTTTGTAAAAACTATATGTAGTATAGTAAGCAATACAACCAGTATCATGTAAATTCCTTGGATAATATGCAACAATTTCATGTGCCTCGATAAACTGTTAAGTTTTGGCAGATACAGAGAAACTAGAAGAAGAAGGAGCAGTTAGTGAGGATAATGACAGTTTTTGCCAGACAAGCCCCCATGGCCAGCAGGTTATGCTGTGGTACTTACTCTTGTTTGCCACTTCTTTAATCTCTTGCAGTATTTCTGCTTCCATTGTAGGATTGTTACAAATGTCCACCCAGCTTCCACTGATGCCTTTCTGCTCAGCCAATGCTGTCAGCTTCTTCTGGTTAGGGACCACAAAACTGATCACATAGGACTGGTCACTACACAGAGTGGCAAGAGAAGGAAGGAAAAAAAGGTCCAGTCAAGACTTTAATTTCGGGATGTAAATTACCTGCTGTTGGACCAACAAATGCCCAGGGCTTTCTGAACTGACGTTATTCCACCATAAAGAATCCTTCCTTGTGGGAACTGAATTACCTAGGAGAGATCATACCCTGAGCAAACCTTCTAGCATAGAGGGAATAAACCTGAGGCCCTGGAATGTGGAATGTTGGGAAGAGAATCCCAGATTAGGCAAAACCTCAGACATACAAGGTCAAGGCCTTGCCCAGTAACTGTGACTGGCTACTTCACCTCAGGCAACCCTAGGTATTGTGAAACCCACACCAGCTCTTGGTCTTTGGACTGCTGCTTCAGACCATGTGGTCTCGATGAACATTAAAGAACCATCTTAAGCTCTCCATTGTACCTCTCCCGTTATAGCCACGCCACCTAGCTGGACCGGACTCCGGGTCACGAGGCACTGAACACGATACTTCCGTGCATTAAGTCCTCACATCTGACGACTTATCAAGAAGATACTCTAAGCTGGTTTACAACATCAGGTTTGATCAGAATAAGGCTTTGCTGTCATTTCAATCATGCACATCTCGGTTTAGCTCCCCAGCTAGACCTGGGGTTTAACCACTTCTCTGCAGCTCCCCCTCACATACGGAGAGAGGTGAAGATATTTGGTCTATTTCCAAAACTCATTGGAAAGCTCTGGATAAGGTACAAAGTGTCCAGATTAACTTTTCACTGGTATTCTGACAGCCAAAATACATGCTAAATAAAATGATACATAATGATATATACCCGTTTAGGGAAGGGATGGTACAGAAGCATATCTGGGTAAGAAAAATGCTAACAGAGAAACAGGTAATTTCTTCAGCTTTTAAGGAATCCAGGAACCTGTGCTTCTTCAGACATGCTGTTTGTAACTTGTACTCTGACGGAGTGGGTTATTAGAAGGAATCCATGGAAAACTATAGTTGGATCAGAGAAGTGGATCAGAGGCTGTACTACATGTTTACTCGAAACAGAGTTTCTAAATTAATACCACTCTTACCTTTTGGCATAAGCACAGATATTGTCAATCAAAGGGCAGTTCTTCAGTGCTGCCTCTACTTTGCCTAGAGATACATATTCTCCTGCTTGTAGCTTTACCAAGTCCTTCTTACGATCTGGGAGTCAGGGGAAGGGAAAAAAAGAAAGCCTTGTTTCATTTCCATACTTACTACCTGTGTCTTTTGTTCTACAATCTTAATCAGATCTTAAGAGACAAATTTTAAAGCAGCTATGTCATGGGTTACAGTACAAAATGTAATCAAAAGTGTGTTATTCTATCACCATCTGCTGGAACTGGAATGAGGGGAAGTGATGCAATCTTGTGTTGATAAGCCAGCTGATAAGAAATCAGCAGGACAATTTCCTTATTTCTCCCAGGACCCATCCTCCCTCTAGGGAGGGGTTTTCTGCTGATGGGCCATTGAGTCCACTGATAAGCTTATATCATCCCATTGGAAAATGCTCCATCCAAGGGGAGAAGCTGATGGGTCAGTGAGTCCACTGATAAGCTTATCATCTCATTGGAAAATGCTCCATCCAGGCGGGAGGAGCCAAGCCCCTCTACATGGATAAAAACCAGAGAATTGGGGCACCAAGGTGCCTTTCTTCACCAGACTCTCAGAGGAAGACCAGGCTCATCTAGTACCACTAGACTACTGCCAACACCCTGACCAACAGGCTATCAGGCTGTATTCTGACTTTGTCAGTAGCTTTCTTTCTTTTCTTCCTATTTCCTAATAAATTGTATTTCTGACTTAGAGTCTCTCACTGGTTTTGTTCTCAAACTAGTACAAGCTAATAGCTGCCAAATTTATAAATATTTATGTAAAAAAGTGCACTACACTTTTTGTCACACAGCTTGTAGGAAAGGACTCTGGTTTTAAAGCTTTGTATTAATTAATAGTAATTAATTAATACAAAACTCCCAGTGCTAAATTTAGATGATGATAATGTCTCAGGAAATGGCATCACTTCCAAAATTTTACTACAGCTATGAGAACTTTTGGAAATGTGTTTTATACTGATTCTGTAAATAGGTAACCTTAAGCAGATTAGCCAAGGCAAAGCCAATAGTATTAATAACATGTTTATAATTATGGTTAGTCAATATCTTGTAATATATTAAGGTATCAAAAACTGAGGCCCACCTATGATCTGCAGACATCCATCTGGATGAAATTCCCCAATATCTCCTGTACAGAACCATCTCTGGCCATTCTCATCAACAGAAAACTCTTCTGTTGTCTTCTCTTCGTTTTTAAAATATCCCATGGAGACATTGGGTCCACCAATTATAATTTCTCCTCTAGGATTAGGCTTGTCTTTATTAGTATAGCCCCCTGAAAACAACACAGTACCAAGCAATTATTTTTAACTTACATATCCTTCTGCCAAGAAAATGCTTTGAATCTTCAGCTTGAAGTTAAAAGCACACTAACTGATGACTTTTATTAAAAATAAAGAATGATTACTTCATATGCTACACCTAGCTAAGCAGATAAGCTAAGATACCAGCTAGGCAGGGGCTAAATTAATTATTCTGAAATCAAAACTACTACTACTCTCACCTTCTTGCCAGTCTCTCAGTTTTATTTCACAACAAATAAGAGGAGCTCCAACTCTGCCAGTGCTGTAATCAGCAACTTAGGGAGAGAACAAGAAAGAAAAGCAAGATATTTTGTTATTTGAAATACAAATAGGGTGCATCTTATCTCAAGTTTTACCTTACTGCAGAACTACAACTATAGTATTGTATCTGTATTTTGACTTGTTTTAAAAGAATTGGAAATCACCAAACATATCTATTTCTTATGTATTTCCATCGGTGCTTTAACTACCTTCTGTAATGGTTCCAGCTCCGCATGTTTCTGTTAGTCCATAGCCTTGACCAACAGGACAGCAAAAGCAGATGTTCATGAATCTTTGTGTCTGAGGTGAGAGTGGTGCTCCTCCAGAAAGCATCATACGGACATTTCCTCCCAGCAGGGCCTTTACTTTTTTAAACAACAGTCTTGAAAGAAGGCAAAAAGCATTAATAATTATTCACTTAGCTCACTCTTACAAGAAGACACAAACCTTCCTTCCTATCTGGAACACCTTAAAAATTAACTTTTTCTAAAAAATTAATTTCTTTTGTGCAGTAGACAGCAGGGCTAATCCAAACCCATTACCTCTTATGTAACACTTGAAAAGGCAGAGTTCTTGTAGCTTAACAAACATTCCAGTTTTATCACTTAAAAAAGGCAATGCAATGAAAATGAACCAGGCAACTGTTTGGAAGATTAGTCATTACCTTGAAATACCTTACCTGTTTCCAGTAAGATCTTGGACTACTTCAGTTACTCATTAGGTTTTATTAGCATGTCAGATGAGAACTATCTGCTAGCTCATAGGATTATTCTTTTAGACTGTCCTATTACAGATCTCAAGGCAAAAGGCACCTTGGCCCATGAACGCTACTTACATGTTACAGAGAGGTGCATCATATCCCCTCTTGATCTGTTCCAATTTGTAGTCATAGCCTATCTTGAACAGAGTTCTCTGAATATAGTTCATCTCTTGAACTTTACTCATGACATTTTTATAAATTCTGTCCATTATTTCCTACAAAGTGTTAATAAAAGGAAAATTATCACATGGGACAGACCAGCATGTGTTAATTAACTGTCATAAGTAATCCCCCCATCATTATTCTTCCTGTAAAATGGATAAGACTGAAAGTCTTTGCATCATGGAGTTAGGCAGAGCTTAAGTGCAATACTTTTAACATGTAATCAATGAGTATATTTATAGACCATTGCAGCTAGGAGCTATTTACAGCTGAACCTGTACTTAAACTGTGACCAACTGATTCAGAAAATTTTAAATTCAAGTTTAACTCAATCCCTTTGCTAAAGGTTGGTATATTCTCCTCAAGATGTGTTGTACTTGGGAGGGCTGATACTTCACTTTATCCACAGCAATTGTTAAGTACAAGGGAATGAACTAAGAGAATTCATTTCACCATTTCCTTTTCCAAGAGAGTTCTTAAACTTTCAGAGCAACATGGTTACAGTAATTCTAATTATCTGACTCACCACAATTCTGTCACAGACCAGAGATTAATTTCTATTAAAATAATAATCTAATGGTCACCCAAAGACACAGAACCTAAAACATTAGGTTCAGACTGGTGAACTAGTCATTAGTCCAGACTGGTAAACTATTTAATAGAAGTTTAAAGATTGTGCTCCAAAACAAACTTGAAGGAGCCAAAGTTTTGAAGTATTTATGTGCTTTCTCTCCATGAAATAAATTTAAATGGATATTTTCCAAAAGGTTGGCGTTCTCAGACATATTAATTGTCACTATGTTAATTATTAAGAAGACAACCAAGCCTCTATTATGTGCTTATGATTTTGTAAAACAAAAGAATGCAAGTGACTAAATTAATTTTAAAACTCTTGGCTATTCTAAAATGTTGCAGAACAACCAGATCCAACCAAACTAGATTAAATCCTCCTACTTACTCCCCAACCATGTGGCACCATCCAGTGCTACCAGTTTTATGAGCTACAGATGTGACAGGACCCTAAAAGCAGCACCTGTGATGGCAGCATATGTGGTGAGGGCCTTGGCACCAGAAACACACAAACATTTGTGGAGTTTTTGGATAGCACCATGGCCTTGTGGAGTGCAGGAACCTGGTCACTCCCAGAGCAGTGTAAGCTAGAGAAGCAAGAGGAGTTACAGTCTCCTAATCACTCTTTCCACTGAGAGAACGCTAAGCCTGGACTGCTAACCCTGAGAACAGCAAGAGAGACTAGGCCTCAGTGCTACCTTGACTTGCTAAGTCTGTGACTGAACCAAATGTTCATATCCTTAAAGTGGATTCCCTCTTGGCCAGAACCACCCTGTTTGTCCCTGTGCAAAAAGGAATTCCAGACTGTGACTGTTGTCTATTATTCTGTCAATTGCCCAGTAAAACACCACCTGTAACTACTGAAACATTTACAGGTTTGGATCAAAAAGGATTTGGCTTTAGTATGGGCAGACTCTTGTGCCCATCTGCAGCATCAATATTCAATTCAATCCACCAAAAGCTGGAATGTCTGTGTTTGTCTTTTCCTATTAGTGACAGTTACATGTTAAGAGAAAAACATGTTAGTAAATAAATTTTTTTAGCATAAAAAAAAGACAGAAAACATTTATTTGCTGGACATATCTGCTTCTGCATACTTACAGGCACAGCTGCCATCAGTGTAGGCTTAAGTACAGTACAGTCTCCTTTGCTTCCCTTCTTAATTTTATTTGACTGTAATAAGGAAAAAATGTAAGGAAAATTTATGAAGCTGAGAACCAAACAGTGCTTGAAAACGGAAGGATTAACAAAAGGAGGAGACACATTAACTTGTAATTTGTTCAAATATCTTCCCCTGTTCCTGTGTCATTTTGCCCCCGTTATTATGGAAAGGGTAATCTATTTCAACCAAAATACTCAATCTTTTACAAGTTCACTTTGTCTCTCTTACTTCCTCCCTCTAGTACTTGCTTTCCTCTGGGAGCTTGTTTTGCTTGATGCAAATCTCTCTACAAGCAAAACATACAGAGATATCCATTCTGTTTAATTTACTCTTATTTATCTGAATTGTTACAGGGAAAAAGTCAAAGGACTAAATAGATCTGCAATAACTGGATAAAGAACTGATAAAGTGAGACCAAAATTTAAGATCAAACAGTTCAGCTGATCTATTAAGAGTTGTTCTTACCCTGTTATCCAGTGTATAACACTATAGGCATTTATTAGGATTGCTTTTAGATTTCCTAAGTATCATAAAAGCAAAGGTTTTAATAAAATTTATATGGTACAACCTACCACTGTTTTTCACCAGGAATGTTAAGTTGCATCATTTTCTGAAAATTACATTTCTGAAGGGTGCCATATACATCAGCATTTCTTTACTGAAGGAGGAAGT
Source organism: Anthoscopus minutus (assembly GCA_013399455.1). Classification (NCBI taxonomy): domain Eukaryota; kingdom Metazoa; phylum Chordata; class Aves; order Passeriformes; family Paridae; genus Anthoscopus; species Anthoscopus minutus. The sequence goes on from VWYI01028858.1 coordinate 35,362, forward strand.
TGAGCAAGGAGAGAACAAGTTGCAAAAGCTGAAGTTTGCTCCTGAACTTGCTCTGCTAGCCCTCACCTGATCCGAGAGAGTGAGAGGAGAGGAGTAACCAATCCTGCAGCCATAAGTGATGCAGGAAATTTCTGCTGTCAGTTCTAACACATGAGCCAGAGGCAAATAACCAATATATGTGTCCTTGGGTCTGGGAAAGAAAAAATAATTTAAAAATAATGAGACACAAGTGGACTGAAAATACCATTTAGCCATTTTATTTGTGCGCTTAGTTATTACTTTTTGATTGACCTAGATCACAGCTGAGTTATTCTCCTGCACACAACACAAGTGTTATTTCAGCCACAGTATATAAACAAATTGGAGGAATCTGCCCTACCAGTATAAATTATAGGAATTATCTTGTTTTCTAGGAAACTCCGATTCCTTAGTCATTTACTGCTACTTCCTCTCTTTGTGGGAGGTTTCATTCCAGTTATGAAATCAAGGATGAATTAACTATACTTTAAAATAATGACCAATGATTTACAAAGTCCCGTCAGTCATCTACTTCTAGAATATATCACTAGAAAGAGAGCTGATTACTGAAGTACTGAGGCTGGTTTCAGAAAGAAATTGCTCAGAGATTTCTCAGCAAGAACCTTAGAGTTGAACAGAATCTTTCAGTACCCAGCCAGAACAGGGTTTGCAGCCTCTCAAAACAGCAGTTTGGCAACAGGGCTTATTTCAGCTATTGAACCCTTTGTGAATGCAGAGACAAATACACACACTTCCATGAAAAAGTTCCTCAAAACATTAATGTGAGAGAATTTGCACTTGCTTTTAGTGTTGTCAATGCGTAATTTATTATTCTTCTACTCGTTCAGTGAACTGTACTTGAGCAGATTCAGCAGCACGTGCACCCAAGAGTGGTGTCTCCAGATCAGGGGAAGTGCTAGGCTCTGACATAGTTCCTAACTGATTCTAGGTGCCTGAAAATGTCTAAAAACATTTCCCAAGTTGCACTAGAGGAGGAATCTCTTATATAGTGGTATCCTCTGATACTCAAAAGTGAAAAAATCCAACACAGACTTAGAGCTAAGGGTAGCAATAATTTTAAAAAGCAACAAAATGTGAGAAAACAGCTCAAAGGGCATACTCTTCAAACAAGGGAAGTTCACATGCACAAGACATATTTCTTATAAATTAAAGAGTAGTGGCCTCACAATAACATGAAGAAACTTGGTAACACAATGCCAGCTGCAAACCCTATAAAACTTAACACTTTTGGAGGTTGTTTTAGCTCTCTGTACACAAGACAACAAAGTTTCTTACCCCAGTCCAGGTATTCTCTCACACTGTCCTGTCATTCCAGCTATTAAGTTTTTATGCATCATCATCACTCCTTTGGGTCTCCCAGTTGAGCCACTGGTGTACATTACTAAAGCCAAGTCTGTAGGAACAGGTCTGCTTGGCAGAATGCTTGCTACAAAATTCAGGAGGAAAACTGTTATTTATTCTTATCTACTTTCTCAATTATTTCTGTAATTAATCAATGTGAAAATGCCTGTAATCAGTGTGAAACAGGTGCTTCACTGAAGGCCAGCACAGCAAGCTGTTGCATGGTCAGTGCTGGAGAGAGTAGATATCTGGTTTTAAGAGGAACAGAGGGAAGTCCAATGCAATTTTTAAAAGAATGATGAGTATTTTATCATCTACACAATCTGGGTGACACTTTTGTAATTTTCGTTTATAGCTGACAGCAAGTTTCATAGAAGGAGCCTTTTGAAGACCAAATAAAACTGTCAAAGGCAACAAAAGGGAGAAATACAGTACTTATGATAAACAGCAAGTTGAGTAAAAACAAAACAAAAGAAAAACAAAAAAAATCCCAAAAAGTTGCAAGTCAGCTGTTCTGTCCATCAGTCTTTCAAAGCCAAGGTTGTAGAGGTAAGATTCCTTTTAACTCCCTCCACTTTTTTTATTTTTAAATAAACCTTACTCAGGTAAGCTGCAGGTTTAGTAGAAAAGCAGTAAGCTTAGAACACTTGACTTCTGATTTTTGTTTTAGTCCTCTTTATGCTTAGGATGACTGTCATCAGCTTTCACGGCTTTCACAGTGTCTGCAAGGAAACAGGTTTTTTAGCAACTAAGCCCAAGAAAAAACACCCATTAAGGTCACTGCTGGTCAGCACCTCGGGCTTATCAGAGATAAGCAGCTGTGATGAGTGTGTGTTTCCCAAAGCTCCTTTGCCAGTTTGCCTCCTTTATTCCAGAGAGAGATGTGGCTAATTACAGACTGCTGATGTAAGGAGACAAGATCAACAGGGTTGGATTT
>VWYI01028859.1:0-26911 GCA_013399455.1 Anthoscopus minutus
AAGAAGCTGGGTCCACCTCTGTGAGATTCGTGTTTTAAAGACAGGCAAGCCCAGGAGATCTCTCTCTTGCTCCCAGCCTTGGAAAGGTCACTGGGCACCGGTCGGGCTGGGCCCGCCTGTGCGGCTGGGCCAGGCCCCAGCGGTGGCCAGGCAGGAGACAGGACGCCACGGGGCCTCAGCCGAGGCTGGGCAGGGCTGAGGCTGCAGCATCTTGTCCACACTGAGCCTTGCCCAATGCCAGCCCACACCAACCCCTTGCAATCTTGGCACAGGCCCTAGCATGGCCCGAAATCCATCACCATGACTGCTTCGGTCACTGCCCAGCAGAAACCATCATGGCCATCTGCAGGCCTGGGTGAAATACAAACTCTTCCACTGCACAGATGGAGCTTGCAAAACATCGACCTCTCCAGTGAGAGAAAAGGAAGTGAAGACATGCAGAGAAACAACATGAAGACACCAAGGTCAGTAAAGAAGGAGTCAAGTCTCAGATGGAAGGAGAATGAGGAGATGCCTTAGTCTTGGGCTGAATGTTCTTTTGGTAAGGCCAAGAAGATGGACTTTGATACACTAGAATATCCCCTTCAATTCATGAAAAGTATGAGGGGATGGAGTCTTCATACTGTAGATGGACATGAGCAGAGGCAACCATAGTAAAGCAAAGCAGATTCTGAAATAGCTGTGATCCCTTGGAAAGCTGGAACAGAGAGAAGAGAGTGATGAAGAAAGACCATTTTACACCAGGGAAAGAAGAAGACCTCTGTTCCCAGAGATGAAGATGATCTCAGAGATAGATGAAGAGAACCTTTGTTTTTGAACAACTCATCCTTAAAATAATACCCCATAAGTTCACATGGTCCATGAACTCAGCTGTGGGAGGGCTGTGAAAATGGGAGAAACTTCAGATTTTCCAGGCTGCTGCTATTTGTGGAAATTAANAACTTCAGATTTGCCAGACTGCTGCTATTTGTGGAAATTAAAAAGCCACGAGAGAACGGTTTTTTGTAGAGAAGTCTCCATGGCATGGCAAAAGAAACTCCTTTCCCTACAAGAACTGATGAAAGACTATTATAGAGGTAGTAACTGATTGAAAATCCCAGGTTTTGTCTCTATGTTGTCAGTTGGGAATGAAAAGAGGTTGGGCAGGGGGAGGAAAAGTGTTCAAAGGTTTTATTCTGATTCTTCTTATTCTTTGGTTCTGTTAATAAAGTTTTCTTTATACCTTTTAAGTTTGAGTCTGCTTTGCCATCCTCTTAAGTCATATCTCACAACAGAAAATGAGTAAATAATTCTAGTAGGGGCGCTGGTGATTTTAGTCAGCTAAACCCACTACATTATTTGGTGCATTGGCTGGTTTATTCAAATTTAGGCAAACCTAAACCACTACACAGACATATGCAACATTGTTGAGCTTAATATTAGATTGTGAGTCTAAAGAAAAGAAACTGAAATTTTAACAATTTCCAGTTATTCCCTAAAAAGATGCTATTTTTGAAAGCTGCTCTTGCAAATCTGAAAGTGTGAGATTCTATATGTATTATAGTGTGGGGCAGTTACTGGAGCCATAGAGCTCGTTGCAAGGCCAGAAAAATTTATAAGATAATGTCTCACCAAAACATAAAGTCACCAGGATTTTGGAAAAGAGAAGTTCAGTAAAGTGTCATTATTTTATCTGTCTTTGTCCTAAACATATATTTAATCCAATCTACTGGTTTTTAACATTTTTTTAGTGATCTTTAATTTCAAGTCAAGCTTAAAATAAAAACAAGCAAAAAAACCCCCCATAAATAGTTGAAATATCATGGTTTAAAATGTCATAACATACTATGCATTCCAAAATTTTTCATGCTCCCATGTTAAGATTGCTGAAGAAGAGACATTTATAATGATATGCATATAGAGACATCTGGTTTAGTCGATAGATTAAAAAATCTTCAGAAATGTCCCCTTATTCTGCTTTGCCTTACAGCCTGGGTCATTGCTTGTGAAAAACAAATATTAAATGAGACTAAATAAAAGAGATAGGATGAATCTCTGATGGCCTGATAGCAAGCCAACCTGGATGTTGACAGCTACAGTATCTAGTGAACATACTCTCTACTGATCATCTGATTCCTGTGTCAACCTCATATGAATCCCTTCACAGAGGCATTGAACACCTTGGATCCCACACCACAACTTGTATCAATTATCCATCTATCTTGCTGACAGGCCTTTTTGAGAAGCCAAAGACTGAACAGACTTGGAGAGTGAGCTCTCTCCAGTCATCAGGGTGGTCCCACAAAAGCTGGCAAGGCAGAAAGGTGCTCTGTGGAGAAGTTTGTATGCCTGCTGCTGTCTGCAATAAACAAGGATAAAGTGCTGGCCTCTTCTAGGCAAGAGCCTGTTACTTTTATACATCCATCCTCTTAATGTTTTATGTTAAAAAATGTTAAAATTTCTGGTCTACAGCCCACCTTCTGAGGATATGTCAGAGAACTTGCAGAAATAAGACTTCAGACTAAGAGTCACAATAGCGTGCTACAGAAGCACAGTCATCAGACTGCCGTTTATCCAATCAGGAAATACAGCAGAGTCATGCGATCCCAACAGCTTGCTTTCGGTGCTCCCAAAGAGCATTGGCTACAGAAATAGCTATGACTTCACAGCTATTTGCCACAAACTGCTTAGCCAGTAATTTAAATACCAACTGAATTAGTGAAAATCGCTACCTGTGCAGAAAGGTAACATTTGCAAGATTAATAATTTCCTACAATTATTTGACCTATGCTAACCTCTCTTATTGAATCACTCCAGTTATCTTTTCCCTTCAGGCTAGCTGCTCTCTAATTGAAAGCTAACCTTGAGGTATAGCATCAACTAGGGTAAACTTAACCCAGGCTGGAGCATCACCAGCAAAACAGAGTTGTGGTTATTACTCAGCAGTTGTGTCTTAGACCTGCTCTCCTGACAATAAGGCCAAATAGCACCTCTGCATGAAATACTACTCGTTATTCATTTTTTGTTCTTGCTGCACATGAGGAAGCATCAGAAATTATGTAGCAGAGATAGTGTTTCATTAGCTGGTGGAAGGTCACTGTGAATCTCTCTTGGCTCAACTGCTATACAGCCAAATTCCTCACTCAGCTGCAAGCTCTCTGAGATGTGACTTTTATTTAAGTCAAAGTAGCAAGATCAAGTATCTAATACATGGCTTAGGGAAAATAACCTGAACCTCACTCAGATGTGGCCAGAAAGTGTTACCACAGTGTAATCAGAGAAAATCTTTCATTGTCCTTGAGCAATGCTGTGGTGGCATTAGCTGGTGCCGCGGGGAGAAGGTTGTTCATTAGGAGCTGTGACAATCTGCCATTTAACCTGAGTGTCTGCAGGTCACTGATGACCTTTGGAAAGCCTAGCTCCTGTGCAGGAGAATGAGAGACTTCATCCTGCATAGAGTTGAAACCTGAGGGCAGGCTTTGTGGGTGAGAGCATGACAAGGAGAAGCTCTGGTCCACACTTGCTGCAATTTTATCCAGCACTAAGCTCCCCAGCTGCTGGAAATGGCTCTCTCTCCCTTGTGATGCCTATCATCTCCCCCTGTGCTGCCCATTCAGAGCAGGGGCTCTCAAGGAGGGGGACTTGGACCTGGCAGATGTTGGAGGAGGCTGGGAAGGACTGGGAGCCAGAACATCAGGACAGGACTCCCCTCTGCTCCTGGGGGTTCTCCCACACTATGTGCAGATCTGCAGGAGAGGGGAGCCAAAGACTGTTTTGCTTTGCAAAGGCGGTGGATATTTGGCACAGTCCAGGGAACAACTGACTTTAGAGTTGTCCTTTCCTGGGTTTTCCTGCACAAGGGAGTGAGTTAAACCACTTCCTTGTTTATTAAAGGCTCCTATTTCACCCTTCTTCTGTACAAACACAGAGTTAAGATAGAGAGTGCAAGGTATCGTGAAAACTTGTTTTTGAAAAATGGGTTCTGGAAACTTGAAAAAGAACTAGATTGCATTTCCAGTTATTTGGGCCAAATCCTTCTCTCCCATAAAGCCAGAATAACTAGCCAGTATAATCAGTTATTTCAGATACCTGTAATGCAACAGGAAAAGTCATGTCCGATGACACTCAGACTCACAGCATTTCCCTAGTAATTTCCAGTAGTATTTAAATTACTTTTCTAGAGGTCCAACAGGATGGATGTTGTTCAGCAAGTGATAAGCCTGTAAATATTTTCTTTGTTAAAAAGAAATGCCAGACTCAGTATTGTCCTCTGGGAATGTGACATTGACAGGTGTTAGGGTTCAAAGATCAGAAAACAATAGCATTAACTTTGGAATGGACATGGGTTTCTGACCTGGTGTTATGAGTGGAAAATTCACTCATCAAAGCCCTGGGACATTAAACACACTCCCATTCCTCTGACTCTTTCATATATGCATTAGCTTTCCTTCACAGGGTTCATTTATCCTTGCTTATTTTGAAACATGTCTGAAGATTTTGTTCTTGATGTAGGGGTTACTGTGGAATAGGACTATCTAGATTCTTGCTGCACTGGCAAACTTAGAAGCTTGTGTATGTGTATGTGTGCATCTGGGTAGCAGTCATTCTGTATCAAGATAGTACATGTGTGTTGGGGTGTGCTCCCTTTTGGGGGGAGCCCAGGGTCTGGTTCCGGCTGGCTGAGGACTCCAGGTTAAAGTACCCCAACAAGGACAGAGGTAAAAGACAAGCAGTGCTCTCCCTCGAGACCAACAGTCCCATAGTTTATTGCAGAAACAACTCACGTGGTGTCCCAGAGAAGGGGAGGAGAGAGAGAGAGGGTCCAGGCCCCCTGGGATAAACCCAGGGAGAGGGGGCGGGAAGAGGTCATAGCCAGTGACACGCCTGAAGGGAGGGGAGAAGGGGGCAGATCTCAGGTAACTCATCACCATGGTCTCAAGGGAGGGGGGTATGTGGGCAGTGCAATACAACACATGTGATTTCTCCTTAATCCTGCTCTTGCTGCATATTTATGACCATCTGCCTGTGGTAAATGCAGTGAAGCTGTTCAATGATATCAAGATCATGGCAACTCAGCTCAACAGATAGTACTGTATCTGCAGAAGAAGGCAATCCCCACCATGTGGGAACTACACTGTCTGGCGATCACCGTTGCACACATGGTACTTGTCCTGTAGTTCTCCTGAGTTTTGCAAAAGGAGCACTCATATGCTATTTGTACATTCCAGTCTGACATCCTCAGGTGTCTAATGTGATTCTGCTTTAAGTACAACCTATACTTACACCCAAATTGTGCCTTCGTATTTAAAGACTGTCGTTTAGTCACCAGCATTTCTCTATCTGCAGCTGGAGTTTTCTCTTTTACCTTGCAAATGCATCAGACTTATCTCCTGAAGGAATAGAGGAGTCTAAGATTTGAGTGCATTCATTTGTGTGTGTGGGTGAGGAGGCAAAGCTCCCGCTGGCTCTCAGAGAGTACTCACATGCTGTACGTAGTCCAAATACGCCTCCTTCCTGGCTTTTGTTTGCAACTCAAACAGAAACAATAATAAAGCAAACCAGCCAAAGTTCTTTCTCCAAACTTGGCTAAGGTTCCTCTGCATGAGCCCCCTCGGTCCCCACGCCTTGTTTATGCCTTTCAAAGAAAAGATGCCCTTCTCCCACCCTAGCTGGAGCCAACAGCATCCACCTGCCAGCATGAGGCAGCTCTGTATTTTTGTGCAGAACATTAGTACCAGAACTGAGCATGACTAAGCACTCTCTGTGCAGGAAAGGGCTGCCCAGTTGTAGGAGTTGTGTTCAGTACCTGTGTCTGCTTCTAAAGGACAGTAGGCAAAATCAGAAAAAGCAGGAAGTGAACTGAGAACACCTCTGTGAGAGAGGGTTATGGAGAGCTAATAAAATTAGTGCACTTTTTGGAAAAGTATTGGCAAGTATGAGGATCAGTTTGTAAGGCACAGTATAAAGAGAGCATATCAGATGCCATGGAAATATTTAATCAGAGTGAGTCTTTAGACTTAACGTCCAGGTGGTGAGACTAGACAGATTTACACTGGAAATAAAACATGTATTTTTAATACCAGGATTAACAACTAAGATGTGAGATAAATGCCCTTAGACCCCCAGGATTTCTTCAGTCAGAAATTCCTGGTAAAATGAGTTGCAGAAAGTAGAAATCCAAACAGACAGCCCTGAATTGCTGTCCATTGCCTTTGAAATGACAGCTGGTCCTCCCCTGTGCACTGGAGAGGCATTGATGCCATGGAAGGTCAAACTGGCAATATGACATTGGTCCTTTATTCCAGCCTATGGCCAGAATTTTTATTGCTGATCCTACTCATTAGCCATATCATACTCCTGGCTTTGGGACAAAGATGCTAAGATCAGTATGATAATATGCTTCAGGAAGAGGTGCCCCAGCGCTGCCACTTTTAGTGTGGCTTAGAAATAAGCACTCCCAGAAAACAACAAAGAAAGAGCAAACATCTTCCTTATCAGCTGGAGTGCTTGGTGACTTGCATCAGCATTTTACAGCATTATCTCAAAACAGATGAGAGATTAAGTGTCAGGTCCTATCATTGTGCCCAAGAATTTTCTCTCTGTAACCAGAATTTTGGCATACAATATGGACAAACCAGTAGGGAATGAGGGTGCTGTGGGTACTGACCCCATTTCGGTGGGATTCATTCCTCTACTCCAGAAAAAAAAACAACCCCATTTTGTACTAGGTATCATGAGCACCTCTTTCCATGGCAAGTGTCCTAGACAACCTTATTTCATGCTCCAGCAGCACACAAGATCTGTAGGAGTTAGACTTCAGCATGAAATTATTTCTAACTGATGGGAGGGACTCTCCAGAATGGGGAACTCTCTTCCCGTAAAAAAGGCTGTTCATTTTACATTAAGTTTTCATTTAGCAGAACAATTGCTTGCTTTCTTCAGAGAAGGAGAACATGTTCCATGAACAAAGGCTGTCTATAACCATTAACTTTGGCCCCACTAAGCAAGAGGTCAGGTTTATTTCCATACACTCTGTCTGCCAGACCTGTTTTCTCTTGTTCCATTCTACTGCTTTTCATCAGGTCACTCTTATTATAATTCATCCATGAAAAAAAACCAGAAAAAATTATTTCCTTTAAAGCAAAATTAATTCAATATTAACATGCAAGATGGGAATCAGAAAACAGCAATAAAATTTAGAAATAAGCTTTTTTCTTTGACCAAGCAGAACACATCTCACAGCTGTAACAGTGCAAGAACAAATATTTGCCTAGACTCAGCAACTGGAAACAAAAAAGTATGACTGTTTTAAAGATTGGAGAAATTCAGATTGGAGATACAACATGCTTTCAATACAGTGTAATCACAAGCAAGGGAGAGACAAAGGGAGTAATTAAAGATTTATTTTTGCCACCAAATTTTGTTCTGAGAAATCTAGATTTAGGCATTACATCAAACGACTAGTCCATTAATCACATTTAAAATACTCTTTGCTTTTACATTTTCATTTTTTGATGAATAAGAGTATTTTGTCAGTTACTAAGATATAAATCCCCAAGAGTAGATTCACGTAGCAAAAGAAATCCCACAGACAGACTGATACTCTTTTTATTTTTTGGTGCAGAGGAATATGGTCTTAAGATTCCTGAGAAAACCTGTGGAAGAAAGGATTATCTCACGCTTGAGTATCTTCCAGACTTTACAAAGAACAAAGCTGCACTGATTTAAGTGTTTGAGGCATTATGAGTAGCAGTTCTAAGTTCAGAGTCAGAAGAACACCAGTGGCCATCTTGATCTGGTGCAGGCTTCACTCTGAAACTCACTTAAATTACTAGAAAGACTGTGACATCTTGAAACTGGAGCAAGCGCCATTTGGGCTGGTCAGCTGGCTGGTCAGCTGAGGCCCAAGCAGCCTACGGGAGTTGATGCTCTGCTGGTGTGTCAGCTGCTCTCTGACTTCCTCTGAGTGAAAAACATCCAGCTGTGGGCACGTGTTTGATGAGGTGCCAGTTGAAGTCTCCTGCTCATCTGGCTGGAGTGCAGCTGTGCTAATGGTATCACTCTCATCAGAGTCCCAGAGAGAAGAAGATGAGTGAAAAGCAAAGAGTGCTCCAGCCCTTTGCTTTGGCACACAAGCCTCTCCTTGTGCAAATCTCATTTGAAAGAAAAAATACACCACCTCCATTCCAAATAATACTTCATCTGAGCTAAACCACGAGCAAAGTCACAACGGAAAGCTGGGGCACTGAAAGGCAATGCATCTGTCATGAAACCTAGATATAGCGTGACACTGAGGAGGTTGTTTTCTCAGCAAATAAACCATTGAGCTCCTGATCACATATTGCCTTTGGAGACAGGCTGCCCTCAGCCATGGGTCTGTTATTCTCAAGTTCGGTTTGTTTTGCTCAGTTTTGTTTGTTTCTGTAGTCCTTTCACAGTTTTTCCAAAAGGGACACTAGCACACAGACACACACAAAGTGGAAAAGAAAATGTTTTGCTTTCTGGAAACCCTGCGGCTAAGAACACCTAAAATGTCAGCTGCCAGTTTATTTAGACATGACAAGGCATATGACTAGACATGGAACATAGCTGAGACCAATTTTTTTTCCTTTTTGTTATTACATAAACGTCTTATGAAAAATAAACAAAAAATTGAAGAGATTTGGTAAGGCATTGGGCTGGGGAGACCCAGCATTTCTAAACCTAGGCTTTTCTTGCTATTTTCTTTCCACATCTGCCTTCTCACTACAACCAAAGCTTGTGTTTACCTATATCCTCTTTTCCTCTACAGTTCATAATTGGTTAAAATCACTGGTGTTAATCTTTCTTCCCTGCCTATATACCAGTGTTATTCAAAAGGACTAGGTGGGGACAATGTCGACGGGTCTGCCTAGTCCTTTGGTCAGCTGACATCCCAAACCTACTTGTGGCAAAACCCAAATCCCTGTATTCCAGCAGACATGGAGATGGGAACTTCCACTCAGATTTCATTGCTCCTTGGCTCGTGTTCATAGCTCTGGCTGGCTGGAAGGATGGAGCCAGGAATGCCCTGGTCTTGGGTGTCCAAAGTCTATGCATACAGCAGAACATGGCTTCAAGGCAGATGCCAGAATGTAGCACATTTCACCCCTGCTCACTGAAATTATCTTAACTTCTTATGAGATCCATTAAATGAGGGTCTATTGCTAGATGACAGAATAGGAACAAAAGATTTCTCTACATGAACTGTTTAATGGGTTACTGAGATTATCTTGCATCAGTAAGCAGGATACGGTGATGTATGTGACTTAGGAAGAAGTTGCTGAAGCCCCTTAGGGCAATTCAGATGGAGAATCCCACCTGCTAACATCTATCAGGGTATTACTTTTCTCTTCCTTCATGCTCCACCACTGTGATAGGATGAGCTTAGTTGCCTGGTGCTCTTGCCTTTTGAGGAGTGAGGTCTTTATCCCTCACAATGGACAAAACAATGGTGCTCTTTGCCCAAGGACTTTTGAATGGAAGAGGCAGGTTCAGCTCCTGAAGATTGCAGGATAGGGCAAAGGGACCCAGTGACTGGGCTCTGCTAAAATGCAGGAGGATCAAGGGACTGTTACAAGGTTCCTCCAAAGGTCTGGCATACAGAGTCCAAGGAGGCACAGGAATCATGAGATGTCACTGGTTATGAGCGATGGTGGAGCTCAGTGGCAGACCTTTGAAATTCACTGGGAATTCAAATGTGGAACTGGGTAAAGAAATCCAGCAATTTCCCACCAATATCCCCTTTTTGTTTGTGTACTATGCCAGCGCTGTCACATGAAATGAGGAAAACATAATGTGTCATTTTGAAGGACGTATCAAGGTGCTAAAGAGCTGCTGGCTCTCAGAGACACTGACTGTGCTACATCTGGTCACTTCCCCCACCGAGGAGCCTGGGGCTGACGGCTGGTAAAGCATGGCTGGGGTAGCACAGGAGGTAGGCAGTGCATGACCTTTAATTCCTCAGATGAGGAAACTGCCTGCAAGAATGCAGGAGAAATTAGAGGAATTAGCTGTGGTCTGTTAATACTAGATCTGTCAATCTAGATCTTTGGTTAAAGTGCATGGGAATTCCTGTAAACAACTGATGGCTTTAAAGGCTTTTAGCTAGGAGTCTGTTCACCTTCCATCCCGCTTTGCCTGACCTTGAGCCTTAATTAGAATGTCTGTGATTTGTGACTAAACAGAATAATTGCATAAAACAGAGCAGAAAGGCATTCAGACATAACTAGATTTACTCTAAATATGAACATTTGTACACGTACTAATCATCGTCAGGATAATAACACGGTACATTCCAGATCTTTGTATATATTGGTGCAAAACAAATGGCCCCAGGTGGTTTCTGAAATGAAAAAAATCCTCTTCTCAGTCTGTAACTGTTAATTTTTAACTGCTACTTACATTCCTCTTACTTTACATATTAAACTCACTTGTCATCCATTATTGATGTCATAGCTTTAACATTCAGTGAAGGAAAACAAACTGTGGGACACAAAAAAGGAAAAATCTATGTCAGGATGTGCTCCCCTTTGTGTGCCATTTAGTAAAAGACCTACAAACTACAGATCCCTTTAGCATTGTCCAGCTTCCTCATGCTTCCCCTAGCTGAAAAACAGCAGAGGAAAAGGGGATTGTGTTTTGCAGAAGCAGATGGGGTCTCTTCCTTCCATGGCCCCTGAGTGTGTCTTCACTCTTTCTAAGCAACACGCATATGGGCAGCACTCAAATGCAGTTGCTGAATAACATGGAATAAACTTCTGTTCAAGTTTTAGTTTGGCACTGGGATACACCCCTTCTGCTTCCCCTCCTGCACCTGCTTGTGCCAGGAAGGGAACAGGGAGTTTATTCTCCAGTAACTCCTTTCCTTTCTTCCCTCACAAAGAGGCCTTTGCTGCTGGGTCTGCTCTCTGTGGATATCTGGCTTCTTCAAGCAGAAAGTTTTGACAACACAAATGTTGCTATTCTGCCAAGCGCTGCAACCTCTGAGAGTCAGGATCCAGCCCATGATTTTCTTCACTAGATATTTTTAAACCTTTTGGACAACCACAGTGACAGAGTTTTTGAATTCAGGTGTGAAAAAATCTGCAAAAGCAGATATTTTCCTCCATATCAGTGGATGCTCATCAACCTTTTGCTTTCATGAAGTCTAAGCAGCAACATTCAGGTCCTCAGACATTTACTGCTAGGAGATATGAGACCCACACCCTGACAGTGCAGGAACTTGCAACATGACCTCTCTCCTCCACCCATATGCTACTGACATTTCTAGAAATTCAGGCTTTATTTTATGAAATTACATTCCAATTTCCGTAGGCAGAGTTGACCCAAAGAGAGATGGTGCCAGGGGATGTATATTAGCTGCAACACTTTGGACATGGATTCTGAGGTTTTATTTGGCCTCTAATTAAGATTTGATAAAATGGAGCATTTACCAAATCTAAATGAGGTAGAAACATCCCTCCTTTGACGAGGCAGTTATTGTTTTGGGTTACTGTGTACAAGCCCCTGCCAGTGCAACACTGAGAAAAGGGGATAAACAAAAGAGTGAAGCCAAAGAATTAGGCAAAAGTGAAACCTGTGCTTCAACCATGAACAACATAGTAAATCTAATGGTATAAGAAGTGCCTGATCAGAGAAGGGAACGCAATAACTGTAGTGCAATTCTTGTAATACGCAGTGACAAATGTTTTGCAGACTTAAGTACTTCCTTGAGGAGCAATGGTATAGATTCATTTGTCCCCTCCTCCAGTCCCTCTTTGGGACCAGAGGCCCAAGGAAAAGGCAGTACTGAATAAAAGTGTGGACTGGGGTCCCTGCCTCATGTGTGTCACCACAGAGTGGCTGTATGTATCCACCGCTGGTACAACGCAGGGCTTTCAGTAACACAGCAGGCAAGTCAAGGATCATGCTTTAAGATTTTGGAAATGTTTTAACAGTCAAAGAAACTAAATTAGTTGTGTGGAGAGGGTGTTTCCTTCTATACAGGAGGGGACCCTGAGTACCCGCGCAGTATCAGATGCAAATAGGTTCTGAAAATCTCAGGAAGAAAGGATAGTTTTCAGAATATTTTCAGGATAAATTTGGGAACCAAATCTCTCTTTTAATTGTGGACTATTTCAGACATTTCAAATAAATTCATTTGGACCAAATTTATTTGGTCCAAAACCATTGATAAAAACTAACAACAATCATATCCCTTTCTTAATACTTGCATCCACAGAGTGTTATTATTTGAATTTTTGATCAGCAGCACGTATCAGACCAGCTGGTAATATAATGTACAGAATGAGTTCAATAATTACAATGATGCAACACTTCCTGGTCTGCTCTGCTGATCAGCCCTGCTCTCAGGGTCTGCTGAATGGAAAAACAGACAAGCAAATGTCTCAGTCCATTACTGCCTGGCACCCCTCCTAATTTCTGCCTGCATTGTGCACTGCAGGAGCAAGCTGCTAGTGCAGAGCTCTCAAGAGAAGTGTATCACAAAGGAAGGTTATTAACCTCTACTGTGTCTGTCAGAGAGTTCCTAAATCCTGAAGGATAATTTTCTGATTTCACTCTTTGGACCTATGCTGTTCTCAAAGATGGAGGAGCGCACAGATTATTTCCTAAATTAGGAGGAATCTAACGAAAATGTGCATACCTTTGGATATATCTCTGTTGCTATTCCAGCTGAGAGCTGTTGCTCCCAGCTCTCAGCTGGAATAAAAGTCCACACTTTTATTCAGTACTGCCTTTTTCCTTGGGCCTCTGGTCCCAAAGAGGGACTGGAGGAGGGGACAAATGAATCTATACCATTGCTCCTCAAGGAAGTACTTAAGTCTGCAAAACATTTGTCTCTGTATATTACAAGAATTGCACTACAATTTCCTTCTCTGATCAGGTACTTATACCTTTAGATTTACTATGAAAACCATGAAAATCTAGAACACTCCCAATGCTGTTGAAGAGTGAAATCCTTGATGTGTAAAGCTGCTAAATTAAATCAGATTTCATAGAGCATCTCAAACTCAGTTTTGCAGCTACCCTACCCCAGTGATCTTGCCGACATGCTGCAGGAGTTTTGCATGTTACTTTCTCTCCCAGGAGCAGAAAATGGAAGGGCAATGTCTCCTCTTGGGCATTATCACTTCATCAGTGAAACCACTCAAGCAGTTAGGCCTAGGAGATGAAAGCTTCAGTAGATTTTTGTGATAAGACTGTAATTTTGTGCTAATTTAATTTTGTAAACACACATTTGCTCATTGCTTCCTGTATTTGCATGGATTTGACTTTCATACCACAGTCAAATGGTTCTAAAATTTGCTGATTTAGGGAGAGCACATCATAACATAAACCTCTATACACAGTATCTTGGTGTATCGATATTCGATTGATGCTTTAATGTGTCTATAATTTATTTTGCATGCAAAAGGTGCACAGAGTTCACAAAACAACTTTGAACTCTTCATACAAAATAATATGCTTCACTCATTGCAATAAAAATAAATGTGACAGGGAATTGCACTGGAGGCTGATGTGCCAAAATATTTCTTTTAGCAACTGGGCTGCTTTTTAGCCTCAAAATTCACACAGGCAAGTTGTTTGTTCTGACCTTTGTATAAGTGGTTTTTTGATGTGTGTTCTCTATTTCTGGTGCCTGATTTGAGGCAGATCCTGGATGCAGAACTGCCAGATATTCATTCCTGTAATGTTTCTCCCACTGTCACCACCAGGCAGCTTTAGAGCAGGCTGAAGCTAAAAGAGACTGTGCCACAACCACATGTTCTCCAGTTCCTCATTCTGACCCTCTATGCCCAGAACTCATTCAGGCAGAGTTACATCCCAGCCACGCTTGGACCAATTACGGATGCCAGACTCCAGATGCCAGATTCTCTGTACTCAACCAGAGATGCTGCTTCTCTTCATTTTTCCATTGAATATCAGGTTATCAGAAAAATCATTGATATAGAAATAGAAGAGTCAGACAACAAACATTCAGAGTTGGGACCCAAATTCAGTCTTCTTTTTCAATCCTAATCCTCTCTGCATTCCTAAAACCTTTTTGTAGCATCAGCCTGAAGAGTAGTGACAGCTAGAGATTATCAGGAAAATGATCCTGTGAAAAGTAACGGAGGTGTCACCATTGATTAAAGACAAGCAAACGGGATCATATTAAGATCACAAAAGAAACCTTATTTCCAAAAATACCTCTGTTGTATTTTATAAATTCATTGTTCTTTATGCATCATTTGTATGTCATAGCCTGCTTAAGAAAACATCTCCTGAGACTGTACACGTGAAACATGTACTGCTTTAGTCTTTTCTATACACAGTGCCAGGGATTAGGAAACGTGAGCACAACAGAGTATTAACCTGAAGGCAGGAAAGAAAGACCATTTCTCCTGAGGCCTGTAGAGGCAAGGCGATCTTCTGAGTCAGGAGAAACTTTAGTTATAGAGATTTTCCAGTACAAGATAGTTATTTTTGTTTAGATCAAGGCTAATTTTATTGATAAAAATGTCTGGACTGGATTATCTAAGGCTGTATAACTCACAGGTGCATACAAGCATGTGTAGGAAAGATCAGAAGAGAAAGTGAACTTTCTCCTGCATGCAGTGGAATGAGTCAGAGTCCAGAGAGGTGGGGAAGATGTGACCACTGCCCAGCCACTGGCCCAGCACTGCAACCAGAGTGGGGCTCAGAGAGGGAAGCAGTGGGTTGCCCCTGAGGGTATCCTGCCCAGGCTAACTGTGGCAGGGCTCAGCCGTACTGTGCCACAGCACACATACACATGTGCACACACACACACACACATTTTTACAAAAATAGATACATTCAGCGCATCCTCTCTCTGGCCCAGGTCATGTCTGAAAATCACTACAGAGCTCAAGATTGCTAAGTCCATTTTAAAAATTAGTCAGCTGAATTTGTCCTAACAATCACAGCTTCTTCACTCTACTCCCTCATTTGCAGCCTGGCTGCTGTTGGTGCATAGGGGATGCTCAAGACTGTATGTCTGTGACTGTCCTGTTTGGAGAGGGAAGTCCTGGGGAAAGCCACTCCTACAGGCTCACTCCTCACACACACACTGTCCCTACACGGAGAGGCATATCCATGGGGAGGCAATGCTTTCATTTACTTTTGCCTTTGCTGCTGAACAAGCACTAACAGGAAATATTGGGCTGGCCTGCCAGGATGCACCTGCACTCTGAGTCTCGTCCTCTTCAGCACATGCAGTGCAGGTGGCAATTTATCTGTTGGGGATGGTTTGTGATATGTGACCTATTTTTTTTCTGATTACTATCTACCTTCCCCCTGAAAAATGAGGTGGGTTTTTTGGTTGGTTTGGTTGGTTTTTTTATCTTTATCTTTTTTAGTTGATGTAATATCCCAAAGGCAATAAACAGCAGAGCCTCCATGAGAATAGACCCTGGCTTCAACATACATTGCTTCTGTTCAATTTCAGAAACATTTTCTTTTAGCCTAGTGACTCGCATCATCCAGCCTAGGTTTGTCCAGCTACTTACAAGAGCTGGAAAGCTTTGACAGGCTGGGAGGAGCTGCTGTTAAATGACTTCTGCTGGAGTATCTTCCTGGCGGTGGTTTGGTTTCCATCTTACTTTCATTATCTCCAAAACCCAGTCCATCGCTCTCAGCCATTCACCAGGCACTCTGCTCACTTGTGCCAGATTACTGGCTTAATGTTGGTGGCTTTGTGGCAAAAATCTATTCTGAGAGTTTCTGAAACAAAGCCTTAATGATATATGACTGCCAAAGTTAGCTGTTTCACAGCTGTAATAGCACACTGTAGACTGCGTGGCAGCCAAGCTGTCTTTGTTACTGTATTAAGTGCGGTGCAAGTGCCTGGAATGCTACAGGCAGCAAGAGCCGTCGTGGGTGGCAGCTGCCTTCAGAGTCCTTGAAAGGATATGCTGTGATAACTTGATAAGGTGTTTGCATCCGTTAAAGGGCATGACATCTGCAAAAGGCTGGCTGGTGAGAGTGCCATTTTGTGTGGATGTGAGGGGCTCCAAACTGCATTAGAATTGGTTGGAAAATAAGAAGCATGCTGTGTTTTTTGCACATGCCTTGAATTATTTCATGAAAAGTAGTTTTCCTGCTGATATCCGATTCAGTTAATCTGTTTACAGACTCTTTTACAGTGACCCACAACTTTTCCAGTAAAGATATAGGGTATTTTGTCAGAAATCCTGAAAGTTATGGCACTGGGATGTGGGTTGTCATTCCCAATCTGGGGGCTAGTTTCTCTAAAGCTGCTGTAAATCAGCAAGAATTCCACAAAGTTATTTTGCTGTAAATACAGGGTAGATGAGAAGGGTCTTAGATTTTCTGTTCTTACTCTTTGCATCTACGTGGACCTAAACACTCTGGGCAACAAGACAGTTTGACCACTGAAACCGGTGCAACTCTTTCTCCCAATTGGTTCTTACGTTTCTTGAACAGGTTTTGCACTTCTGAAAACCATAAGTGAGCCCTTTTACATAAAGGAACAACACGAAGTCTTTTCATAGTCAGATACTCTCTCCCCTCTGCTTGTCACCATCAGAAAGCCCCATCAGCGCATCCATGCTGTCGGGTCCCACACAGCCTTGCCACCAAGCAAGAACTTTAAAGCAAGCTCTTTAAAAAAAGTGCATAGGATACAGTATCTAAGCATTTAGGTTATGGTGATTCTCCCATCAGTCTCATCACTCTGTGAAGCTATGTTAGACAAGCAGGTGAGGTGCAAGACCCTTATATAGTGATGTGAATACTGGCATTCCCCAAAGAAGGGTGAGCATCTTTAAATTGCCTGTAGTCAGCCAGAGGTGCTGTGGCTGCATTTTCCAAATAACTGAGAAAGCTAATTTTAACATGGATTTGTTTTTCAGAAATGGGGATTATACCCTATAACTGATTGGTATGTCAGAGGAAGGTGTGTATCCCATAGCAATAGAGTATTTTAAGACTACTTAATTCACATGTTGAACCGTTTTTGGTCCCATTTCCTCTCCGTGAAACCTCATACCTCATGAAAACAAATTATCAGGGCTTTTCCCCCTTATGATCCATTTGTCTTAATTGCACTGAAATTGTTGAGTTATGAAAATTCATCAAGAGGAAAATGAACTCTTAGTGACTGTCACGTTTGAAGGATTGAACAGATTAAATTTATAACTAATCCAGGGACAAAAGACATGCCTTGTTGTGAGATAAACACAGATGCTGCACAAGTTATTGACACCAGTGAATCTTTTCCATGGTGGGAACCTGAGATGAATGATTTGGACTATAGTGCATTTAAATTGTTGCAAGATAGGTAAACTTGACAAAAGGACATGCTGTATTGCATATTGCTGCATTTGGGCTTCCATTTATATTATGCTAACAGAAAATACAAAATCCCTCTTTCTCTTCCAAGAACTTTCAAGAAAGAGACAAAACTGTAAGCTCAAATGTTTGGTAATTTTTTCTTTTCACCCAGCATAATTTACAAATTATTTCTTTCTTTGGCAGAGGTAAATTGGGGGAAGACCACTCACATCTAGACTAAATGTGATTTAGGAAGTCTGAGATCTTCTCAAAATACCAGGAGAGATCCTCAGGTCTTCAGTGGAGCACCCACACAAGTTACTCAGGGCAAGACAGGGTAGGAAATGAACTCACAGAGATGCACATATGCATTTGATCAGCCCACCATGAGTGCAGAACACCTGACTCATTTCTCACTTAGAGTAAGTTTCACATTCAGCCTGGTCAAGTGGATGGAAGGTGCCTCAGCCTATGGCAGATGTGCTGGAACTGATTGATTTTAAAGTTTCTTCCAGCACAAACCATTCTGTGATTTACAGCAGGATTTTGCAGTGTGCTATAAATTGTCATATTTTCTTATTTCAAGTACCTTTTTCTTATACTCATAATTTGAATGCCTTTGCTAGAAGTTCCTCAGTCTCATTACTGAATAATGTTGTGTATTGAGTTCTTCTTGACCTCCAGATTATTTCAGGATGCCGCAAAGTGTGTGTAGATGAAGATCTTGGGCACAGTCTGCAGAAGTGAATAGATATTGAACTGATGTTGGGTGTAGATTGAAAGTCAAGGGACATAGGGCTAAATTTCTAAAACTCAAATAAAGAATTCTATACTTCCTGGAATAGTGATTCCACATGGAATCAAGTGGATTGTAGTTCTTCAACTGCCCCTCTTGAAACTGTCTTTATGCTTCCTGAAGCTGTTTTTGTTCTATATGTAGGTAATATGGAAAGGAGTATGTTCCACTACATCTTCATAACAAAAGAATGATGAATGTCCTGAAAATTCAGATGAGCAGGGAATAAATGAGCTTTAGCAGGTGGTTTTTAAATAGACTTACACGTTGTAACAATGCTGTTCTATTGATGGACATTGGAATTTGCAACTTCATATATGAATTATAAAATATGTCAACAACTGAAAAATTAGAATATACTAAATTTCATCTGTCATAATATCTTTCTGAGCTCTGCAGTAGCATTGTGTTTCTAGCTGAATGCCACATATTTTCAAGTTATCTTTTCTCCTACATGAACAGAAAATCTGACCTTGCAGGCTCCACTGCACAGTCCTGTCTGTTGCACAGAGAGCGAGCAGGTCAGATGTCAAAACTCAGGTAGTTGTCTTTTTGGGTTTGTTTTTCTTTTTTCAGCAGCCAAAGGTATGATGGCACAGGCAGATATTGAGTTTCATTGCAGAATTCAGGATTCAGGTCCTGGCTGATTGGTTGGCAGCTCTTTGAGGGCAGTCAAACCTAAATTACAGAAACACCAAGACATGAAGCAGTATTTGTATTCACTGCAGCCACACAGCATTATTATTACTTCTATTATTAATATTACATGGGAGAAGTTAGTTTTATCCTTAGTAACAGGAATAAATGGTCTGAACCAGTTCAAGGAAAGTTCAAGTGGTTACTTACCCAACAAGCACAACAGATCCAAAATTTGGATCCACTTAGGAAAGCTAGAACCAAAAAATCAATGAGGAGGTGATGAATCTTGGATGGAATAATCCTTGTATTAGGTTTATGTGTTAAGTCAGCCTTCCGGGAGATATTTAAATCAATTCAAATTGTTTTGACAACAGACAAAGGTAGGAAGTAATCATTCATGATATAGCTACTATTCAGAGAGCAATTGGGTTCCTGTCTTATATGTTTCCTCTGCCAGGGAATACTTCAATCTGAATTTGCGTGGAGAGGCATGAGCAGAAACCTCAACCTTCTGGGAATTTACTTTTTTAATGGTTTGTGAAAAAGCTGCTGGAGCCCCTTTTGTGACCCCAAAATCATCTCCAATGCCTTTCTCTTGGCCTTGTTTCCTGACTAAGCCAGGTGGCTGTGGGAAAGATGCATTTGGAAACAGGCAGAGACCAGAAGTGATGCTATAAAAAGTTTCAACTCCAGTGAGAAGTTCAAATCTGCCACTTATCCCGTAGAACCCTCCAGAGTGCTGCTCTTCCTTCTAAGCTTCTCTTCTCCCTTCATACCCAGTCAGGAAACATTTATGAATCTTAAACAGAGGTCATGTCAAGGACCCATCCACTTGATTTTGCAAGCCCTTCATATATAATGAATGAAGAACCAATTATAGATTTTTCCTCCAGCTTTGTTTAAAGAGCACATGAAAGGACAGGTGGGGTCAAAGCTGTAGTAGGACGTGCATAGATGGCAGATCAGCAGAGTGAACCTGTGGGACTGTTCAAGTGGCATAACTCTTGCATGCAGAAAGAAGCAGGGGAAAATTTTCATAGACTGGGAAAGGACTTCAGAGGGCACCCTCTCTGTTTCATACTCCCTGCTGCTGATTCCTCCAAGGGAGGAGAGGAGCTTCAGGTTTAGTTGTCTCGTCCAGACTCTCCACTGCTCAATAGGTACCTGCTAGCTTCATTTCTCTGTCATTCAACAGAAAAAGTGGGGGACCTGTAAAGGACAAAAAACTTTTTGACCATCTTTGACAATTCATTTATTTTGTGTTTACTTCTCATGTGATAAAATCTAGTGTGTTGTGTGTGTCTGTATTCATAAGATCACTGAGTCCATTAACCTAACATTAAACCACGTCCCCCAGGGGCACATCTGCACACCTTTTAAATACCTGTAGGGATAGTGACTCAGCTGTTTCCCTAGGAAGCTGGGTCCACTGCTTGACAACCCTTTCCATGAAGAAATTTTTCCTAATATCCAACCTAAACCTCCTCTGATGCAGCTTGAGGCTCTTTCTTGTCCTGTCCCTTGTTACCTGGAAGAGAGACACACACATTGCTACAGCCTCCTTTCAGGCAGTTATAAAGAGTGATAAGGTCACTCCTGATCTTCCTTTTCTTCCAGACATACAACCACAGCTCCCTCAGTTGTTGTTCATATGATTTATC
Source organism: Anthoscopus minutus (assembly GCA_013399455.1). Lineage (NCBI taxonomy): Eukaryota > Metazoa > Chordata > Aves > Passeriformes > Paridae > Anthoscopus > Anthoscopus minutus. The sequence goes on from VWYI01028859.1 coordinate 20,392, forward strand.
TTCCAGACCGTCTCCCAGATCTGTTGCCCTTTTCTAGGCTTTGTTCAGCACCTCAATGTTTTCCTTATTATGAGAGGCCCAAAACTGGACACAGAACTCAAGGTGTGGCCTCAGCAGTACAGCCAAGTACAGTGGGACAACCCCTGTCCTGGTCCTGCTGGCCACTATTGCTGATGACAGCCTTGGCCACCTGGGCCCGTGCTGGCTCATGTTCAGCTTCTGTTGACCAGCATCCCAGGGTGCTTTTCTTCTGGGCAGCTTTCCAGTTGCTCTTTAGTGCTGTGTGAGGTGGTTGTGACACTAGTGCAGAAGACAGAACTTGGCTATATTGAATCTCAATATTTCCCTTTCTGTAACCTAGAGAGTGTCTGCCAAAACGGTGAGATATATCTTGAAATTTTGCTGAAAGAGCAGGCAAACAGATCATGGGACATGGGCAGTTTTTGTGGCAGTGCAAGCAGAAAGGACAGTCATCCTACCAGCTAAAGAGAAGGGGTCTGCTGGAGGTCATCTTCATCTCAGCAAGAGCTCAAATGGTGTCCATCTGGCAGAAAGTCACGTCCTCTGCTCTTGCCAGAATGGATGTGTCAACCCAGAGAGAGCTTCCAGGAAAACATAAAACCATCTAGGGCCCAGGCTGCAGGAAGTGCCAGAGTCTGCCAGTAGTAATGGGTGGCAGTGGACACAACTGCTGTGTGAGGTGTGACCTAGTGGATGAATGATTCTCAGCTTGGTGTCAGAATTACAAGAGGAAGTAGGAAGGTTAGGGAAGACTGAGAAGGAAAAGGACTTGCAGAAACATTCTCTGATCTCCTGGAGATAGAAAGAGGAACAGAAAACAAGATCAAGGGGATTCTGTGTTTTCCCCCACAGCAGACTGAAGACAGTAGCTTAAAGAAAAGGAGTGAATGGAGGCAAATCCACACTCAGGACAGCAGGCAAACCTATTCCCTGCCTACCTCATCTTCCAAGTGCCTCTGTACAGCAGGTAAAAGGCTCTGGATACGGAATGCCAGCCAACAGGTACCGATTGCTGCCATAACAGTGTGCCGTTGGCAATTCTGCACTGGCTGGGACTCCATGACCCCCGTCACATGGATGGACTGGAGAGCCAAAAAGTGATCAGAAATACTCATACACCCTTTAGCAGTCCTGCTAGTAGTCCTATGTGTAAGTCGAATGGGGAGTGGAGGCTGACTTTGGGTTATTGGGGCTTGACTGAAGCCACACCACCGCAGAGTGGTGGTGTGCAGGACATGCTGGAGCTTCAGAATGAGCTGGAGTCCAAGGCAGAAAAATGGTGTCGCCATGGACATTGCAAATATGTTTCTCTCCATTCCTCTGGCAGCAGAGTGCAGGCCTCAGTTTGCCTTCACCTGGAGGGGCGTGCAGTACACCTGGAACCGACTGCCCCAGGGGTGGAAGCACAGCCCCACCATCTGCCATGGACTGATCCAGGCTGCACTGGAAAAGGGTGAGGCTCCAGAGCATCTGCAGTACATCGATGACATCATTGTGTGGGGGAACACAGCAATGGGAGTGTTTGAGAAAGGTGAGAAGATCATCCAGATTCTGCTGGAAGCTGATATTCCCATAAACCAAAGTAAGGTCAAGGAACTTGCCTGGGAAATTCAGGCTTTAGGCGCAAAAGGGCAGGACAGACATAGTCACATTTCAATAGACGTGTTCAACAAAATAGCAACTATGCTCCCACCAGCTAGCAAGAGGGAAATACAGCTTTTCTTAGGTGCTGTGGAGTTTGCAGAATACTTATTCTAGATCACAAACTCTCAGATTGTAAACTCTCTCCATCATGTGACATTAAAAATGAATTATTTCAGGTGGAGTCTGGAACAACAACAATTTCTGAACAAATAAACAGGAGATTGTTCACGGAGTTTCCCTATAAATTGTTCTCAACCCATGATCTTTGGAGCTGTGTGCGCATCATATGTGGATTTGCTTCTATCTTAAGAGTTAAATATGACATATTATATTAATATTGCAAATGTGTGAAATGGTCTCACTCTGTAACTCAGAAGGTTAAACACTTACCAATCTCTCGACTGGAAGAAGAAAATGCTGAGAATTTTCAGAGCTATGAAACTGAAGAGAGTTGATCCAGAAACAATGAAGTTGTTACTTTGAAGATATGCTGTAATTAATCCAGTGTAGGGCATCGCCCCTTATACAGCATGTTACTGTACCTCACCTTCTTCTGTAGGATTCATCCCTTCTGTCTAATGCATGAAAGTTAAAATGGGTCCATGATGTAGAACTGCTGAGATAAATGAAGCTGTATAATCTTTACTGTTCACTTGCAAATTGACTTTTAATCTGGCTTCCTAAGTGCCTGGGTGGTCTTGACTATCAGCATGCCTAAAAAAAATGCTTATGTCTACAGACTGAATTTACATTCTTGTTTTGCCTAGCTCGTCTTAGATACATAGCATTGAACATCACAAGTCAAGCATGTGTATTTCTGATGTCACTGTAGCATCATTTAGAACATTGAAGCCAGACTAATTTCAATGTGTGGACTATTTGCTGCCTTTCTTGCAGACCTCAATTATTTATATTCCAGAGACTCAAGCTGGTTTTCAAATTGCAATTTTGCTCTTCAAACAACTGAGGAGACTAAAACAAGTTTTGAGATTCACCATTAGATACGGTGTCCCTTCTATTACTTTTAAAACATCTGCTATCCCCAGGACAAGACACTTAATTTCTAGGGAGAGTGCCAAGCAATGGTGAGTCTAAACAGATTCCTGGAGCACATACCTAGAAATTCAGAAAAAAATGTTTCAGATAGTATATGCTAAAAGTGTTATAACAATGATCGTATTTAGACTGATATAAATACATGCTTCCATATGCCTTTGAACAGTTAGTAAGTGACTAATGCTAATACATGTTTAACTCTGCAGTTGTAATTAGCCCATTTCCAGCTATCTTTTTCTTTTCTGAAAGCTTTATCTATGAGAGAATAGCAAAGCTGGCAACAATATTGAATTTCTTTACATGCTTTCAGAAACATTCAGGTATGAATATGTGTGAGTCCTGGCATCAGAAATTATGTCCAGATGTGTACTTATCTCCCCTGGGAGTGTGCAGGGGCTGTGGAACAAGGTGTCAGGGGTGTTTGCAATGGCTTCATCTTCCATTGTTTTGGCAGAAAGTCACAAATGTCCCTGGTAATTAGGAGAGGTGACAATTAGTGCTGCTCCATATGGTTTCATCCCAAAAATAACTTCAAAAGTAACTTACAAATTCTGTCTTTATGAGAGGCAGTTTTGGAAAAGTCTGGATAAGTGCCTTGATGAAAGAGATTTGTATAATATGTCAAGGGACAAGCACTGTTACACTTTCTGTGTCGGTAGGCAAGGAGGGAGTTTCAATTGTCAAAACTGTGAAAATATATAATTGCCTCCTAAAAAAGACAAATAAGGAGGATGAAATAGTTCTTGCACTTTTAATTGGCTTAAATATAAAGGATTTATTGAGCTATTCATCTCTTTTTGTCCCAGAAGAATTTTATTCCTGTATTAGAGTTTTTTTCCTTTCCTGTGGCTTAAGTTATCTAGTTTATGAACTTGCAATTTGATTTTCAGTAATGAATTGAGTCTCACTCAAAGTGATGTCTTAAAAAAGTAAAGACATGTATGGTCTCAGTTGAGAAAACTTCCACTAAGATGTCTCAAATTTTCATTAAACTCTATTGTCATTTTTCCAGGCTACTTGTGATGTAACAGCAAGAGATAAATGTTTTTCCAAAGATGTAGAGTTTCAGTTCTATTTTGATTTCTCTATCATATTACTGGGTTTTTGGTGGAGTTACAATAAAAAAATACCACATTCCTTTGCCTCAGGAGGAATTTTACTGGTAATTGCTTAGGTTGATACTAATGTTGGGTATTAACTGCTTTGTTCACAGTACTGTTTAGTAAATATGAAAGAACTCAAGGTCTTCTGGAAAAAGGTAGACTCCTTTTTCCTGTAACAGTGCAGTTAAATGTCACCTTTTCTAAAGGAAAAGTTAGAAAGAAAAAAGGTGAAGGAAGAGACAGACTTAGAAGTGTTCATATTTCATATTTGTAAAATGAATAACAACAACAAAAGCAAAGATACAAGAAAATTAATTATTCCCACTCTTGACGCTGAAGACTGTTTTTGTCTGTCAGCAATTTTACAGGAACCCACAAGAACCCAGGCAAAAATCAATCTAAACACAACTGCAAATCCACTAGCACTACATATTTTAAACTAAGCTCTGTCCTTCTTGTCATGCCCATTCCCTTGGAGGAAATTATTCTGCTGACATTTTCACTTTTTTCCTATGAGGGGTGAATGTCCTTGTTTCACCAAAATAGTGGTTGGAAGAAGGGTGCTTGCAAATGGAATATTTTTAATCATCAAAGAGAATCACTCTAGTCATGCATAAAAACTCTGTTTCAATGTAAGCAATTTAATTTCATCAAAAACTTAGTTTTTATCAGGCATGATTTTTCACTGTAGCTAAGTGGTTTGGTTGTGACAGCAGTTGCCACTACTCAGTATGTGCAGTTTATCCAGGGAAAAAGCAAAAGACATTCCTTCTCCTGTCGTCTGGACGTGGCCAGCAGGAAAAAATGAGCATGGCACTAGTCTACAAGTCAAATAAGTGAAACCCCTCTTTCATGTTCTTATGAGTGTGTCGAGGTAAGAGAGTCTCTGTGTGATATTACTGAGTCTGTATCTGATACTACTGTAAAAGCAAGCAGTCCCAGACCAAATCAGAATGGAACTTCACTAACAAAAGGAAGAGAAACTACAAGAAAACTTCTAGAGGGTAAGAGACAGAAATTTCTGTTTATTGGTCTGGCTGAAGGTAGTCTGTTTAAATATAGTATCTGGTGGTAAAATAGAAAGTGAGGTTATCCAATTTCAGGTACGCAGAAACTACAGCAAAATATCCATGAGGGGTTGTGTTAAGATACAGTTTCCTTAGGTGAAAAACTGCCCTTACTTCCAATAAAAGTTAGGATGATTTATCAGTCAGATTTGTGTAAGAAATAAGGTTTCTCCTCTGTCTAGGGCTTTTTAAGAGGAAGGAAAGGAGAAATATTGTCTTCATGGGTAATGATTCTAATTGCCTTTTTAGTGTACATATGTTACTGTGCTAAAAGCTCACATGAAAATATGTGGCCAGAAGCTGCCAGTTTGAAGGGGCCTGGGGGAAAACTAGGGGGTGCTTAGTCTTCACGAGAGGCCAAAGAAGCTTAGTCTTCAGCACTTGTATGCCTGCATGTCAAACACATCTTTCTTTGCTTCCCACCCTAGGCAATATGTCGTAATGAAGATGTCCAGGTAGTTTGTTACTAATACCAAAGAGTGTGCAAGAGGATAAATTAATTTTGCTGCGACTAACATCTGCTTCTGCAGAGATGCCCAAACTTGTTCTGAAGGAGCATGGTCACCCTCTTGTCCTCAGGACTCAACAGTGGCCCAGTGCTCTCCCCTCCCTTCAGGACTTCTCTGCAGTGCACGTGACACATGCAGAGGATCTGCTCCAGGACCCATGCAGACATGCCTGGATCCGCACTGGGACTCCTAGCCAGCAGCAGCATCCCACTTTGAGCACACTTTGAAATGTCAAACTGCAACGTCTACCCCTGTTGCTGTATGTCAGACACAGGTAGTTTGTCTCTTTGATTGCTTCTGGCCCTTAATCTGTAGTATATTTAGTGTAAACTTTAGCTTAATCGCAGTTAGGAGCAGCTCCAGCGTGGCATCTGGTGGGCAGAAAGTTGTCATTTGAGAGGTGCTGACGTTCAGATGCTTTGTTATGTCCTCAAACCAGGACAAATTACAAAACCAGGAGAGATTACATTCTCTGTTTCTCTGCTCATGGAAGAAAATATTTATTTGTAAAAGTGGTACTGAAATGGCTACCTTTGACTCTACTTTTTGCATCTATTACACAATATATTGCAGAGAAATGGTAGCTGTTATGCTGGCATCAGCATAAAATTTTCTGGCTTCTTCAAAACAAAGCATGTCTGTAGTCCCCTGAGACTCTGAGCAATACATTCTTGTGGAGAATGTATTCATCTCAATTTGAGAATCATCTCAAATAAATGATGCTTCAATAGCATTCGCAGACAAAAAAAACACTGTCAGAAAATTTTCAGCCAGAAGATATGTATGATTATGGCCAATCATACGTATCTCCTGTTGATTGAGGACTCTTTGGCTTCAAGGCTTTTTTGGGTTTAATACAGTTTCAGAAACATGCACAAAAGAGCTCAAGCTCATGATTCGTTGCATAGAGGCATTTCATACAAGCAAGCCATACTATGACTCTTCTGTCTCCAGACTAAAATTTTTTCTCTTTTAAACATTTCAGTCTCAGCGCAATTTGGAGGTGGGTTGCTTCTAATAGAGGCCAAGATTTTCAGGAAAGGCCAAAGGTTATTTTGACAGAACTTCACGACAGGTTTTTCAAAATGGCAGAACTTTCAGTGCATGCTCCCCACTTCAA
>VWYI01028859.1:26949-61762 GCA_013399455.1 Anthoscopus minutus
TTATACAGTATTCAGCTTTTTCAATCTTGAATGATCACAAAACTCTTGCAAATCCAAGGAAAATTCACAGAAATCATTTGGGATATGGAGAAATAACTGGGTATGGGGAAAGAAGGCAATTACACTGTTCATTTAAACTGAAACTTGATGCAAATTTAAACTATTTAATTGAAGAAAGGTGATGCAGGGACTTTATCCTGAGGATCTCATCACACCTTATTGTGATTTCCAAAGCCCTGGAAACCCAATCAAAAGTATTGAAACCACTTAGGCTAAAAAGTGGGAAAAATAAATGCCCGCTTTGAAATAATTTCAACCCAGGATCTGTCACTATTCTGCTGACATGGAAGAAAGTGGCTGCTCCAAAAGGAAGTGATGCCTCTTGCAGTCAGAAGAGGTGGTTGACAGCAATCCTGGCAAGAGCAGAAATTTGCTTTTTTGCTGCCTCTAGATCATTTTAGGAGATGGTGGCATTTTGGATGCAAATCGCCATGCTGAGAGAAAATGTACATACATGTATGTGTACATGTATGTACATGAGTAATGTACATATTTGCAGTATGTAAAAATTCTGTGCTGTTCCTTAAGGGGAGTTGAGCACATCTGAATTTCTGGCATCAGCTCAGGTTCTCCCAGAAGGTCTATTCTGAGCTCCCTGTACGATGAAGTAAGAGCTGTGCACATGTCAGTGTATTAAAGGTTCTCCATGCTGTGAAACACGGTTAAGGAAGTTTCTCACAGGCATCCCATGCTTTTATATTTGGGAATCCAGCAATCTTGCAATGGCACAAAAATCTGGTAAGAAGCATGGATTTGATTTCGACTGACAAGTAGTAGCAGTTTAAGCCAAATTTACTTCTGTTTAAAGCATAACTTAACAGATTGCTGTTCATTCTTGTTACTTCAGTGGTGCAGGATTTAAGAGTGCCAGTTAAAATATCAGGTAATGCCTAATTATGAACACTTACTAAAATTTAAAATACTTCCAAGCAGATAAAGAGTGACTACTCAGATGCTGTCATAGAGATTGCAAGTAATGGAGTAGAGGGGATAGAATAGAAGTTTGGTTGATTAACATGTTTTAGATGTTTATTGCCTACCAAAAAGCCTACAGTTTCAAATGAGAAAAAAATTTTTTATGTGAATTCATTGATAAATTATAAGAAATATTTCTGGACTCTTCTGTTTTATTTACTTCCATCCTTTCAGCCCATCTTGAAGTGAAAAACTGGTCTATCAACACAGGGCACTGGAGAACATCATGCAGAAACAAGTACTTGAAGAGGAAAATTCATCATGTTTTTACTTGTCTCAAAACAACTTCAAGTAGATAAATTCTCACAATTTAGGATCCATCTTTATCTGAAGAACTCTTCTGTTTCTGTCAACAGGGATGTCACTTGGCACATTGAGTTCAGGAGAGAGATTCTTGTCTACCAGAAAACACAAATTGGGCCTGACAAGCAAAGACCTAATTTTATCAGAGTAATGATTTTTTTCTAGAGCCGTCTAAGGTCCTTGAGGTCCTGTGATTAAGACAATTATTTGCTTAGGGAAAAGAAATACTGCCACAAAGGCAGAATTCTAATTATAAAGAAACATTTGCATTCCAGTGAATGTCCTCCTCAATATGACTTGATTGTCACTTGAGAGTGGGAATAAAAGGGCTACTGGTATATATGTTAGCCAGCCTGAAGAAAAGCTCAGATTTCGACTGTGCCCTTTAATGATCCTTGAGGATCAGAATAAACCAGCCAAGACTTAATTTTCTAGCAATTAAACAGCATTTTTGTTTAGTCTGTGTCAATCAGAATATACACTGTTTTTAACGGTCAGTGCCGTCTGCCTCTGGCTTCTTACACATCAAAAGCTCAGATGCTAAAGCCACTCTTACAGTGGGGCAAACGGAATGAATTATTTGTGTTAAGGAGAAATCCATGATATTAATCTCAGTTGCAGTGTGCAGTTAAGTGCAATGAGGACTGAATCCTGATGACATTACCCATGTAAACTACAGTAATTTAAAATTTATTTACCCCTGAAACTTGACTAATCTCTTGAAAAGTTCAGATCAGCATCTTTTATCAGAGAGAAAACCTGATTAAAAAGCCATTAGCAGGATGCCAGATGTAATATCTCACTATACCTTGCACTAACACCTTTTCCCTAATGATGTCGTCAACAGGGTACATTTAGAATTAAAAATGTAGCCTCCACAACACAAAATGCCAAGAAAGACAGCTTGTATTTTACAAACTTGTTATTAATGCAGCAAGTCAAGCTTTTAAAATTGAAATTACTGTATTCATTCACAACAGAGTGACATCCAGAAATGGTCCTTTGCATCAGCCCAGTGATCAAGTTACTGGATTTAAATCTCTTGCAAACACTATTTATTATTCTTTATATATGTTTCTCACCTGCAGTCTTCCAGAAATATTCAATTTCAACATCAGAGAGAGAAAAGGAGAATATGCTCACTTCCATTTCGGTTCCAGACAGTGTTATCAGCTAGGACCCTCATTAAGTTCCCATACACCACAGTGCAAGCAGAGTAGCGCTACCACACACCTCTTCCACTGGGGTAATACAAAAAGATATTCACACAGAGCTCTCCATCAACAGTGAGATGCCAGCCCATCTGGAAAGTTGTTTACAGGCCATGTAAAAGAGGGACAGAGAAGAGGGTTGACTCATAGCAGGCAGATTCATATACAATGCCCCAATATCATTGTTTCAGAGGGAACAGTGCAAGAGCGAAGCTCCCTCCCATGAATTTGGGCAGCCAGTATTTATGCAGCAGATAACCCCAGCTGACCTTTCTAACATTCAAGGAATAGCTTTGCTGAGATGAACCAGTACTGAGCAACTTTTCCAAAGTGTCAGGCAAAACAAACTCTTGGTTCACACCATCTCTGCTGTCTTGATCTTACATAACTGTAACATAATAAACAGACATCTATTGCAAGGAATGCCATGCTGCTCTTGTTCAAATTCCACTACCTCCCTTTGTCACTATACCTGAACAATATCTTGTGTTAATCCTCCTGGTGGGGGATGAGGAAAGCAATTAACTTTGTAACTTTGGTGCCATAGCATAACTGGTGTCCCCTTTTCTCCCTCCATGATAATTTCAAATGCATGAAGAATTAATATTTAAATACCTTCTAAACCTTATGATGCCTAGGTTATTACTTTTGTCAGATACTGGATAAGGCACATTACATTACAACACAATTGTGTGAACTCTTGCTTGGAAAAAGAAATCACTTGTTTTTCTACAGCCTCAAAGAATAAACATATTTTATTCTGGGAGAAAAATTAATTGTGTACATATTGCTTAGCCTTGTCTGCATCTCTAGACACAAGGCCATCATATGCTTTCTATATTTTTATCACTACTATTTTTGTATTTTGGGAAATGCCCAAAGGAAGCACTTATATTCCCCACTTGGTATAGTTTTGAAGTGATGAAAGCTGACTCAGCTGACTTCTGTGCAGAGGGCAAATTAACAGGATCATACCACAGAAACGTTTGAGCTAATATAAATGTAATCACTGCTATTTGTTAAGAAGGTAAATACAAGTATCCTGACTTGGGAAGCCTCTCCAGAGTGTAGGGAATATTGAAACAAAGGGATACTACATTTCTTAACTTTGCATTATTGCAGTTCTGCTGTCGTTTGCTGAACAAAAGAGAAATACATATCAAAAAAATTGTCTGTGGAATAAGAAGCATAATTCTGTGGCTAACATAAATCATGCAGAAGCATGTGAGCTAGTTGTTCTCTTTGGTGATTGCATTAGCTAGTCTTACAAGCATAACCTCCCCTGAAGCAGGTGGCTTGGTATACTCTTCACCCTGCAGGTGTGGGGTTTACAGGCATCACGAGTGAGATGAAAGTCGGGCAAAAGTGGGTGACATCTGCATCTTGTGCTCAAGGTCACTCTGGAAATGTAAGTTCAATGAAGCAACTATACACCTCAGGGCAGAGGGAGAAGAGGGAATTCATGTATCCTACTGTGACATGTGGCAAGGGTCACAAATGCCACGCGAGCATATCAGTGTCCATACACAAACATCATTGCATCATTGCACCTTATAATAAGCATAATGAAATTGGGGATTTTTTTCAGCAGGTCTCAAGAATGCAGCAGGATTATGTGCATAAAGAAATGGCAGCAGAATTGGCAGAGGCAGAGACAGATTCTGGAGAGTTTCTCATAAGCCTTGCTTTCATGCTTGCCAGTCAACCAAACTGCTTCTTTCACTTGGGAGTTGGCTGTTGGTGGCAGGAGACTGAAGAGCTTCTGTACGTGTTTACAGTCACCATCTACATCGTTCACATCTCATTCAAACTTCTAAAATATGCCTGATATTGATCAGATATCAGCATTTCCAAGGTGTTTAGTCTTAACAATTTCTTATCCCCAGTTTATAGCCTGCTATGTTCCTTTATTACATGGAATGATGTTTGCAGTAACCTTCTATAGACATCCTGGACACTTTCTCCCACTCCAACCTAGGTGCACCTTGAGGTTGAGGTTGCAATTTGCCTAAAACAACCTGCACCATAGCTCTCATTTGAGGGATCAGAGGCAGTTCCCAGGTCCTCACCACATCTCCCTTCCTCCGCTGATACACGGGAGCTGGGCCCAGGTGGGACAAGTCAACTTTGATGATATGGACCACAGGAGAGGAAATCTGAAACCTCCCTTGTCCCATCATGGAGCTGACCAGGAAAATGCAAATGGGGTCAAAGTGGTGGGGCTCTGACTTTAGCCTGACATACAAACCGTTTCCCTTACATGCCCTTTTGGTGGGCAAGACCCTGGATCACAGCACCTGCTGCTTGTCTGTCTTCTCAGACTGTGCTTCCCCTGCCTTGCTAGTGCTCTCCTTGGCTTCCCTTTCTCCTCTCCCTTGCATTTCTTTTAACAAGACTGATGCAACGTTCTCTTCTCCAAGTGAGGACAAGCCACACATCTGAAAAGAAAATTGCTCCCTACAGATTTGCTTGCAGAGCCAGAAAAACAGTCTTTTGCAGAAGGGGTTTTTCAATACTCAGTGTTCCAAAATGCCTCAGCATATTCTCTTGACTTCACTTCTCCACTGAACTAATCACTCTGCTGGAGTCTGCTCCTGTTGTCTCTGGGAGACAATGCAATAAACTGGGTAATGGAAGCCATAGAAGTGGCAAATATCCTGTGTTTTATTCACCTGCTCTTCCAGCCCTAGGAAGGACGTGAGCTGATCTTGAGAGGAAAGACATCAGATCAGTTCTGGTTTTTTATTTTTCTGAAGTCAGCTGTAAGTGAAATAAAAAAGTGTGCGCAGGAATACTAACAGGTCTTTGTTTTCCCTCCTTGCTAAAAGGCATCGGCTGCTTAGTGTTTCACAGAGAAAAATAAGCAACGTGATGATTGTGGCCACTCACATGCATTGGTTTGTTTTGTTGTATTGTTCTCAACCAAATTTCTTAGTGCTTTGAGACTGGAAAAAAATCACAGAGAATATCATAGTTATGAAATTGCTGGGAAGAAAAAATATTTAGGCAAACAACTTATGAGTTATAGTTTTACCATGAAGTGGCTTTGCTGACAAAAGAATTAGATCAAGATGATCTTGACAAGCAGGATGTTGTGTTAAGTGTGCAAATTTTTCTATGCTCAAATATATATATTAATAGTAGAGTAGGATCTTTTTTTCGCATTTCATGGAGAAACTGATTTACAAGTTAAAAAGAAGATGAGTTCTTTTAAATTGCATAACACTTAAAATCTTCTGGTATTCTACATCAGGTTTTCTGCTTACATAGAACTATCTTTAACTCTTCTTTATCTTCTAGAGATTTTTTATTTCATCAGATTTACTTCATTACTTCCTCCTTCAAAATAAATCTTTTCTGCCCTGCACCCTAGATTGTTTAGAAGGAGAAATAATTAAAGATGGGAGGGAAGTGAGAGGTTTTGATGTCATATTGTTAGTTACGCTTTGGTTTTTTTAGCTTGTAATTTTATTGAGACTCCTTATTACTGTAGCTGGAGTCCCTTGAACAGCAATTTGTCAAACCTTTTTTGTTATAGCTTCACCTCCACAAGTGAGAAAAAGGCCTGTTTCTACAGGTGTCCAAATAAAACCTCTTCCAGAATCAAATTGTTAGTGCTCTAAATTGTCATATAGCAAATGTACAGGTTCTAAATAATTTCAGAATGTATATAGATTCAGTGGGAAACGGGAAAATAAAGAAATCAAACAGGATCTCATCCCTGTTTACTTTTTCATTTTGCCCCATTTTGTGGTCATATCAGTCAGTATAACAGTGCATTCTCTCTACTCCTATACCAGCCTACTCATGTTGTGGCTGTATTCATTCAGCACTCAAGAAACAGGTGCCTAAGCGGTTTGGATCTAGGGTGTAACACACACACACCAGGCTTGGGTCTACTTTTATCTTTGAATTAGTAAGAATGAAGTTTTTGTCTGTCACATAACTATTTTCCCCACACTCTGAGTTGCTGGAACTAGTGAAGCCTGGAGAGCAAATACAAAAAGCAAGATTTGATGCAATGTTCACAGACTAGAGAAAATCTGATATTAGTGTAAATTCTGAACAGTACACTTGCAGGAGATTAGGCAATTGTTGACCTCCTTGGAAATGCTTCAGTGGTTCCTGTTTCACAAATGTCCCACAGAAAATGAAATGCGCTCATATGGGCCAGACAGACAGGGGGGAATGCGTGGCTCCCATTTGGTTTTTGTTGAGCATGGAAAGCTGTTTACAAGGATGTAAACCAAAGATGTTTCCAGTAATGCTGCCCTCTCAGCTAAGAATTGCACAGCCCCAGACCTCACTGGAGCTCTCTTGCAGGATCCAATGCACTGGCCTAGCCACTTTCTAAGCTCTGTTTGTAAATTCTCTGTTACAAGAGCAGGGATGCGCAATAGGAACTATATTTTGAGAGGTATATTGTTCTACAAGCAAGACCATATTATTGCTTCTGGTCAGCTTCTGGGCTCATGTTGTACAGTACTAGCTGAAGGATGTCAGAATGAGGCACTACTGCCCATCATTACGTACTGTGCCAAAAAACAGCCCATTAATATGAAAAAGTCCTGTGTACTCTGTGAACTATTTTTTACAGATGTACCATACACAGACCTCCAAAAGGTCAAGAGAGGGGAGCAGAAGAGGCTGTTTACTTTGACCCTGTCTGAATGGTATTTTTTCTTAGGAAATCTCTTATCCAGCTACTTTTTCTGTGACCATAAAGGATATTGTGATTATTGTATGTTTGTACTAATGCAATGAATACTGTTGCCCCAGTATGTGTGTAAAGTGCTCATCACTCACCCTTTCTACTCTAAAATTGTTTCTGTGTGATTGCAGACAAGATGCAGAGATCATTGATCCACTGCTAGGGAAAAGTTGACTAAATAAGAAAAAAAAACCAAGCATACACAAACATAAAGTGCTCAGGGAGATGGCTTTATTTGTATTATATGAAATCCATGTTTTACTATAATTCTGGAGACTGTGACCTATCAAGTGTGGGATAGTTCCTTTCCTTGGTAAAAATAATAACAGAAAATTAAATTACCTTTTTCTTCCCACTTTGAAAGAAATGGTCACTTTCTCTATAACATATTTCAGACATGCATAGCATTTCTACCCAGTTATTCCTATCAATAACCTTTCATATATTTGGGATGGATTATCATGCTCTTCTAAATTTCCTTCTAAATCATGATCTTAGAAGCAGTAAATCTCGTGTGTTCTGGTGTATTCTGATATCAACATGTGGGATAAGGAGGTGGTACCTGAAACCAGCAGACAAATACAACTTTTCTACATTTACTTACCGAGCTCTTAGCTCACCTAACATGTTTATGTGGTTTCAGATTTGAGCTTTGTGAGTCTTGGACTGTTTCATGCTAGTCGCTTGGCTGTTTGCACTATGGCTGAGTCCTGCTGGGAGGCCCGAAACAAAGAGAAATAAAGATGGAGACAGAAGGAGGGTCTGCCTCTGCTGGCTGAACTTTGATGTCAGATAAGCACAATTCCAGGAGAAAGAATAAGGTGCTGGTGTGCTTCTGCAAAGGTCCAAGCCCACAGACCAGGCTTGATGAGTCCTCTACCAGGGAGACTTCCCTCACCTATTGACCATAATATCCCAGGGCTGCAGAAGGTAGGTTCTTTTGAAATACAGAGACTGTTAAGGCCTGGAGATTAATATCTTTTTGGGACATAGTTGTTTTATCTGGAATTTTTGAACACACATACCATGTCTAATGCCTTTATCACCTTTATTTGATCCTAATCTGTTGTAGCTGTATCCTTTCCTGGCAGGGAAACTGTTTACCACCCCAAAGGACAAGGTAGATTGTTGTCATATGAAGTCAAGAGGATAATTCGGTGTTTCTCTTTATTCACAGTCTTAGGACTTTTCCTTTGTCCTTTCTCTGTGCTTTAGCCTCCATGTACAATTATTCCTGTTAAAGTGCAGTTTTTACTAGATAAGATTTTCTAACATGGATAGTAAAATGTAGTTTCTAAAACAAAAGTTAAGTCCATAATGGAATGGTTAGGGTTTATAAATCTAAAAAACCAAAGCCTGACTCCCTAAAGATTCACCCACTGTTGTACACCCTTCCAAATTAGAAGTGGAAACATGAAATATAGGGAGTAATTAGGTGATGAGTAATTGAGACTAATGATTTTGCTCCTACAATATGAGAAGAATTTTTAAATATAATTTTATTTTCAGATTGACTTCAGATTGATGCTTACACCCTCAGATGAAATTTGCCTTGGAATGAAGCACATATTGAAAATCAGTTGAGCTCTACTTGAGGTACTGAGGTGTTTATTTCTAAGGGAATTTGAGGTGAGCAGAGAAATAACCATTAATAAATCAAATTTTAAAAAATGTCTTCAAACACTAAGGTTGAAATAACAGAAAAGTCTATTTATGAAGATAACCAGAAACAACAGTGTAAAGAGGAGTTAACTGCTTTTATTCACCTCCAAAGAAGGTTTAAAATGAGATCCTATCATTATTTAAATGTCAGTGTCATTTACTAATTTGATTAAAACTTATATGAGAAGTGATTCCGTAAATATGTGCACATTCTTCTGTAGCTGACATTTCACAAAGGGGACAGGAACAGGGAATGGTTTGGGGGAATGTAATTTCTTTCCTGTTGTTTAAAGGAATAAAATTTGCAGGGCTAGTTGAGATTTTGATGGGGGGAGCTGGCCCTGGTGCTTTCAGCAGAGCTTGGGGATGCTATACATTCTGCTTCTACATTTGAAATACTACACATTCTGCTTCTAAAGGCATGCTACTGTCAATGCTTCAAGCAGGTGGAGGGGCTCGTGCAGCATACACACCTTGGGTTTTGCACTGCTGTTTCCTCTAACTTTTCATATGAACTAGATTTACTTCTCAGTGTGGTCAGATCAGTGAAACCTCATCACTGTGCAGCACATGCCTAAGAAGTAAGGCAGTTTTAAGGACATGCTACCCACAGGACATGCAAAACACATGTTATAGGAGGTCAGGCACATTGGCAGCAGTGCCTTCTGAATATTCACTGCAGAAGGTGCAGCCATGGAAAGAATTAAGAAAGGTTCAGGAAAATTCCACAAAAATTACCTTTCTGAAGATATGAAATGAAGCAACAAAAAGGACAAAAAGGACTGTCAAGTAATGAATACTGTAAAAATACACAGGAAATATGGGCTCAGTGACAGAGCAAACTGGTCACCTCACTTGTGTGTCATGTTTTTACTATTTCTGCTTCACATGTGAGCTGAGATAATCACTTTGCACCTTGAACGGAATACACTATCTGAAGGCCAGTTTTAGCCTTTAATCCATGAGATCTTGGCTTTCTCCCAAAGCAGAATGAAACATTAACTAAAGAAACTTTGAAATCTTTGATGAAATTGAGTCATTTTCTAGCCAGCCTTGCTGCCCCTAATCCCTGTGACTGGAGCAGGCAAAATGATTATGAATGCTACTAGAGATTGTGTCTAGGTGATCAGAGAGCCAGGAATGCTTAATGAATAGCTTGTCTGAGCCAAGTGTAAAACAAGGGAGTGTTTTAATGAAAAGTCACCTGCATATGCTCTCTCCTCTTGCCTTTGATGTCTGGATGATATGTTGCTGTATTTGAGGTGCCCACCAAGCCCGGGTGTTTTTGAAAGGCTTCAGCAGAAGACATGTGTCCCATAGTGAAACTCACAACAGATAAGACAGCCTGGTGTTTTTGGGACTTTACCACACTGAAGACCTTTCTGTGAAATGGACAGTTGTGAGAAACTTTGTAAATGGACGCAGGAAGTATATAGAGCCATGAGGATGATGTTAGAAAGCTGAAGCCTATGTGAATTTGAAATTGGTGAAAAAGGTGAGAGGCAACATGAGAGGTTTCTGCAGGTATTTCAGCAGTAAAAACACAGGCCCACTGCTGAACATGGCAAGGAAACTGACAAGAATAAACACAGAAGAACCCAAGTTCTTAATGGTCTTTTCCCCTTGGCCTTTGAAAAAAACCTGCCTTCAGCAATTCATGAAAGCTGTGGGAGATCCCAGAGCAAGGAGGATGTACCTCATTGGAGGGGCAGGTTAGGGAACACTTCCAGACACGGGAAGCATACAAGTCATGAAGTGTCATAGGAATCTCTCAAAACTGCTGAGGTAGCTGCTCAACATAACAGCAAGGACTTTCTTCCTTGTCTTGGAAAGATCATGATGATGGGAATCATTCCTGTGGGGCGAGAGAAAGCAAACAACACTTCTCAGGAAAGACAGGAAAGAAAATCTGGAGAAATACAGGACAGTTAGACTCATCTCAATCACTACGAAAATAATGGAGAGGATAATTCTGGAAACTATTTCCATTTGCATGGAAACCAGAAACTGATTGTGTATGGATTTACAACAAGGAACTCCTGTCTAAGTAACCTGAGAGCCCTCTAAAATGAGGTTAGTTTATTGTGTGAAGGGAGAATAGTGGATGGATGGTGTTTACCTTGACTTTAGTAAAGCCTTTGACACTTCCTTTGGCAGCCTCACAGAGAAGCTGAGAAAGCACAGGTTGAGTGAGTTGAGTGTGAAATGGACAGAAAGCTGACTGAATTTCCAGCTTGAAATGGTTTCCCTCAGCAATACAAAATGTAGTCAAGGGTCAGTCATCAGCGGGGGTGCTCGGCAGTTAGTACTTGACTAATACTGTTTAACATTTAAGTCAGTGACATGGGAATCTGGGGATTGGGAGTGTGTACCCTCCACAAGCTGGCGCATGGTGAAAAACTGGGAGGAATGGTTAATGCACACCACGTGGGTGTACTGACATTCAGTGGATCTCAACAGACTAGAGAAACTGACAGAGGACACCCTCATTGAATACAGCAAGGGGTGCGCAAAGTCCTGCAGCTGATGAGGCAAAACCCCGCGCACCAAAACAGACCGGAGCACAACCTCCTGGAAAGTAACTGGCGGCAAAAGACATGGGTATCCAGGAGAATAAGGAGCTGAATATGAGCCAGCACTGAGCCTCTGTGACAAAGACAGCCAGCAGCATGCTTGACTGCGTTAGAAAGAGACTTCCAACCCTACTGGCTGCTGGTGGGATACATCTGGAGCACTGTGTCCAGTCCAGTGTAAGAGACATGTGGACGTACTGGAATGTGTCCGGTGAAGGCTGCGAAGATAACTGCAGTAGGAACACCTGATACAGAAGAAGAGTCTGAGACAACAGGGATTGGTCATCTGGGGGAAGAGAAGCCTCAGGGAGATTTATTCAAGTGTATAAATACTTTGAAAAGATGTAGTAAAGAACAAAGAGCCAGGTTCTTATCACTTATCACAGGTTTCAGAGAAAGGATTAGAGCAACAGATACAAACTGAAATACTAGACATTCCAAGAAAAAACTATTTTTACTCTAGGCTAAGGCTCATCAAGCATTGGAAGAGGTTGCTCAAAGAGGCTGTGGAGTCCTTATGCCTGAAGGTGTTCAAATCTAACTGGACACAGTCCTGAATTCACTTTGAACAGGAAGGTTGCACTAGATGACCTCCAAAGACAGCTTCAGCCATTCTGTGACTTCATAAAGTGAGCAGAAAGATGAACAAATAACCCTTGACTGATTCCTCTTCCTATTAAAACTGCTTCTCACCTTTGCATCTTCCACTTTTTTTAAGAAAGAGATGAAAATATTTTTTCTTGAACCAGATGCAAGTGATTTTGATCCTGGGATGGGGGGTGAGGAGTAGGGTGTGTAGGGAGGCATCAAGAACTTTCAGTTTTGTTCATTTAGCCTTATTGCTGTCTACTGTACTTTAAATTCAGTGGCCTTGACTCTTTCAAAGAACAGGTCTTCTTTTTTCTAAAATAGAATGGATAGAATATATATTATATAGAATACATATTATATAATATATATTATATGGCTAGAAGAATCTAAAATTAAATTAAATATTTCAGGTCCTATAATCCGGTGATTTAAATAATGGAAGTACCTTGATTCTGTTATTAAGGTGGCTGCAAAGAAGAGAGCTAAGTAGATTATTTCAGTTTTAAAAGGAGTGTTAATTTGATGCTTTGGAGCAGGGGAGCACTCTCAAACCAGATGGTTATGATTTCTCACTATGACCTCTTGCTTAGAGGTGTGAACCAGTTTCAGCTTTAGAAGCATTAAAACTTATGAGCACTGTAAAAACCATCATTTCAGAGGTAGAATGAAACCTAGATGTATTGCTTATGATCTCTCTCTGTGGTTTCTAAAACCTTCTTTTTGGAAAATAAGCTTTGCTGCACATAACAAAGTCATACTTCACAATTACCAATACAAGATAATACAGAGGATTTTTCATTAAATAAACTAGTTTCCCAGCTGCCTAGTCTTTAGTAGATGATTTCTATTAAGTCAGTTGATGCATGTCAGAATAATTCCAGAACTTTAAAAAATTGAGAAGACACACCTGACAACCAAACTCTATACATTTTAAAAGGGTTAAAATTATGAGCTGTTGTGTTGAAATCTACCTACTCCCACTCCAGAAACGCAGATCTAGTGCCAAAAGATAAGGATTAAAATGCTAGATGTCTAAAAAATACATAATTTAACAATCACACTCAGGAGGAATAATGGACACGCATATTCCTTTAAGCTCACCCAGACTCAGAATCCTAGTT
Source organism: Anthoscopus minutus (assembly GCA_013399455.1). Lineage (NCBI taxonomy): Eukaryota > Metazoa > Chordata > Aves > Passeriformes > Paridae > Anthoscopus > Anthoscopus minutus. Next base: position 40,157 of record VWYI01028859.1, read on the forward strand.
TGGAACCTGTTTTGACAAATACAATCAACATGTATTTAATGTAGCAATGTCTTTTTTGCTCTTTTTATTGACTAGTTCTACCTAACTATATTCAAAGTGCAAAGTTTTTCCTTTGATAAATGCAGAAATTTCCAGTATTTCATCAGGCTGGAGTTGATTTGGTTCCCTGAGGCTACCTGCAGTTTTATACTGCTATATTATTTCAGAGACACAATGGAGTAGGTTGAGTTGAAATAATTATTGACAGAAAAGACAGAAATTGAAATTTTGATACTGTTTCTCTTCCATGCAGCTGCATTTCAGAGGTAAAGATCTGTGCAGAGGATATCTTCAGGATGGTCTAATAATTAACAGAAACATATCCTTACATAAACCCCTTTTTTAAAGTAAAAGTGTTCCTTCATAATGCATTCTTTTGAAAAAAAAGAGTGTCCTTACAATTCTCTATTAACAATTCACCAAGACATGAAAAGAGAGGCTTCAAAGGTGAAAAATATTTGCAAAATATTTTTTTTAAAGTGGGAAAAGAAATCAGGCGTATCACACTCACTAAGATATTTGCAGGATAGAAAAAGATCTAATCCAAGCACGGACATTCTCTGCATTGTTAGGACTGGCTTGCCATTATGGAACCAGCTTGGGGAGACAGCAACTTTCTCTGAGGTCTGTTTTTGGGGGAATCAGGATGCTCTCCCAGGTGAGGTCCCCACTCTCGAGGCCACCAGGCAGCAAAAAAGGACTGGTGAGGGGCTAGCGTGGGCAATCTCTTAGAAACTGAGATGGTCATGCTGGCTACATGAATGTCCCATCCCTCAGGGAGCTGGATGAGGAACCGATACAAACTGACAGGGGGAAGAATGCAGAACAAGTGAACACATTCAGACCTTTGCTTTTGAGGACAACAAAGAAAGGGGTGGAGAAAGGTTGCTGCTGTGTCAGATGTTCAGCTTATAGTCCTACCAGGCTTCATCCAAACTCTTAAATAAAAACATAAAATGCAGGGTAAGCCCCTGCCTTTTCTTTTTGCTGCTGCACAATCAGCTGGTGACATACTTAGTTTCCTTCTCCCAAATACATCCCAAAGTCATACCGATTCCAGATTTAGTTAATCTCATTCTCGCTTTCAAATACTCTGAACAGCAGGTCAGCACATCTGACTCTTTAAAAGAATGCACTTGAAAAGGTGTTTTCCTATCATGCTTCAGAGGTTACCACTAGCACCTCAGCATAATTACAGCATCATGGACGTGGCTTTTTCTGCTCTGCATTTTCCTCTTCTGCTGCAGAGCAGGAGGATGTGGCCACCTCTGTGGCTTTGGAATTTTGTGCTTCAGTTTGTGGCGGCTCTGGGGCTGCTCAGCACGGCAGGGTCATCCAGACCTTGCGCAGCAGCTGATACAATCTTCTTTCAAAATGAAGGGTTTGAATAACTGTATATGAGGGAAAAGTACACTTCAAAAGGCCCCCATATGAAGCAGAAGTGCGGGATTGGTTTTATGAAGGGAGTAACACCATCTTCCCAAGAAGAACCTATCCCTCAAGACACTGACTGCTCAGGCACAAGTAATTCTGGGTACTTTGTGAGCCGGGTTCCCAGCTTTCTTGCCAATGTTGCACACTACAGATGCAGGCTGTCATCCTCCCTCCCCGCTCAGTGCGGAGCTGCCTGTCACATGCCAGGCCCTCCAGTCCTGGCAGCATTCTCCACCACTGAAGTCAATGAAATTGCAGGCTTTCATCTCCTCTGGGGGGACTGTCGGGTACACGAGTCAGCTGAGAACGTGGCACATTTCACACACTTCCCTTGCGCTGCTCAGCACAGCCAGTCCCCTGAGAAGTGAATGGGCAGCATCTGCGAACCGTAACACTGTAAACAGGGAGATGGATGCAATTTGCAAATGGTACAGAAGGGTTTTACATGTGCCTGCATTTTAAACATATCTATCCTGCTTTTACTGGAACCTAAGCTAAGTATTCTATAAGAAGCTAATAATTAATTAGCTAATAATAGCTAAGAATTCTATAAGAATTCTACAGCTAAGTAGGATATTGTGTGTAAGCATACCCTGGACCCTAGAGCAGAAAGACTTCAACTTCTATTTTTTTAAAAGTTACCTATTTCTGAACACTATCAGTAATAACAAGTAATAAAAATTTCCAAACTACGTGTATCTATTTGCAAAGGGAAAACCAAAAAAAATTTGCTTCAAAATCTTTCTTGCAACTACTGAAAATTCCAGGCAAAATTGTTTGGCAAGAGGTTAGGCCACCAATGCACTCAAAGAAATGGGCTCTGCAATTATCACTCATCAGCCACCACCTACCAGCTGGAAACCAGTTGGAAAAGGTTCAACATGAGTATGAATTAGGAGGGAGGGATATGTGGGAATGAGATTGTGTGGCATATTTAGGGGATTTTTTTTTACTTTCCAGACATATTTCAGTTTACATAAATATTTGAGGGTTGGATCAGGCAGGATTTGCAGCACAATAGTATTGGGAATGCCTTTGCAAAAACTGTCATATGCTTTAAATTAGTCTCTGAGGAGGGGGAGGGCAAATGAGACTCTCTCAAGGTATATGTTCAAGCACCATTTAATTATTACAGATCAGAACGATGGGCGTTCCTGCCAGTTTCTTCTTTTGTATTTGGTCTCCCCTCCCTCTCTGTAATTTGATCAGAAAGTGCACTGCATTTTTCAGATGACTGACACTACCTGACGCTCCTTGCAGAAAGGAAGATGCTTGTCGAAGGGCAGGGCTGGGCTACGCACATGGAATGTCATTTATGAGCAGCCTCTTGCTGACCTCCTGATTTGGCCTCAGAGGGTTGAAGCTGCTTTTTGGTGCCTGGGTATGCTTGCCTCACCTGGCAAGGTGTCCCTAGAAAGGCAGCTCAGGCTGCTTCCCAGAGGAGCAGCCTGGAGGCTCTCCCAGGCAGTGCCTGGTGGAGACAGAGGTCTGAGAGTCTGCCTGGCAATGACAAGGCTTCTCTGCACTTTCAGGTATCTACATTTCCAAGTGGGCAAGAAGGTATTTGAGGAAAAGCACTTGAGGGTAGCATGAGGCAGAACAAGTTACTTGGAGCAGAGCATTATAAGGATGAGAACAGCAAAGATAGTCTTGAAAAAGCAAAGTATTCATTTTAATCTTACTTTCTCTTATATAACTCTGGACCAGCTCTTTAGAAATCAGTAGATATATTCAGTATTTAGACAGGAGTGAAAGAGATAACAATCTGACCACAGCTCTTAAAAAACTTTCTGAGAGCTGCTCAGCTCAGATTTCCTCCAGCTCTATAGTGCTGGATAAAACAGATTTTCAGATATCTCCTGTTGAATATGAAACACTTTTATTTAAAGTGTCTTTTAAATAAGAGCATTTTCACTAAATAAAGGAGAGGTGAAATGAAAAAGCCTGCTGCTGAATAAAGCAGGAAAGGGCTTCACAGTGAGATTTGATTGTTTACATTCAATGAAAGGAAAAGTCTGATTTAGAGTGCTCAGATTTAATCTCAGAGCAGATTAAAATGGTTCTATTGTGTTCTGCTGGGCTGTTTGGAAAGGTGAACTGAGGCTTTCGTAGGACTGTACCATTGCAGTATATACATAAGATTTACTTGGAGTCACATCAGACAGGAACACAAAAGAGCCAAGCTGAGGCTTTCTGGCTCAAGCTTTGCTAACATGGTTTTTCACCACATGAATTTCTACCTGGTGTTGTAAATAACCTCTAAAATCTTGGTGGGTCAATCTGGTCATTTCCTGGTTTTCCTGTTTCTCCTGCCTGCACAAGTCAGTTACACTGCGCTCTGTAGCCAGCTTTGGGGGGAATCTGCAGCAGGGTATTGCGAGCACTCTCCATGCGCCTGCTCTGCAGAGCAATTAGGCAGCGCTCCCAGCCTCCAGCAGAAACAGACTTCACAGTGAGAGCGGAGGTGCCTCGCCCTTAAATTCAACCATTAACTCATGCTGAGCCAGTGCCACAGATTTGATTCAAAAACAGAGGGACTCAGGGCCAGACTCGTAACGAAACTGAAATAAGCTTGGTTACTGCTCTTCCACGGCAACTTTGCACATATATATGACAAAAGGGGAGGCCTTAGAGCAGGAGAGGGGGAGAGATGTGTAATTTAACCACCCAGTAAACCCAGGAGACTCCTGTGGGAGAGGCAACCTGCTAACACATTCGTGTTAGCTATCAGGTTTCTGTTTAAGGTGAATGTCTACACTGTGTAGTTTGTTAGGGGAAGGATGCATTAACCCACGGCAGGCAATTATGATTCTTTGCACTATTGGAAACAATGTCTGCTTTCTGAAATTCAAAGTGACAAGCTAGGAGTTTTTAAGTTCTGCCCCTGGTTCAGATAGCCCTTCTCTGCCTCTCAGAGCAAGAATTTTAGCTCTCTTTTAACTTAAACAAAACAAAGAGTATATCTCATCACATAATGAGGGTATCAGCCTCCAGAACCTTGAGAGGATTGAAATATTACAAAAATGCTTTGAAAATGAAAGCAAATAAAGTGGTGTGCATCACCTGCATCCAAATTGATAGATTAAAGGCAGTCAGATACTATGGCAGAAGGGACAACCCCTGTGGAGACAGACAGACAGAAAGACAAAACGTTAAGTGGTCTTTCACACTTGTGATCAGCCAGCCCTCTGATGACCAGAAACTGTTTAACATACTGTGAAAAGATGATTGTATGCTCTCAAGGCTTGGATTTTCTCAGACAAAGCGTGTAACCTCTCTGTGGCTGCATCCTCCTTGGCTGTCTCTGATGCCAGATAAGTGAACCCTCTATGATACCGACAGCCAAGTTCAGTTTATTTCACACTAGTGGGTGCAGATCAGAGCAGGACTCTTCTTTGAACATATTTTGGGTCTTAAGGCTTTTTAATGCCTAGAATTCCTTATGTAGGTATGTATGTGTTTACTTGTTTGTTTATTTTTATCATGGGACACAGCACTGTGAATTCTTTCAGTGCCTTTATGGTTTTGTCTAGAGCACACAAGCAAAACCAGCTGCTTCAGAGAGGACTAAGGCTGTCCTTGAGGCCTAGGACACAACACTATTACGTGACCAACCCATCCTTTCTCAATGGTGAAAAAAAAAAGAGAAAGAAAACTGTTGTCTTTTTTCCTGACATTTCAGGTATATTTTTACCCCTCAACGTAACCTTTAAAAGAAAGAGCAAGGACAGGAAACATTGTGATTCAAAATTATCATATTTTACGCTGGTGGAAATGCAGTCAGCAGTTGATAGAGCAATGAGTGGCAGAGTTACAAGGAGTGCCAAGTCCAAAGTGAACCCCAGTGGTAAAACCTGAAAAAAAAAAATCTGAAAAATACACCAACAGTCTGAAACATTAGCTGTATGGGGAAATTCTACACCTGCCATTACAGGGAGATCTAATTTAAGCATCTGAAACCTGCAAATCTAGTCAGTGTTCATCTGGTACTCTGGGAGTATTTGTTCATTCAATTTAAGCTCAGCTGTGATTTCCAGGATGGTGCACGGGTCAGGTCTGCACAGTACCTCTGGTTTCCCCTGCCTTTGCATCCATCAGAAGAGGTCACATCAAGCAAGACCTCACAAAGACTGCTGAAGCACCAAGTTGCCCGGGCCTGACTGCATCCAGCAGAGAGGCAGATGCAGGGCCAAGAGGATTTCTCCTGACTGTCTGCCAGTGGCTTGGGTGAACAATAAAATCAGTGAAGTGGGCAGGGAGGAGTCTCACAGCTGCTGGGCTGACTCAGTCCATAATGAGCATTCCCTGCCCTCTTTGTAAGCTTGTCTGATCTTCAGCCCAGCATCAAGAAGTTCCTCACACATGTTTTACCTCAGCTGTACCTTTCTGCCCTGTTTCGGTTCTCTTTTCATGTGTGCTGTGAGCATATAAACACATCTCTTGGGCATTTCCGCATCAAGTCAAATCTAAGAGAAAATATATATTGCTTTAAATACATATTATATATTAATTATTTGTCAAAAGACTTTAAGACAGACACCACATGTTGATTAGGAGGGAGGATCCTGCAGATTAAACTGGCAGCTGATGCTCCAAGTGACCCAAGATGCAGTGGTAAAAGTGTGACCTCAGCCAAGAAAGCTAGAAGGAAGGCAGAAGTTCTTTTAATTAGTCCTAGATGGAAAGCTTTTTAATTCCTTTTCCTAACCAGGAGTGATTCTCACAATATCTCTGTGGCATCTATGAATCCTTGTTTGTCCCTGACATTTCCAGCTGTGTCAATGTGGGAAGTTCCTGGGGAAATTCTCTTCTTGTGCTTGTGCCTTGAACAGCCCTAGGTTGTGGAAAACAACCATGCAAAAATAAAAACATGATACATTTTCTCTTTCATGCATTTTCTTTTTCAGATTTAATCTTTTTTTAATGTTTTTTCCTGTGTTTTTTGTTTTGTTTTGTTTTGTTTTTTACCTTGTCTTCCTTATTTTATTTTTGTTCTAAATGGCAAAATACAGATATATTTACTCACATATTTTGGTATATTTGTTGCTGCTAGCCACATTCCTCCCTTCCCATTGAGAGATAACACCCACTTCCATGCTCTTCCTGCATCTGGAAAGCCCCACAGATGTTTGCTTTGCAAAACCACACTCTGTTCCAACAGCAGAATGCCTGTAGCTACTTTGACAGTCATTTATTAAAATAACATGAGAAGGCCAACACGTGTTGAGAGCACTGCTGAAGCAGGGAAATTAACCTCTGCAGTGATGTAACTGCTTTCATTGTGATGAAACAAGTTGTGAGGCCAATTTATCTGAACACTGTTGTGCTTTTGAGTACTCAAAGAACAACATTTTCCAGTTCACAGTGACTTAAAAAGAAGTAAGTAACAGACAGCAAACGAAAATACTCCAGGTTGCTCAAAGCTGCACTTAAAATATCAGAAAACCCAGCCAGAGCCGTGGTTTCTCAGTGTTTAAAGTCAAGATAAGGTGTCAAAATTCAAGTACAGAAATCCAAGAGCGGGAAAGAGAAAGTATATGGCAGTTCTTGGGTCTGTGTAGTCATGATGAGGAACTATTTGACACAGTTCTGAACCAGGAGCCCCTGTCGGCTCTCCCACACTTTCTTTCACCCTTGAGGGCCTCCAACACCTTCCTTCCCAAGGCTGCGTTGGATCGAGGCTGGAGTGGATCTTCCTGCCTGAACTCTGGTGTGACCAAGAAAGCAGCAATGTCAGAAGAGCAGGACAAATCACCGTCTTCTCTCCTCGTGAGCTGAACCCTCACAAGGATTTCTCTGAGATTTTGGTACCATCTGAAATGAACCTAAGCCTTGAAATTATTCTGAGTTCAGAGTCCTGAGAGAGAAGTAAGAGCTTAACAGACGACTGTCAACTGAAAACAAAAAATGGTTCAAAATGCTTGATTAAAATATGTATCAGAGAAATGCTGCAAATACGAACACTGGTCATTGGATGGTTTAATCAGACAGCCCAGAGAGGGTCATTCTTCTTTGGAGATAAACACAAGGTGAAGTGGGCTCTCATGAGTCCAGACATGTCTTCACGTAACAGACACCAAAGCTGTTTTATCTGTTTTCTTAAAAATTCTTCATTTCTCTACTCTGTTCAAGTTTTTACCTAATTTGTAAAATGGTGATAATGTTTATCTCAACATTATGATTATAATGTAATAGCTGAAGCTCTTTTAATTGTTAGGCAAGAAGGTTGGATGATGAGAAAAAATGCTTTGCACATATAAACTCTGACAGGCTATGCAAGCAAACAGCAAAATCAGGGGGAACTTGCATAGTTTAGATCCTCTGCTTCACAGTGAAAGGTGGTGAGCACAGAAATATTTGTCCACAACTCCAATTAATGTGCAGTGTACAGAATTAACTGTAGGAATGCAAATAACTCTTCTTTTGGTGAGTCATGTCTGAGTATTTTTACCTGGGGTAAAAAAATCACATCTGGGGTACGATTGTTGTTATAAAACCCAGTCATAACAAAACTTCAGTACTGCCAAATACCACCTAGGAAACAGACACTCAACAGAGGCACACAAAGAGAGCAGATTTATTTCTTCTGTGTGTCCTTTCATCCTTTTCTTTTACAAAAAGAAGCATTGAAAAGAGCAAGACACCCTTACATGTCTTACACTATAATGGAATCAGCTTACTTTAAAATAAAGCATGTGACACTGCACAAAAACATAGGATTTATTGATCTCAGTGGTATCTCAGCCATGTGTAGAGTCCCAGAAGTTTAATTATTGAGATATTATACTCTTCTGTAGTATCATGGCACTAACCAGGGCTATTATACTCTACCAAAAAATATAAAATACAAAAATACACTGAAATTTCACTGTTGACATATCTGCTTTGGAATCTGTCCCTGCTCTGGAAAGCAGTTTAAATAAAATAAAGTGGGAGAGGGGAAGAAGTATTTTATCTTTCATTTTGCTCATGGAGGTGAGTTGATTTGGCTCCTAATCCAGAACTCAGAGACTCAAGGACAGACAGCCAGTCCTTCCCAGTGACTTGTAGAAGGCCATCCAAGAAAATTGTCACAGTAATCGTGAAAAGCTCACATGTGCTGTGGGGAAAAGAGTTAGAAGGGAGAGGAGGAGAAAGACACATTTGGCATGCTATGTCTTCTGCAAACTCCAGAACATCTCACACTCACAAAAACTAGGAACAAGTTTTATATTACACTAAATTTGTAAAAAGCTGTCAGGATTCAAGTCAAGGCTTGTATGTAAAAACTCTCTTTTCCCTTAATATCGCAGCCTCTCCCATTATCAGATGAACAAACAGATTATGATGTTTGAGGCAGGATTCGCACAAAACGTTTTTAGATTTAACGGCTTCTCTTCTGGTCGTGTCTGATCATGAATTTCAAGTACACACAATGCAGTGTAACATCTCGGGCAGACACAAGCACAAGATGTAATTCAGCTGCTCTCATGTGGAAGGACCCTGGGCCAAGAAAATGCAGCAAAGTTTGTTCTCTGTATTCTTATTTTTCTTTCTCTGCAAGAAAATACCATTTCTTTTCAGGATAATTGATCGCACTTTGTAGATCACCAAATCTGTGTTGTAGAAGATTAGCAAATCACATAACCTGATTCAACCTGAATCCAATTCTCAAGGAAGGGATAACTCGGAAGCGAGAAATGGAAAAAATCTATCTAAGCCTTTAATATCAAACAGCTGAGACTTTGCTGTCCTCTTATGAAAAACCAATAATCTCAAAAAATTGAACAAGTTTCTTGTTTTGCTCCCATTATTAAATAGTGATGTTCTAGATTGGAGAATATCTATAAATAAACTGCTATTAAAACAGCTGGCAACTTTTCCATTGCACTCCAAGTGCATGGCCTTCTTTTACTGTGGGATGTGCTTTGCAACTCTAAGTAACACAGAGCAGTTTGTTACAGGAGTAGCTATATCTCTGACAATATTGACCCAAACACAAGTAAAGTCCACAACACTCAGGAGGCATCAATTTAAAACTAAAATTGAAAAAACATGCTTCAGAACAGCGAGGAAATTAGATATAAAAGTTCATATCAACCCTTAGAGAATTAAAATCTTTAATCCTTGGCTGGTAGAATTCTTATTTCTTCTACAATTCTATCTCAGGTTTAAAGGCTGAGAGTTACTGTAAAACCTTACAGGCAATGCTATAAGAGTAGGTGTAATACAATAGAATCTCATTGAAAACGAGATTGTCAAGACCAACTAGTAGTCTCTCAATTATACTGAAGGAGTAGAGGAATAAATTGATTGTCTGGTGAAAAAAAAGTAATTTTAATTAGAATTAATATATGTAAGGACTTTAAAGCCAGATACTATAGTTTAGCATAATCAGAGCTACTCTGGTCCTTTAAAAGCACTAAGGAAAGATTTTAGTGAGATGTTTTTTCTGTCACATTTGTACTACTTGAGTGAAACAATGCATCTATTCAGAATGCAGTAGTCATAATCTCAGTGTATTTTATACAACATACTAGCAATTAAACTTAAAAACCGCTCCAAATTGCTGCTATTCTGGTCATTACATCACAATAAAGAAAAGGCATACAAAGTACCATAATAAAGAATAGTGATGCTGGAAAAAAATAAAGAAGTTTGTGCAAGGAAAGAACAAAAAAATGTATTTGTTTATAAAACAGAAGTTGTCTCAGCATATTATCCCAAAGTCAAAAGCTCAAAGGATTCAAAGACATTAAAAACACTCTACTAGCTAGTGGTAATGCCCTCAATTCTATTACAGATCATAAAACATAGTGAGTAAATGCATTAGTATTACAAGCATTTATACCTTCAGTTAAAAGAGAATAAGGAGACACTTGGAATAGAAGTGTTATTGTGGAAGATTGCTAGATAATTTTTCTCTATTTGTTTCTTGTACCTTCATGAGATTTCTCCTCTAGATCTGGATCAAAGACATAGCTGGGTCCAAGGCAAAAATTAGTACATTCCAAAAATGAGAAATAAGTCTTACACATATTTTGAATTTGAGGGTCAAATTGGGAAATATGATGCAAAAATTTATAAATGCTAAATATTTATGATGCATGTGAACAGCTTTAATCTCTCCAGCCATGATACTCTCAGGTTTGGATTCTGAGCTGAAGTGTCTCTGGAATTTTGCAGTCTCAAATTGTTCTTGGTTTATTTAGACACACTGCTTTTTGCCATTTGATCTGGAATCATAGAGAAATCAGCTGCTCACTTTTCATTAAAAGTAGTGGGGTTAGTTTTGATCTAAACCTTGCATTGTGAACTGGTATTTCTTCATGGCATAAACCCTCAGAACTGACTATAAGAGTTATTTTCAACTGGAGGCCTGTCTGCAGAGAGTTGTCTGCTAGCTACATGAAGGTGTGTGTGATAAATGGGATAAAAAAGGCAAATTCACCTAATTGTGCGACCATCATGACATTTGTAATGGGGTTCAGATCTATCTTAGAATAACCTTGAGGTTCTCCACCCTGGGGAAGCAATAACTACTGCTCTAGAAACATCAGAGTAGAAAACTAAAACTAATTTCACTATTGCAGAAAGTCAATAAATAAATGTTTAGAGGTGGAAATGTGTTTAAACGTAATTTGTGCCTTCTCAGAAACCTCTGACTTGAGGTAATATTACTTTTAGAAGTCAGCACCACATACTCAAAATTAGTGTGTTGATGTGCCTTAGCCTTAATTAAACTGCAGAAAAGTGAACCAACAACTGCTTTACTTCAGAGACTCCACACCCAAAAGACTCTCGGGCTCCACAGTCATCATAAACACTTGTAATGAGGAACGTTTTCTGTAACTTTTGTTTACACAAGCTTACTACTTCTGTGTCAGAGCCTGCCTCTGCTTCCATTGAAATCAATGGGAATTTTGCTGTTCCCTCTAATGAAAGTAGCCCCTAGCACCCTGTTACACATGATGATGATGGATCACTACTCCTTCCTTGCAAGAACAATAGTGTAGCAACCATGCCAACAAATATCCATGTCTGCAGCTCTAAGCACCTGAATAGTCTCACTGGTTCCTGTGGAATGGCATAAATTCTTGAAGTTAAATGCTCTTTATGTTTGCTTTAATCTGGCCAACCACTGGAATCCTCCTCTGTCAACACATTTTTCATTAGGACACATACAAACTTGGTATAATCTAGATGCTATCAGCAAGCATATGGTTGATCTGGCTTAGTATTGCAGGTTCTGCAACTGTTTATGCAAAAAATAAAAACCCAAACTTAATAAATTTGAAGGACAATGAGGTTTATGTTTTGGGGCTTTTACAGTAGAAAGGGAAGGCTAGTGGTATTTAAATAGAATGTCATTCTGGATGGAAGTGTAATGCATTGGGTCATGCCACCAAATATTGGAAACATATGTCATTCAACATAGTTACTCACACAATGAAAAATGTAGTCTAAAGGGTATATTGTACCCTGAAAACAGACATAACTCTCAATAACTAATAATCCCATAAATCCCAAAGGGCCTTATCTAGCTGCAAGTGTCTGCAGCCTTGTGAGCTTTGAAGACTGTACAGGGCCACAGATGTCATCTCCTCATCACCACGCTACCCCTGCTTGTCCTAGGAAAACAATGGTTCACTGACAATCAGTTTCAGAGCCTGAGGTAGAGCTTCCCTCAAATTATGTGACAGGAGGCCTGATGCCACTGGTTCCTGTACTCTAGCTCCATAATTCTCCTCAAGCTCTGACAACAACTGGAATCTTGGCTATAAAGCCAGACTGAAAATTGTCTGTTTGCTTAAGAAATCTGGTGTGCTTGGTGTGGAGGGCTCTGAGCTCCTTTCCATATTTGGAGAGAAGTCATGTATTTATCATTGTCACTGCAGATGGTGCTGGATAATAACAGATATTCTGAGGCTACATTGGCCTCTTCAGACTTTGATGATGCTCTGTTTTGGACTGAAGCTCCTCATGGAGGAAAGCAGAATTATAAATACCCGCTAAGGAGCACCAAACTTCTGCAAGTGACTGATGGAGCTACTTGGAACTTGGCTCAGTGCCTGGGAGAGGGACAACCTGTGGCACATCTCATAAGGCAGGTAATGAAAGAGACTATTTCCCTTTTGAAATACGGAATAACTGTAGCCCCAGTTCTGGGCTAGTAGAATACAAAAGTTAGTGTGCAGCCTCAGCTGACAGCCAGGAATGAAGGAAATCTTCTAATGTAAGTCTTTGTACTCTTCCTGAGCTATACACTGAGAATGCACTTATGTAATTTTCTTCTGGGCCGGAAGTGCTCAGACATTCTAGTGCTCCTGTAAAAAAACAGTGGAGTTGATGTGATCTGTTTTCAGCCACATTTTTCAGCAGAACAAGACGTATGTGTTCATACCCTAAATACACAGTTCTCTGCAGCTGCCTCCCAGTCCTATCTCAGTAACCTTTGAACCAATCGTGACAAAACAGTGGATGTATCCAGAAAGTCCTGCAAACCCTGTGAAATTAAGTCTTTGGGTAGAGAGGGAAAAAGAAGCTTATTACTGCCTCAACTATAAGCTCTTATGAGACATCTGGAAAGGTCCATGAGATATGCTTATCCTTACTGCTAAAAGAGGTCCAAGGAGGAGTATAACCTCTGGATAGCCACTGGTCTGCAGAGCCCATTTCTTTGTTCACCCCTCAGCTTTGCTTTACAAGACCATAGCTAGCTTTCACCAATACAACACCCAGCCTTGACTAAAGGAATAGTTTGGTCAGGGGTTATTCCAAGGAACGACTCATTAGACTTCTTCATTCCTTCCATACCTTCCCAAAGACATTGAACCATCACTGTCCACATTGCTCATGCAATTCACATACTAAGTTTTGTACTAAAACCCACTTATGTGAACTGCAGAAAAGTCTGCAGTCTTTATATTCAATTATATTAAAATTAACCCCTACAACACACTAAAACCAACAATTGTTTCTTAGGCACCCCATCCAGAAGTAGATGGCAGTATAGAGTGACTCACTTTGCTTTACCTGTCCTCAGGACCAGGAATCAATTACCTGAACCTCATTTTATTCATCAGTATAGAACTATATACCAAAATCTAGACCTTCTTTTTCAGTTTTGGGTTTTTTTCAGAAGACTTTTATTTTACACCAACATCACTCTACTTGTGGAGAAACTTCTTGCCGATCGTGGACTCTCAGCACTGCTATCAGCAGCTGTCCATTTTCAAGGTTTGTTTTCTGCGGAAAGAGCTAGAAGATTCCAAATGCCAAAACTAAGTCAATGCTGGAAGAGCCCCTCTGAACCCCAGATGTGCCAGGACCTGCTGTGTGCCTTTCAGCTCAACCCCTCATTCAGAGTTAGCATGAAGTGTTCCCAGGAGTCCCTGCTTTGCACGCAGTACAAGTAATTTGATCAAATAAATGCAATGTTGGGCAATAATTGGATAGCTAATTGAAACCCTTTCCTGTCTGTGGTCTCCCCAGTGCATAGAGTGTTTTGAGAGGTATCTTGAGAGCCTGTGACCTGCTGCTCCTTAGGAGCCTCAGCTGGTGATGCATCTAGAGTGCCCTTGTAGGCATATCTGGGATAACGGGCCAGCTCTCGTTCTGGGTGTTTTGGAGAGCAACAATGCCTGGGAAGGTGGGTTCTGATGTTTATTTTAAATTCCCAAGGAGTTAAAAGCTCCTTTCCAGCTTACCCGGAATGTTGATTATAAACCCACAGTTTTCTGTAATTGGGCCTCATTAATAAATTCCTCAAGTGTTCCCAAAGGCAGGAGAGGTAAAACAAGAGCTACAGGGATCAGAGAAACAGGGAACTATGAGGATTCCTGAGTGTGTTGTTAATTCCACTTAATCAGCTCAGAAAAGCTCTGTATTCAAAAGAAAATAACCATGACTCACAAAACACTCCTGCCAGCAGGGAATAGGATTCTCTCCATTTATAGTAATATTTTCCCCGATTTTTGTCCGTTTTTCCACTCCATTTTTAAGTAAAGAAAAAGACCCTCTCTCAGTTACTCTGAACACCTTCTGTGTTCTTGGGCCTCAGTGAGGGCTGGAAGAGCTGTACTCACTGGTAAAGACCAGTGTGGGTCCCTCAGAGCTCCTGGGAGACCTGTTTTGCAATCCAAATGTGCCAGAGGGCTTTTCCATCAGATCCAGACTGAGCAGAGTGTGAGGCAGATACAAGATTTATTGCTGTTTGAAGAGGACTCAGATAGTAGCAAACTTCGAGACAGAGCAAGCCCCATTCCCCACTCTGCATTGCTTGCCACAGAAGGTAGACAAGTCAAACAAAGACGAGACAAATTACAGGGATAATAATTCAGGTAATGAGAAAAGCAGGGATTATAAAGTATGAGAGGGCAGGAGGGCTTGCCAGGAGAATGGAGCTTTCTGAAGGTGGCATGGAGGAACACCTGAAGGGGCAGATTCTCTAACACTATATGGAGAGCTTAAAGGGCTGGATTTTAAAAACAAGAAAGGCAGAGTGAGAGTCGAGAAAGGAAGTAGAAAGCTTTAGAGAAAAAAAAGGTAGGGAAGACAAAATATTTGGTTAGAGAAAGTTTGCACTGGATTTGCAAGATGCCTATAAATTTGGAAGCATGAGACTGCGTAAGCAGATAAAAAGCAAGAGAGTTTGTGGAGCCATCAGAACCACTGCTCAGATTGCTCAGAAACGCTGTCTCTGTACTCCTCCTTACCCTTCTTTCTCACAACAGAATGTGAAGGTACCGGGCGCTGCTGTATCCTCCATGGCCTGAAGGGATGCCTGAATATCATAGAATCACAGAATAATTCAGGTTGGAAAAGGAATCTGAGATCATAGGGTCCAGCCTTTGGCTGATCACCACCTTGTCAATTAGGCCTTAGCACCAAGTGCCATGTCCAGCCACTTGCTGGGCACCTCCAGGGATAGTCACTCCACCATCTCCCCGGGAAGCTCATTCCAAAGTTTGACAATCTTTTCCAGGAAGAAATTCCTTCTGATATACAACCTGTCCCTCCGCTAGCACAAAGCTTGAGGCTTTGTGCTCTTGTTCTGTCATTGGTTACCTGGGAGAAGAGATCAACCCCCACCTGGCCACAGCCTCCTTTCAGGCAGCTGTAGAGAGTGCTGAGGTCAGCCCTGAGCCTCCTTTTCTCCAGGCTGAGCACCCCCAGCTCCCTCAGCTGCTCCTCACAGCACTTGTGCTCCAGGCCCTGCCCCAGCTCCATTGCCCTTCTCTGCACTCACTGCAGCACCTCAGGGTCTTTCTTGCACTGAGGCCAGAACTGGACACAGCACTCGAGGTGTGGCCTCAGCAGTGCCCAGCACAGGGGGACAATCCCTGCCCTGGCCCTGCTGGCCACACTATTGCTGGGACAGGCCAGGATGCCATTGGCCTTCTTGGCCACCTGGGCACACCCTGGCTCACGTTCAGCTGCTGTCACCAGCACCTCGAGGTGTTTTTCTGCTGGGCAGCTTTCCAGCCATTCTGCCCCAGCCTGTAGCCTGTTTGGGGATGCTGTGATCTACTAGCAGGGCCTAGCATTTGGTTTTTAACCTCACACCATTGTCTTCAGCCCATCAATCCAGTCTGTCCAGATCCCTTTCTTGAGCCTACCCTCCAGCAGACTGATACTACACCTACTACACCCAATGCCTTGGTCCAGGTCATTAATAAAGGGATGCAACAGTACTGGACCCAATACTGAGCCCTAGGGAACACCATTCGACCAGCTGCCAGCTGGATGTGGCACCACTCACCGCTGTTCCCTGTGCCTGACCATCCAGGCAGTTTATACCCAACAAAAGGTACACCTGTCCAAGCCATAGCCTGTCACATTTTCCAGATGAATGCCACTGGAGACAGTATTGAAGGCTTTGCTGAAGTCCAGTAGGCTTATATCCACAGCCTTTCCTTCATCCACTCCGAGCATCACCTGGTGGTATTAAAGGAGATTAAGCTGGTCAGGTAGCACCTACCTTTCCTAATCATGTACTGCCTGAGTCTGATCCCTTTATTGTTCCGTGCGTGCTGTGTGATCACAGTTAAGATAATGTGTTCCATTATCTTGCCAAGCAGTGTGGTCAGGCTGACAGGCCTGTAGTTCCAGGGATTCTCCTGGCCCCTTGTGGGTGGGCATTACACTGGACACATTCCAGCTGGCTTTGTATATTTGTGTATACAGGATGTCTATGTATTGCCCAATACCTGGGCATGTTTACCTAATTAAGGATTACATGCAGATGTGGCTATATGTCTGCTAAGGGAAACTCTGTGGTGCCCTTAGCAATTTTGTAAGTGATTCATCCAGTAAATACATTGCATAGAGCACCTTGCAAGGGGGAAAATCCATCACCAGCACGACCTATCTCTTCTGCAGCCAGCACAACTAAGGAAGATGTGTGCTGAACAACAGGTCTTTTCTTTACACATACTGCTTGAGGTTTTCCAGTACAAAAATCTTCCTTGAAACACATGGTTTGGATGTCCTGACAAACAGCAGTAGGGGAAATATAATAAAAGAGAACAGCATCAATAACGTACCCTTATTTCTTTCTCTTTCCCACTTCAGGCTTTCTTCACATCATATTTGGGGATCCTCTGGTCTCAGTATGTATTAAGTGTATTTTATTTTTATTAGTGTCCTTGAATGTAATGGAAGAATAAACATTTCAGTTTTCACAGCCTTGTGGCTTTCATGGGAGCTTAGCTGCATCCACTGTGTTTACAAAACAGAACTGCATCATAGTATTTGTTAACTTGATGATTCTTGGATTATCCATAATTTTGGCTGCAAAAACCCCATTTAAATGTGGAGTTTGCTATGTTTTCATGGGCCCCAAGAGGAATTTCTAGATCAAAGTTCTGGAGTCAGACAGGGCCAGCCAGTTTTATAGTTCACAGAATTACAAAGTTGTCAACATCTATAGGCCACCGGTGGAAACTGTCACAGCAAGGAGCCAGCCACACATGTCCCCTCCTGAACCCACACCAGGCTCCTGCACTCAAGCAGGGGAAATGCTAGCAGGCTGAAACCTTCACTCTTGTGAAACCTTTACTCTGTGCTGAGATCAGAAGAGCCATGACCGGTTTGGGTCGAAGTCTGTCTTCCCTGTCTTAATCATGAGAGGCAGAATCTTGGAGGAAGGATGTTAGACATACAGACCTAAGTCTAAAACACACTGGAATTACATGATGAATTACAGTAACACAAATTTCAAGTCTGGATAAGCAGAAAATATGAAAGTAGGATAGGCAGCATCTCCAGGTTGTGAGGAACCAGGAAATGGCAGCACTGGCACAGGGAGGAAGACATGCTTTCCTGCAGTAAAGGGGCATGGACTGTGGATATGGATGAGAAAACTTGGCTGGAGATGCAGGAGAAGAGTATTTGGCTCAGTGTACAGCTTAGCCAAAGAAAACAAAGGGTTGTTTCTCTCCAGTTGCCATTTATACACATATAAGAAAAAGCCAGCAATCATACTGCAGTCTCTAGAGAGTTAATGTCTTATCAAGGAGTTAAGATGAAAATTACAGCATGGATGCGTTGCAAGATGTTTTAGGGGAAGAACTAAAGAGAGGGAGAGAGCTGTGTATTACTCTTATTATATGAGAGATACTAAGACCAGCAAGAATGGGGTTCTAATGGGGGTTTTGATGTATGGCTTATTCAGTTCTGTCAGCAGCTGTGACCTCTAAATAGAATTTTTTAAAGTCCTGTAAGGTATAAGGGAAAATTAGAATATTTTCACAGAATTTCAGCATGTCCTTTACCTACATCTAGTCACAAAAGCATGCCACTGGCACAAAAGCTTGCCACCTGCACAACCAGGGAGTAATGACAGATTCTTAAATGCATATTAAGGAGAAAATTGCTTATTTTAAATGCTATGGACTGTGCTGGCAGAGAGCTGCATTAATGCAATGCCAAAATTATGCACTTCAGAATACTCACCTCAGCCAAACTTGAAACTTCTGAAAACCAGGACACATGCTAAGCATATTAGCTCTGTCCTGTTTGAGCAATGCCCCAGCTTGCCCATTATGCATATTCTGCCTTTGCACCATTGCAGAGCTCATGGCCCAGGACCATGGGAAGCAAAGAGAGGAGAGCTGCTTCTCAGTGAGTGGTACCCTCACCTGTCCCATCCTCATGTACTGAACCAGCTTCCTTGAAACAGCATCAAACCCATGGCAATTTATAACTCATGTTTCCTTATGGAAACAAACCAAAAACCCGTCCAATACCCTACTGTGAGTTATATGTTTTTAACTGATGAATTTCTGTTAAATCCCATCCTGGCTGTCTCCATGGCAAGAAGACCTTTGTAGATCATGATGTCATAAAATTATGTCATTATATTTTAATCTTTTCCCTCTGATCACACGTTAGCAGCCTAGAGAAGGATTTGATTCCTTCACTCAGATCTGCCCAGATACTCTGCAACTGTGGCTACTATTCAGGGTACCCTCAACATACATCACCAAGCACTGCAAGCCTTTTGTGTCCCCCCTTCTCTGTTTCTAAATAAAAGTTTTAGAGATCTGAGAACAGAGAAACAGAATAGGGACAAGTTTTCGACTATGAACTGAACACTATGTATACCTGTGCCAGAAGCAGAAAAGGGATAGAGAAGGATGAGGGATAGAGAGGATCCCTGCACCTTGACTCATATGACTAGGACCCCCTGTAGAGGGGTGAACTTAAGATCTGATTTAATGCATATCTACATGAAGCAGAGGTTCAGCAGATTTTGAGGGCTAGGTATTTAGACTTGAACTGATCATCAGGTAGTACATGGTCTAGAAAGAGTGTGTGAAAGCATGGAGGGGGCAGGAAAATGCCTGATATTACTCCCTGTGTGTGAATGGAATGCCTGAGCATGGAAAGTCTTGCACAAGTACCTATGACCAGACCTGAATTAGTTGCATCACATGGGAGGGAAAAAAGGGGGAACACAAAAAATGAAGTTGAATGAAAGTATGCAGTTTACCTTGAGAAAGGGTGATTAAAGGAGTCCTGCTCTGCACAAGCTTCAACAAGTCCATGTGCTATTCCTGCTGTGTGAGACTTGTTTCCTTGCACTATTCCCTGGCCAGCGCAGCTGCAGGCTGTTTGCCATCTGGGCCTCTTCCTTAAACCACAGAAGAGGTTATTTTAGTAAGGGGCAGGAGGGAAAGGCAGGAAAAAACACGATTTCCTTCATTCTGAGCAAATTTGACAGCCTGGGCTGAGCCTGCTTTGAGATTAGAGCACAGCCTGCCAACCCTACCGGTGTATCCTCACCAGGAGCGTGCAGTCCTCTGCCCGTGCACAGCTCCTGCCAGTGAGCAGAGAGACAGTGGTGCCATTGAGCAGCCTGAGAGCACTGTTAGCTGACTGACTCTTCCATCCTGTCCTCTACTATGAATGTATTATTGATAGTGATCACAGAGCTGAGGGACTTGCGGCTTGCCTTGCGCATGGAGGCACCAGCTGCGGTTTCACTGGAATGTTACTGCTGGCACCAGACATCCTCCCATCCTAGCAGGAGGGAGGTGGGAAGGGATGGGCACTTTCAGACCAGGTTTGCCTCTGCATTGGACTTACAGCTGAAGTTTCCATTGGGATCACAAACTACAGCCCCATGTTTTCCAGGGCTCCAGCATCCAGCCTTCATTGCTCCCACTTGTCCACTTTGCAGTGGAGCTTCTGCCGGCAGTGTGCAATGTCATCCCACGTGGTAGAGAGACTGTCTGTCTTGTTCGCTGTGCCTGCAAGGAAGGAGGGTCTGATAGTGAATGTCATGTGGAGTGCTGACAGCCTGCCCAGCTGCTGGGCATGTATACATCCTTGGGAGACGCAGTGCGTGAGAGAAATTGTGAGCAGCAGTCAGGGAGTCAGTCAAAGACTGCAGTAAAAGAGCAGAGGCCTCACTTCAGTGGACCTACACCTGAACCTTTAATATGATGGAGAAAACCTGGCTCTCACAGGGATCAGGAGAGGACAGTGTTTGCTATCCACTCCTGATACCTATGAGACTTTACTTTGCTGCAACCCAGGAAGCCACAATAAAAAAAGGAGGGAAACAAGGCTTGTGAAGAGCCTGGAACACAAGCCCTGTGAGGAATGTCTGAGGGAGCTGGGGTTGTTTAGCCTGGAGAAAAGGAGGCTTGGGGGAGGCTGTGAGTCACTACAACAGCCTGAAAGGATGTTGTAGCCAAGTGGAGGTCAGTCTCTTCTCCTAGACAACCAGTGACAGGACAAGATGACACAGTGAAACCAGGAAAAAACTTAGGTTAGACATTAGGAAAATATTCTTCACAGAAAGAGTGGTTGGGCACTGGAATCATCTTCCTAGGGAGGTGGTGAATTCACTGTCCCTAGAGGTGTTTAAAAAAGGCTGGACGTAGCACTCAGTGTCATGGTTTAGCTGACGAGGTGGTGTTAGGTCATAGGCTGGGCTTGATGATCTCAAAGGTCTTTTCCAACCTACTTAATTCTGTGATTCTGTGAAAATTGCTGCATCTGAAGTGGGTCTTGGCTCTCTGCAAAGCATGGAGAGGTGTTTTATTCTATATCACACATCAAGTCTGTGTTTTCCCATTTAAAGAACATATTTCTGTGGCTCAAAATATGATAATCTGATACTGTTAACCCAAGAAACTGGAAACCAGTGGTAGCCTTAGGACGCTTAGAAGTGTGACTGCTGCATCTTGAGGCTCTGGTAACTGCAATGCCCCATTGCATCTTCTGCTCTTCCACCTTTAACACTGCTCAGATCTAAGTGTTGGTGAGATCTTTAATCTCAGAAATAACCAGCAACACAGAAACCAGTCCCTGACATTTTCCAGCATGGAGCAGTGTGCTCTTACTCCACATTGTAATGACCTGGAATGATAGCACACCACTAGGCATTGCAGAAAATGCCAGTTCTCTCGCATCCCAATGAAGAGCTTATAGAATAAGAATAAGAAAAGTTCATCTTTGTGATCCTTTTACCACAATCAAAAGTTGGCCTAGCTCTCTCCTTTGTCCATTTCTTTGCTATTAGAAGAAAAAATTCCATTGGTATTTAACTAGGAATTGCAGAATAAAACAAACTACTACCTAGAAATCTGACTTTCCAAAGCACAAGATTAGTTTGACTGTTCAGAAAACACAGGCTGT
>VWYI01028860.1:0-16005 GCA_013399455.1 Anthoscopus minutus
GGGGGCGGGGGGCGGGTGCGCGGCGGGGCCCAGGTGTGTCCTTGGCTCGGGGAGGCGCCCGCAGGGCGGCGGGGGCAGGGCCACAGGTGACAAAATCCTCCGGCGCGGCCACACCAGCATCCCCGGCAGCAGCGGCGGCCGGCCCCGAGCCGCGGCGAGCCGGCTCCTCGCACGCCTCCTCCTCCTCCTCCTCCTGCTGCTGCTCTTGCTGCTCCTCACACGGCTCCCCTCGGCCCGGCGGCAGGCGGGCGGGCAGGCGGGCACATCTTCCTCCCTCGCCTGCTTCTTTCCTCGCTCTGCTCCCCTCCTGGGCTCGCTCTCCGGCAGCTCGGAGCGCGCTGAGCCCGCTGCTCACCTCCCCTGCCTCCCGGCGCGGCGGAGGGACCAGCGCTAACCCCAGCCCTCCGCAGTCTTAAAGCACCACCAGGTCCGCACAGTGGAAAAACCCAAGACCAATAGAAGAAGGCAGCAGAATTTCCTGCCTCTCAATAGTTGGCTGAACTGCGGCCGTTTGGCATCAGCTGAGTTGTATATGACTAATGTGTTGACAAGTCGTGTGGGGGGACTGGAGGAGGGGGCCCTTCTAGAAGGTCACAGCCCAGACAGGCGAGTGCATCAAATAATTGACTGGGATTCTGTGCACCGCTGAAGGAAAATGCATATACAAGCACACACACATCTTGCAGGGCTTACACAGGTCCAGCTACTATTTGGCCTTTCATCTGTGTCTCTTTCTGTGGTGAGACATTTTTTTCCTCCCGTAGTGAAAGAGTAAATTACAGTCTCTCTAACTAAAAGCAATTTCTGCGCCTATTCTTTCTTCACATCTGCGATGTGAAGGTTGGTCTGAAAAGGAAAAGGAAAAAAAAAAGAAAAAAGGGGGAAATATTAAATGAAGACAGCTAAAAAAAAATCAATATTGTGAAATACATAACAGCATTAGGGCAACTTTGGATTTAGGCTGTAAAGATGAAAAGCAAACACAACAAAGCAATAGGGAATCTCAACCTGCAGAATCCCCAGTGTGTTACCAACAGGATGACTTCACATTTGGAGGACAATATTTTTTTAAGAAAATGCTTTAAAACACCAGATGTTGCCCAGCTGCCAACACCCTGCCTTGTGCACGGCAATGAAATCCAAGAAAGGACGTCTCTCAGAAAGACATTGGGATGGACATGTGCAGGAAGCTCAGCAGCAGCAGAACTGGGCAGGGAAGATCTGTCTGGAGATGTTTCTGAAGCCATAGAGGACAGATCAGAGCACAGCCCTGAGGCGTTGCATAAGGCCCTTCTTTCTAATTCTTGAGAAAACCAAACGGAGGGACAGTGAAAGCCATCAGGAGAGAGCTCAGTTCCTTGCATCCCATTTGGGCTGAGCTATCAGCCAGGAGAGACTGAAGCCTTGAGGGGAAAGCAGGAGAGGTGAAACCAGTATTGGGCAGGGAGTCATGGCTGCATTTGAGAAAAAAGATGTGGGCAACCAGGGAAGCTCTTCAGGGGAAAATAGAATCTGATGCTGTTAAACAAAAATTAAAGAGAGAAATGCAAATGTTTTCGGGGGAAAGGGAAAAAAAAACAACAAAACAACAAGAAAAAGACAGAATTTATTTTTTTTTTTGGAGTGAAGTTCTGTTAAAAATAACAATACTTTAATCTGTTTAGAAGAGAGCTGGTGACTAGCAGAAATGTTTAAGTATAGATTTGAGAGCATTTGGGAGAAGTTCATGACAGATTTGCTCAGGCAGCTCTTTCAGAATTGCTTTGTTTCCTCTTCTGAAGCCCAAAACATGTTTGGGGCTTAAGAGATACAATGTTCTAGACATTCTACAATGACAAATAAATAAACCTCCCTCTTATACCTTTCTACCTCCTTTACTCATCTACATAACTCCGGAAGCCCTTGGCAAATTTCAGCTTCCTGTAGAGCTGTCTCAAACAAGTTTCTGTGCATTTCAGTTCGTTTAAAACAACGACAGCAGCTGCAAACTAAAAGAGTAAATCTTTAATTTGTTCTTCAGTGGCACCAAAAGGCAAAGGGACCAACTTCCTTACAGAAGGTATTTAACATTTTTTAGCAAAATCCAACCAACTAGGCAGCATAATCCCTGTCCTCAGCTGGGTTTAGGGAGGGGAGGAACGAGGCAGGATGCGATTTTGCATGAGAGCAGGGTTCACTGGACCTGCTGCTCAACAAATTCAACAATCTGTCAAAGTGGAGAAAGAGGGCTATATGATAACTTCTATGTAAGGTACATTAAATCAGTCAAGATGCTACTTTTCAAGTCTGGAAAATCAAGCATGATCAGGCTTCAGCTGCATTCAAGGCTACTCAAAGTCATGAAGGAGAATCCTCCTTTATGTTTTGTTGTTGTTGTTTGTCTGATTAAATTATAGTGTCTTAGATTAAGTGGCAGGAAATAATTTAGTTCTTCCTAAAACAAATTTAACAGTTTTCCGCCAAGTATCTCGATTAGACTCTGGATATATCTTCTCTGGAAAAAAAAAAAAGTTCTTGAAGTTATTGATTTAGTTGTAAGAGCCAAAAATCTTAAAATAGTCTCAAATTTTAATCTGGTTTTAGATCATCCACTGGCTGACTGTATTGGGTTGACCATCCTTGCTTTCTGCAGCCACCACACAGCTTGGTGAGGAAGATCTTTTGAAGCTGACAGAGATACAGCAACAACTCAAATCAGCTGATCATCAGCCTGAATGCATCTCAGGCAACTTTTCAGGTCACATTGTTCTGCAGGAGGCACAAGGAGAAGATTTGATATCAGAACCTCACAGAAACCCTAAAGAATTTGAGCCATTTGGTTCCAGTGGGATATCCAGAACGCCAACATTTTTCTGCCAGTTCCGGCAACACAAAATCCAGTTCTCCCCTGAGCCACCAGCATGAAGAACATGCAGAAACAGCACCAACATGGTCAGTCTGATCACATCCCACCCAGTCATCAGCTTGCAGTTCAAATATTTCAGCTGGAAACCACAGGAAGGGTTAAATGGTGAGGTCTGCACATCAATTTTGCAATGCACCTGCATCATATTCTCACCTTAAGTGAGAAAACACACAAGGAGTGACCACAGCAGAAAAACACAAGTAAGAGCTGCTTTGTGGAAAGCCTTTGTGAAAAGGAAGTTGAAAGTTAAGGATCCAAGGAGTTGAATGTTTTCACGTCCCCATATTGGAAGATGATGTATCTGGTGGATGACTCCTATAACCAGACTTGCAGGGAAATTCTTTCTTCAAAGGAAAAGATAAAATGGTCTGTCTACAATAAGCCTGCATTGACTGGGACTTTTTAAAAAAAACCCACCTTCCAAGGAGCAGCAGCTCCTTGTAATTGGTAATTGGTTCTATTCAGATCGTGGATGGTTTCATAGGCTTTGGGCTTTAGGGAACTCAGTCAAATATCTGCCATTGAAGCATTCAGCTATTCAAACAGAGCCCCTCATTGTCATTCAGAATGCAAAAAACTCATTTGCAATTTCAGCTTTGAAAGTGGTTTTAAAAGCACCTGAAGGAAGAGAGAATGGGAGGGAAGTTGAGAGGAAGTGAAGGGAAAGCATGGTGAGAGAGGAAGTTCTCAACAGTCACAAGACCTGGGGAAAAGAAACAATAAAAAATGAACATGCCTGAAATCAGAATCTAAGTGAATGATCAGCCCAGTTTCTGGGAGAGATGACGCCTTGTCTCAGTTTCTAAATCATTCTGTCTCCCCTTGTTACTGACCTCTTTTCCTGACTGGAGTTTTCTTGACTATATTCTTGCAGAATAGCAGTTTGAAAGGAAAATATGAGTTATTATCTTGTAGACCAGGTAAAGATAACCACAGAGGGATGTAACTAAGAAAACTCAGTCAGCTCTACATGATTTTCAGTCATGATTTTCATTTTAATAAGATTTAGAAATTTTCATTTTAATAAGATTTAGAAATTTTTCTGTTGTGCTAAGAAAGGAATTGTAGCCCCAGTCAGTTCAAAACCAAAACCAAAGAAAGGACCCTCCTGAGATAATAATAGAGAAACAAAACCTGAAATACCTCAAGAAACATTTTTTATCCTTTTTTAATTAAAATACACAAAGAATTTTTGAATATTTGGCTGAAATACAGTCCAAAGCATTCAAATCTTGATCTTCTGAAACAAAATGGGAAATATCTTTCATCTTCTCTCTGGTTCTTATCTTTTTTAAAGATGAAAAGTTTGAACAATTCTTCTGCAAATTTTCAGGTAAGCTAAACCCATAATAAAGGGAGATAAACTCGAAGAGGGGATAAAGGGACCAGAGGTTAAGAAGGGAAGAGGAGCAGAAGTGGGAAAGCTTTTTAGTAGCTTCCATCACTCTGGAAACAGGAGAATCAAAAGCCTTGTGAGAACAGGTTTTTCCTCAGAAGACTTCATGCCCGATTTGATACTGGAAAGATTCAGATAAATGTTGAATGCTTGTCAAAACCAATCGCTAAACCTTCTGATATTCACTGGCTACCAAGCTTAATGCTCATATCTCTAAGCTCACAGTCAGCCATTTTTTATCAGGGCAAGCTGCAAAAATTAAATATTTTCCATGATACACTTAAGAATGGAGAAGCAATTTCTGGTTCTCTAAGTACCATCAAGAAGATACCAGTCGGAAAGCTCTGTTTGTTACCGCGCATCTGGGAACGCTCAAGATGGAGAAACAAAATCTTAATCTTATCAACTACTTGTGAAAGCATCTGTGCTGCTGATACCTATCCATTCCACCCCAAAAAATGCAAGGGAATAGCTACAGTTTGCTTCATTTGAAGCCATTGACTGCTTCAAGCTGATAATGTGCAGGAATATTGTTATCTGGCAAAAAAATGTGCTCTCTCGCATGACCTGCTCTTACAGTACACACACAATTAGCCATTCAGTCTTGCTATGCTCATGAATTAAAGCAGCAGCTTTCAAAATGCTCTGGATGGCTTAAAACACACTGAGATTCCAAGCATAAAAATGGGGATTATTCTTTTTACCCTGCCTGAAGTTACTCTTTTCCCGTGCAGCTTGTTCATGGGGTTCCAGTAGCATCTGGGAGATGTGAACAAGCCAGCTTTTCCCATTAGGTGGTTCTGTGAGCACAGGGTCAGTGGGAAAAGGAATTTCCTCTGGATATTTGGTCAGACAACTGAAGACCTAAGTCAGATGTCTATGAATTCTTCTGATTTTTTCAACAACTTGGAGTGGGTAGTCCCTCTCTCTCTCCTCTGCCCAGGTGAGTGTTTATACTCTTACACAGATACTAAGGCAATGAATTAATTAAATTCTACTTAAACTCAGCAAGCAAATGGATTGAGACTGGGCAGCAGATTCAAAAGTTATTAGAGAGAAGGAGGAGAGCAGCTGACAAAGATGCTTCTTAGAAATCCATGCTAGAGTAAGGCATGGAAAAATCCAGTCTGTGGGAAGGATTTTAAAGCCTGTGTATGATTCATGTTTTCTTCAGAGAATACCAGATTTTTCTATTTCAAGCAACATCATCAAAACATAGGGTAGTGATTATTTTTTTGATGCTGTAGACTTCTCTTTGCATTGCACCTTGCAAACAAACAGAGAAGGCAAGATTCTCACTGCTTAAAGGACTGTCAGCTAGAAGAAAAATATTTCCTTTCAGAGAGGAGAAGCCAGGAGAAATTTTTTTTTTTTTTTAATTTTCACATCTTCATACAGACAAGTCTGTTCCTAACATATGAAAGAGGGTAGAAGGGATGAAAGGTATGAAAGAAGGTATGAAAGGGAGGAAGGTGGCATGTAAAATAGGTAAATAAGAAAGGTGGGGACACAGCACACAACCCCTCAACTGTCCAGGGTGAAAACATGGACTTGAAGAAGGGAAGAGAGGCTTCTCCCAGTGCTAATTGGTTCTCACAAGAGGAAGTAGCATAACATGACACCCCAAGCATCATGGCACTGGAGATATCCATTGAAAGCTTCCAAATAAAGATGAACTGAACCCCTTTGTGTGTGCAAAGACCAGACATCAAACAATTGTAATGCCAAGATAGGATGGAATGGATTACAGGCACTGCAATCATAGGAACAGCTGTGCCACACTGTACATATGATCACCTTGCAGCATGAAAGGAATGAGTCAAGAGGACTATTTAATTTCTAAATCTGATTTTCCATTATTTGGGTTAGGAGTCAGAGCGTTTTAGCAACAGGTATAGAACTCATCTGGGTTTGGATGTAGGCATGTCTATATACACACAACTGCTTCTCATTGAAGTGGTAGGAAAGGAGAAAATTTGAAGGAATATCACAGTTTCAACAAGGCTTTAATAAAAAAAAAATTAATGATGGCTTCAAAGCTCTGCAGACCTCTCTTTAATAATTGTTAAAGTGCAATCCATTAAGGACTGTAATTATGTGGGAAGAAGATTATCCCTGGTCCTGAGCCAAATACTGATTTCTGTTACCTGCTCTGGATGCCAGTGGCTCACAAGGAGCAGCAACCACACAAACAAAACAAGAATTGAACTACTGGGAGCCAATTTCCCCTGGCCAGAGTCAATACAAGGAAGGCACCAGGAAGAGCAGAGTTCTCCATACCTCGGGCGATGCACAGTGTCCTCCACGCTTTCATCTTCCTGACTCCCACCAGCTTCCAGGCACTGAGGAAGAGATGACATCTCTGCTTGCAGACTGCTGGGAGCACATGTGAGCAGGGCTATCCCCAAGGCTGGTGCACAGGAGGGGCCACAGGGGAGCAGCAGGACCGCAGAGCAGCGGTGGAGCAAGGATGCAGGGTTGCCAAGCAACAGCCTACCATGGGAGGGGGGAGTTAAAACGGGATATAAACTGAGTTTGGTCGTGTGGGGCTACAGCAGCCCTCCCATCTGCTTTTCCCCCTGCTTCCATTGAGTTGTGGGTCTGGATTTCACGAGAAGGTTTGGCCACGAGTGTCTCCTGCACCACGAGCTCCAGTCGGCTGCTCCAGGAGGTTGAAGCAGGGAGAACACTAATATTTCCTTTGCCAACTTGTTGTCATGGATAATGCAGCAGGAGCAGGAGCAGCTGCTGTAGGTTCTCCAGACAGCCTGCCCCAAGACTCAGGAGCACAGAGTGAAACCAGACCTGCCCCATTCTGTGTCAGGGATGCTCCATCCCTTGTCTCAGAAACACAACCTAGGGGAGAGGTTTTCCTTCCTACCATTCTGTGCAACAGGGGCAGCCCCTGGGTTATTCCCATCTGAAGTTCTTGGTTCTGTTCTGTGAGGACAAACATTTGAGGGCATGGCATCAGAGGAGACCTTCAAAAAGATTTTAAGCAAGAGCCAAAAAGATTTCGGTCTTCACTTTTCTGGTGAAGAGGGATCAGTTTGAGAGGGGATGGAATAAACAAAAATAAAAACTCCTGACAGCTCATGGAGCTGGACCAGAGATGCTGGAAAGACTTTTCTGAGGGCTGACCCCAAGCCCCTCTCTGCAAGGACAATCTCCCACCAACCCAGCTCCTCATGGCCATGCCCCACGCCACAGCTTCCTCCAAAGCCAGCTGCTGGTTCCAGCTCTTCCTGTGCTGCTCTGCCTCTTCCCTGGTGCAACGTTACCAGTTTAACTACAAAAATGATTTGTGACCCTCCCTCTTCTGTTAACCCTTACTTGCCTGTCCACACTTTATAGCCATTAGCACCAAGAAACTGTGTGCTTATACACCACTGCACAAATAATTTTGTCTTCATATTGCATTTTCTATAATTTATAATTATTTTCAGATAAAAGGAATAAATTATTGTGAAGGAAACTACATTTACAGTTAATACAGAACATGGGTTTTAACCACTGGAAGTAGTTCATGGATAAGATGGAGCCATTCCCTGTGCATTTCAAGTCATGAAGTCATGCAGGGAAACACAAAAGGTTATAAAACAGACACTTGCCTCTCTCTTCCATCCATCTATTTTGGTCTCCTTTAATAGACAAAAGAGAGGAAAAAAGACATGTAAGAGATGATCCTCCCACCTTAAAGCAATCGGCCAAGGTAGAACAGAAATCACACCTTGGAAGTTCCCATTCCTCTCTCTCTCCAGGTGCTGTGTGCAGAAGCTACAGTGGATTGCACCACAAACACTTTAAATTAAGCGAGATGAGCAATGTCCAAAGCAGCCAGATCTTGCTGAGGTTTTAAATAGCAGCAAGCCTACAGGCAGGATTTGAAGGCAGCTAATGGAGATCTTGTTTTTTTGGGGAGGAAACTCTTCTACGAGAGCAGAAAAGCACTTGGCTGTAAGTCTGGCAAACAAGTGGAATTTCATCTGCTGGCTGGAGATGGAAAATTACTCCAAGTACTTCATGGGAGAAGTTTGGTAGGAATGACTTATGGAGGACTTTAGCAGTAAGGAAGAACTGTGTGGCAGAGAAACCAGGGATATCCTGCCCTGTGAAGGGTTTCAGATTTAAGTGAAAGCCTGGATAAACGTGAGTGACAGAAATACATTGAAGTGGTATTAAAGCAGAAAATTCAAAATTGCCATGTCATCCACTGATGACAACACACCTGGAGTTGTGTGTAGCACTTCTGGTCTCTTCAGAAGGACCACAGAAATGGTTAAAGAATTGAAGAATCTGATCCATGAGGAGAGGCTGAGAGAGCTGTGACTATTCAGGCTGGAGAAGGCTCAAGAGGATCTTAGTAATGAGTAAAAAGAGTGGATAGGGTGGTGTAAAGAAGCTCTAGCCTGGCTCTTCTCAGTGGTACTCTGTGAACAGACAAAAAGTAAAAGACACTAATGGAAACCAAGCAGCTCCATTCAAAGATGCGATTTTTTATATATGTACATAATGAATTTACCTTTTCAGTGAGGGTAAAAACCACTGGCAGAAGTATCCTACAGGGTGTCCATCCTTGCAGTTATCCAAAATTTGACAGAACACAGTCCTGAGCCACTGCTGTAGTGGCTGACCCTGCTTTGGGCAGCAGGGCTGGTGCAGACCTGCCAAGGCCAGCCTCATGGCTCTGTAGCAAAACCTCCAATTCCATTCTCCACAGAGAAGTTTATCTGATCCAACACAGACTGGTGCTGTGGCACTTCCTGTTCATTTCCTTGGGGACTAATTTTTGGGTTTGGTTGGTGTCCTGGTTTTTCACCCCAGGACAGGTGAGTTTTATCTTTTTATGTATTTTTTTTGAAGTATTGTCAAGAGGGATCTCCTAACCACCAACACCTATTTTAGGTAATGGTGGCTCATTTTAAAAGCCTGCATTTACTAAGTTACCACAGCTGGGTTTTCTCTGAGTTGAAGTGCTCATAAAGTTTGTTAAGTAAATTGTGTCAACATCATCTGTGGAAGAGAAAGAAATGGGCAAATAAAAAGGGTTTTCCTGCCTTCCCTGTAAAGGTCTGCAGTTCAGAGGAGAGAGAAGAAGGCTGAAAATGCATTTCCTCCGCTATTTTGGATAGTTCTCCCAAAACCACAGACCAAGCGAGCTCCCCCATGGCTCCCCACCCCTCAGCACACAGAAGTGGGTGGGGTGCAGGCCACAGCCGTGAGCAGGGAAGGATTTTGGCAGGTGGCACCTGGCACAGGTGCCAGTGTTTGTCTCCAGAGCCACCAGGGATGCACACTCCACACATCCTGTTCCATGCACACGGATCTCATCCTTGCTGATTCATCTCTTCCCTAAGCAGGCTGTTTCCTCTCTCCCCACCTGGCATTGCTCTCACACAGGATCCCTCCCTGCTCCCATCACTCTCCTGCATATCTGGGTCCTGTCTGTTCCTGCCATCTCCTTCTTTGAAACAATATGACCACAGCACAGTGAGCTTTAAGCATTTCTTAGCTGAAAGCTAAGCCAGAAATCTTAATAAGATATACCTGTCTTGCATAACATCTCCTGTCTTCCCTGCACAGCAACACAGAGAGAATAACTTCTTACTGTTTCAATCTCCCTGCTATTGTCCAAAATGAGGATACAAAAAAAAATAAATAAAGCTGTCCTTAATTAGTTATAAGTCAATAAATTAATCAAGAAGATATTCTATCAAAAAAAGTTTATTTAACAAAAAAACCTCACGGAATATGCTAGGTGCTGAGGCACCAAATTATTGAACTGTATTAACTTTCATATTTAAGCATAAGTTTAAGGTTGAGCAAAAAGTTAATTGACATAATGACTCCTTTTTGGAAAAAGCTGAATTCAGTACATTTGAAACATTCTACTGTATGAGTTTAAAATTTCAATACAGTTTCTTAACTAGCATGTTCAAATGACAATAACAATTTTTTCAGAATAAGAAAAACATGGTAATCTCTTTTTTTTGCTTATGAATGTTGGGATTCCTGTCAGTTTAGAACCAAAATTATAGCAGGTTAGCTTCTGTCATTGGACATTAAATAAACTTCTGGTTTTCAGTAAGAAGTGGTTTTCTGATTGTTTTTCTGTATTTAGATGTTCTTCCAGACACATAGGAAAAGAAGTTGGGTGATCTCACTTTAAGCTTTCGCAGATAATTAGCAAAGACCATGGCACAGACAAATCTCTGCCCTCAGAGTTTGCAAAAGTGATCAGCAGCTGTTTCAGGTCATGACTGATGGGAGCTGGCAAAGCTTTGTGGGAAAATGGCAAAATGCCTACATGTGCCCATCCAGCTCGAGTGTCACAGACTTTTCACATGAGGGATAAGCAGATCCCCCTAAACAATATTTACAAGAAGAGAGAGGGGTGATGAGGGTAGGGAGAGGTGAGATCTCATTTGTCTTCAATAGTTAATATTAAGAAATGAGTTCTGAACAAGTCAATTCTTTCTCATCAGGACACAGAATTTTCCTCTGTGCACTGGAAGCCCGCCCGAATAATTTCTTGCACCCAATGCCCTTCCACGAGTGAAATACATATTATTTAAACCTATTTGTAAATTTAGCTTCTTGGAAGAGATATTTCTCTACAGATTAACAGGAAACTGAACCCAGCAGAAAAACCAGATACAGCTACCACATATAACCTTCTCAGAACATTCAAGGCAAACTAAGATCTTCCAAATACCACACATTTGTGCGTTTTATTAGTTTATGTTCATTTTCTTTCCTGTGCAGGGTGGCAAATGACACAGGGGTAGCTATTTCTCCCGTTTCAGAGCACGTCCTTTAGAGGGGACCGGGAGCACGGCAGGGGAAGAAGATGTCCTTGGTGCCTCCCCCCGCGAAGGATGCTCTGATGTTCGCAGAAAAAGCCGCTCACTTGCGGGCTGTCCCTTGCCGGGGTGAGCGACTTGGAGCGATCACAGAGCGAGCTCGCCCTTCTCCCCTCGGCTCCCGCAGCCAGCGCAACGCGTCCAACCCCGCCAGGCACCGCCGTGACCCGGGGAGGGCAGGGGCCAAGGGAAGGGATGCCCGCGGCGGGGCTCANCGGCAGCAGCGGCGGCCGGCCCCGAGCCGCGGCGAGCCGGCTCCTCGCACGCCTCCTCCTCCTCCTCCTCCTCCTCCTCCTGCTGCTGCTCTTGCTGCTCCTCACACGGCTCCCCTCGGCCCGGCGGCAGGCGGGCGGGCAGGCGGGCACATCTTCCTCCCTCGCCTGCTTCTTTCCTCGCTCTGCTCCCCTCCTGGGCTCGCTCTCCGGCAGCTCGGAGCGCGCTGAGCCCGCTGCTCACCTCCCCTGCCTCCCGGCGCGGCGGAGGGACCAGCGCTAACCCCAGCCCTCCGCAGTCTTAAAGCACCACCAGGTCCGCACAGCGCGGGGGAAAGCGAGAGTTAAAGAAGCGGGCACGGTGAGGTGCGCTGGGATGCGCCTGGATCGGTGTGTGCATGGAGAGGGCACGCTCCATCATCCAGCAGCACATCCTAGGTGGCATTCCGGAGGGACCAGCGGCAAGGAAAAACTCTTAGGCTGGAATATGTTTGAGGCAGTGCTTTCTTTGTTTCATAGGACTTTTGATCGCTTATACGAAAATGTATGTATTGTAGGTAATTTATTGACCTCTCCTGCTTGAGATATTCTTGCAGAGTCGCAAATCTTGCAGTGAATGGAGGAACTTTGTTTCCTACTCGTGTGTAACTCAGAGAGAGTGTGTTGGAGCCCTCTGGAATGTACTATTTCCTCCTAGGTCGGTGACAGCATTAGTTGAGCTGGAGGTCCAAGCCACAGACCCTAGACCTGGATCCTACAGATATTTAGCTAATCCTCTTCATGAGGGAAGTGAAAGCTCTTTAGGGTGCTCACACAGAGGAGCAGCAGCTCAAGGTGAAAAGATGTTAAAAACTTTTTTCTCTCAAAGGGAAGTGTAATCACACTTGGAAACTAGCATTTAAAGTGGTCACAGAGGTCTTGGGCACTTCTTGAGTTCCAGAACCGCAGAATCATCAAAGTTAGAAGAGACCTTCAAGATCCTCCTTGTCCCACCATCAATCAGCAGCACCATAAAGAGGCTGTATGAAAAAATGGCTGAGGTGGTTTTATGGGGAGCTGAAGAAGGATCTGTGGCAAAGGCATAAAGCTCCTCAATAAAACAGCAGCAGCAACAAAAATAAATAATAGAAAAATGGACAATCTAGTACATGAGCACTTGAATTGCTGAGTAAGACAAAATAGCTGGTGTAAAGTTACCAAAGTGTTTGAAATATGGAAATATTTATTGGTTTACTTTTTATCCTGGAAAGGCAAAGTTATCTTCTGGGTTTTGGGATGAGACACATATACTTGGATGGACAGAAAGTAAGCTCTTGCAGGAGGGAATATCTACAGTGGAGAACAGGGACACAATGGGGTTATGGGCACAAAAACTGTCAGACCAAGCTCATGCTGAGTAAAAGGCAGCAGGTTCTGGGTAGATGAGGTGGGAGAAACAGGGAGATGTCAGAAACCAAGTCCAAGGTATGGCTTGGAGCAGCTGTAAGGATGCAAGCATTGGCAGTGACCAGAGGAGGGCAGGAAGGGGGAGGAGAGGGTCTGGGCTGAACTTGGGATTTGGGAATGGGAGGAAAGATGTTTCTCTAAGTGTTTGTTTAGTTGAATGTCTTCTTTCTTCTCACTACCTAAATCTGTGATTAAAAGTTTGTTTTCATTTGCCGTGAATTAATTAAGTGTAATTCTCTGAGTTGCATCATCTTCTGAGAACTTATTACTGGCTCTACAAGTAAATATTTCATAATAAAAGAAATACTTCATAATACCTGTTAGAGATTGTTGAAAAAAAGAAAAGGTGGAGGGAATCATCAATTTTTAAATTAAGGCAAACCACAAAAACACTGAATTAATTATTTTTGAGATTCTAAACATGGGCTTGGCTTCCTCTCACTTGTTGCATAAATTAAATAATCAAAAATCTCAGCAAGAATTCAGTAGAGCCATCCCATTTTCTTTATTGGATGGATAGAAGGTGTTTTGTGCCCAGAAACATTTTCCTTGGTATATTACATATACCCTCCTCAAAAAGAAAGTTGTGAAACAAATATTCTCTTGTTGATTTGAAATTATCAAAATGGTTTCTTAAAACAACAGAGGAGAGAAAAAAAAAAAGATCATTTTATTGCTGGTTGTTGTATTAAATCATTTTGCTGTTGGCTTCCTGATTCACAGAATCACCAGATGGGCTGGGCTGGAAGAGACCCATCAGGATCACCAAGTTCAGCTCCTGGCTCTCACAGGACACCCCAAGAATCCCACCCTGTGCCTGAGAGCTTTGTCTAAGTCAGAAATTCTACTGCCAAGGCTTTCATGAGGACCAGTAGTGAATGTTTGGGAATGTATCAATGCTAAAACAGG
Organism: Anthoscopus minutus; assembly: GCA_013399455.1. Lineage (NCBI taxonomy): Eukaryota > Metazoa > Chordata > Aves > Passeriformes > Paridae > Anthoscopus > Anthoscopus minutus. The sequence goes on from VWYI01028860.1 coordinate 13,732, forward strand.
ATAATTATGCACAGGTTTGTTTTCTTTTTTTTTAATCATATGAAGCGATGTGATCCAGACTCCTCCTCACCTTAGAGCTGCTTCACTCCCTCCTCAGAATCCTTGACAACCTTTTGTGCATTGATCTTCCACAGCATCCCTGTAAGTTTGGAGGGGTTTGTTACTCCTGTATCAAAGAAGAACTAAAGCCCAGCTAATCCAAGAGATTCAGGCACTGAAATTGTCCATATTGCAGAAGCCAAGTTTTAGATGGTCTCATAATTCTGGAACTCGCAGCTTGATGTAGCACCCAGTGTCCTGGTGGCTGATACAGAAGTGTGAATACAGTGTGAATCCCACACTGAAAAATGGGATTCAAGGGAAATAAGTGGGAAACATCTCTAAGAAAAGTGCCCTGACTCTCACCCTGCAGTGGCCCAGAGGAACTGTGGGCTGGATTCTCTCAGGAGAGGCAGAGGAGACAATTGACTTCTGCACTCATTCTACACCCAGCAGAGACAGAGCTGGCTTCAAATTGTCACCTGACAAATACTAAAACATTGATTGATGCCAGTTATCCTGTCTGCTTGTGGCAGGTCACTTGCCTAGGAGACTTAACACCCTGCACCTGCTGTTTTTCCAAAATAGTCTTTTTCCATACTTTCTTCACACAGACTGTTTGTGACTTAGAAAATGCCACACGATACCACGTTAACCTCATCTTCTCTGAGGCAAAAAAATGTTGGGGTCCTTGTCCAAAGCAAGCAGGAATGCACTGGGTTGTGGATCTCACATTTCCAAGGCCTGTGCTTTGGGGTTTGAGTATGGGGTGACAAATGGGGGGAGCAGCAGGGACACCTCTACTCCATCTCCATGCTCCTGCTGACAGGAGTGCAGCAGACCAGCATGTCCTGGGGAGCCAGATGAGGTTTTCATGCCTCCAGCACCCTCCAAAATCAGCATCTTCATGCCAGGAGGCAGCTCTAGAAATAGTCCTACAGTGATACTCTGCTGCTGAAAGGTTTTTTGCCAAGAACCTAGAGCAATGCACATAATAACCTGAGAATTTATAGACTCTTCCATACCCTCTGATGTTTTTAAACATGATTTTCGATTTCTAATTCATGAAAACCTCCTTGCAGTTTGTTCTCAAGCCCTTCTGTCGTCTGCCTAGCACTTTCTTTTTTTCTACAAAAGTCATTAAAAATGCAAGTACAACTATATATATCTCTCTAATATTATATATATTGTTATGGAGATAGTTTTAAGAGATAACATTATGAAGGATCTTATGAAAGATCTTATCTTCATGTGAAAGCTTTATTAATACCTCACCAGAGGTAACTGAGGCTCAGTTTTGCCCTCTGTAATTAGCTGAAATTACCTCGACCTTCTCTCCAGGCTGGATGAACAACATGCAGAACTGTTATCTCAGTTATTGTTCTGAATCTGTGCCTGTTAAAGAATAAAATGTGAGGAGTGGAGAGGAGGGAAAGAGAGAACAGAGAAGGAAGGAAGGACAGTCCATACCCAGCTAACTCCTCTCAGCATCTGGTTGTGCTCTAATATATTTTAGTCTGTCCAGTAGCAACTATTCCACAGGATCCATTCTCACAGAGATTTATGCCACAGTTCCTGTGTTAGTTCCTCTTCAGAGGGATGGGAGCATCTGAAACTTGTAGCCAGATGGAACAAAACCTATTTCAGTAGGTGAGCATGGCCCCTTCCCATCCCAAAATGACCATATTTTCTGCAACCATGTTATTGCTCATAGTCAAGTCATTTTTTCCCCTCTTCCCAGAGCATCTGGGTCTGGTTCAATGTGTCTGAGCACGTGGCAGGTCATGACAGGCTCTCTCCTCACATCCAGGCCAGCTGAAGTTCCAAATAGTCTCATGCTGAGCCCTGACATCCCACATTAGGGAAAAGAAATAGATGCACAGATAATAAAACACAGTCTTGTCAACAACTTTTAACTAAACATGAAAAAGGAGCAGGTGTAAATTTAGAAAGACCTGAGCTACAGACTTGAACAGCGAGTGGCAGGTGCACACTCTCAATCAGGGATGCTGATATAATTTCTGCCAAATCTTCCAGTTGTTTTCCTCAGCCTTCATCAGTCAGAGGATCAGCAAGCTGGCATTTATCCAAGCCCCAGCCTCACTTAAGTTCCAACCAAAGTGCTCATTCCAAGTCTCAGAGCTGGATTAGGTAAACATCAAAGGTGGGTGGTTTAAGTAAGCTTAAAACATTATGTTATGTTATGTTATGTTGTGTTATGTTGTGTTGTGTTAT
>VWYI01028860.1:16061-61653 GCA_013399455.1 Anthoscopus minutus
TTATGTTATATTCTATTCTATTCTATATCACTCTGTCACCTCTACCTGACCACTGCTTTTATGCAGAGCTCAGCTCCAGGCTTCACCCAAGCCAAAATCAAAACGACCAATGGCTGTCACAGCGCTGTCACCGACAAGGGAAGGTTTTCTCAGGGCAAGGCAAGGCAGCATTGGAACTTTTGTCACATGGAACTGCTGCTGAGGTGCTGTTACTGCTGAAATTAAAAGGCAAAATTGTCTTTCTGAGTATGCCTGAGCTCCACTTCCCTTTATCATCCCAGAGAACTCCAGAGTCTTTTAGAGCTGTATCTTACCACAGTTCACCTGCGGAGAAGAGAAAGAAAAACTCGAAAATAGGGCAAGACATTTTGGACAGGAGACAGTTTCTTGAGCAGATGTTTAAATAATGCTTCCTAAAAAAAGCAGGCCTCATTCTCCTGAAATGAAGCACTATGTGTACCAACTAAAAGCAGATCTAGAGTGTTTTTAGTGATTCCCAGCAACTGCAAACAGTAGGAGGTACCAATAAGGAAGCAGCATGACTGAACTAATTTCCTTTGACATGGCAATAACCCCAAATAAATCTGCTTTCTCTTCAAAGAGGCAAAGCTCAAGACAGAGGAACCTTTCATTGGGGTCAGCTGTTTCATGTTTCAGTGTCATACTGAAAAAATCACCCTGTGAAAACTTCACGTAGCAACAGATCAGTAATAAACGCTCTGTGGATTTGTCACTGACTCATGAATCAGCTCTGCTTTTATTAACATTTTTTTACAGTGATGCTGTTGTTTTTTCAAGGGAACACAAAGGATTTTAGATTACACAAAAGATGTTTCTCCACTGGACACATTTCTCTGCATTTCTTCATGGACAAATTGCTTTTTGCCCTTTTTTTTTTCAGCCTCATCTTCCCTCACCACCCTGGCAGTGCCCTGTACCTGAGAGGTCTGCAACAAGTCAGGCTCATTTCCTCTCAGCCCAGTGGCTCCAGAAGTAAACTGTTCATGGACAGGCATCTCAAAGTGATTGGCAAATAATGCAAGTGTTCAAAAACAGAAGTACACACACACAAACCACAATGGCAAGCAAAGCTGTGGGTAAACATCAGATGAATGTTCTCTGTAGGTAACTGGCCAAAATACCCCTGGCAGGAGTCCAGTCAGAGGATAGCTGGCTTCTAATGGTTGTTAAATGACCTCTTCATCATGTTTGATTGTGCCTGGACATGCCCAGGCAGGAAAGCACCTCCTGGCCTGGCTTTGCCATCTGCCACCCTGTGATGGATGTGAGACCTGGCCTCTCACTTGGTTCCTGTGCTTTAACTGCAATTTCACCCCCCAGAGAAGTGTTTGAGCACCTCAGCCCCACCCCAGTGCTATTTGCTAACCAGGAGAAGGGGTCTAACAACCAAGCAGAGCCACTTTGGGTGTCACAGTACCAAAACCCTCCAGGGGCTGGGACTGGGAGACTTCAGCCACACTTTTTATATCTCTGTACCTCAGTCACTCCACTTGCAGAGATGAATGAGGAAAAAAAACTTCATTCTTTCCAAAGCAGTGAAGCAGTCCTGAAAGGATCCAGGACACAGCATGGGCTGGCACACACTGGAGAGGGGAAAGAGGGAAGGAAACCTGCAGAGGCTCAGGCAGGCAAGGCTTGCTAATGAACACACCAAGAACATGCTTGAATCTCAGCTTTGTATCAACTCAGGGAAAGGTTCCCCTGGGGAATTTGCAGTCTTTGCTTCTGAGAAGAAATGAAGATGAAATCCACCATCAACAGTTCTGGAATTTCATAGAGAGGCATAAAACTTAATGCAGGAAACACAGCAATCCCATGAAGTTTACCCCAGAACATGGAACCTGCTCCTCCAAATGTGCCAGCACAGACTTTGCCACCCTTCTCTTGAAGTGCAGGGTGGATTTCATTTGCTTTACCTTATCTGAGGTGAAAACAAAGCAAAAGCAGATCACACAAACCTGTAATACACTTAAAAGGAGAATTATCCCCACCTAACAGGTGCCAGCCTTGCCAAAACAGCACTGATTCCAACAGCAGGAGCAACAAGGATGCAGCCTCTGAGTCTCCTGTTGTGCAGAACTGTGCACCACTGCAGAACTGACAGGAGCACAAAAAGTACCTAATAAGTAATTACATTAAAGAAGTGGGTTTCATTATCTCAACCAATGCAGTGTCTTGGTTGCAAGAGGCCTGTGGGTTTTTTATGTTATTTCTCAGAGTTGATGGAAGGTCTTTTTCCCCAGCTTAATTAGGCAAAACTAGGTCTTCATGTCTGCTTCTTTTGGATGGCTCAGATTTGTGGGTGTTCAGGTAAGACCCACAGCAGGAACAATATTTCAAAGCATCATCCAAGACAGAAATTTACCTCAGCAATAACATCCATGGGAAGGGACAGCTATTTCTTTCTTCTGTTGCTTAATTGGAGCAAAGGAGATTATTAACCCTGATGGTATTACTGATTTACCAACACTGCCTTTGCAGCGTGCACTCATGGCTCCAGGTAGGAAATAATACCTTAAAAATGTATTGGTTAATAAATCAACATCAGATTTTAATATTAATCGTCCCTTTGAAACTGGTTCTCAACAAATATCACAGTTAGTGTTGCTTTGCTAACATTTTAATGGGTCATTAACTAAAACCAGCCATTACCTTCTGCTGTTACAGTTTCCATAAGGATTTATTCAGGCTAGTTCATGTATTATTAAAAACAAAGTTTGTGGCTCTAATGTTCTAAAACTTCATCTCCCTCAGGCTTCCACTGATTGCTTCAAAGGTAGAAACATTTGCCAAACACGTAATTGTGTCATTCAGTTCAGATCAATCCCTTAAAACAGTATTTCTTGCTCTTAAAATTGCTTTTTTCCCCCTGTTCTCCCTTCTCAAGGAGAAAGTGGCTGTGTATAAAATAAATGTGAATATGTGGAAGTATATAGAGCTTTGCTGGGTTTGTATCTGCTAAATCAAAAGGGGATGGACCTGGAATATCAAAAAAAGAAGAGCAAGCTTAGAAAGTTGGGTCTGTAAATATGATTAAAACTGCTTAGGGGAAGTTCTCCTCCACACAGTGTGCTATTAAACCATGAAAATCATCTCCCCCTAGAAGTCATTAGGGGCAAAGCTTAGGTTCACCACAGACTTCAAACTTCATATAGAACTCAGGAATTCTAAGCCTCATTCTCCCATAATTGAACATAGTCTTAACTTTGGGATATGAGGCTTAGAATTACCTTAATGACTTCCTGAGGTAATTAATCCCACAGTCTAAAAAACATCTGTAATTATTAGCAGTCAGAGTGACATACTTAAGTAAAATAATTTATATTGGCACCTTACATGGTCTTCCAGTAGACCACGGATGAAATTAAGGTCGCTCCATTCTGAGAAGGCTCCTTCATACCTATATTTTCTTGATTTTGTCTCTCTTTTCTTTTTTTTTTTTTTCCCACTGGAGAGATATCTGAAAACAGGAGTTTCACACTTACAGCTCATCACATTCCCAGTGTTCTACCAAGAATTTAAAATACTGACAGTTTCCATGTGGTGGCATGAAAGAAAAAAAAACCCCACATTTTCCCTCCAGCCTGTAAAATCACTCAGGTTCACAATCAGCTCTGTGCCTCTCTATTCCATGTCCTGGAACACAATTGCTTGAATTATTCTGCACCCTGAAAAAAAAGTGCCAAGTTGCAGGAAAGATAGGGATGGGATAAAAGACTTTGTCTCACTTCAGTGCAAGAGCTGAGATTTTGTGGCTGAAATTCACTTTCCACAGAATTTCACTGCTCAGTGTTGGACAGTGCATGGGAGCAGGCTGTTGGCCTCAAGAAGTGTTGAACATTCAGGTTCCTTTAATAATACATTCCTAAAAATCATATTGCCACCAAAAAAGGGGCAGATTTTATTCCCAGTTTGTGTCAATCCAAAGAAATCGACCCATCAAACCAGAGCCATTTATGCTACTTAAAAAAATATATAAAACTGATTTTCAGGCTGCTAGGGATTTGTAAACTGGTAATAAACAGCTCAATCCTGTTTTGTTATCTGTGGATGATCTGATAATATTTATGAATGCTGAGTTTTCCCCAAATGGCTTGGATTTATTTCACCTCTGTGAGGCAGTGCTGCAGAGATTCATCTGCAAGTACTGCAAGATAATGTCTTAATTTATATCTCTTGGGGGAAAACAGAGAAATACCAGGCTTGTGAAAGAGATCTAATGATAAAACTTCATGCTTTTACATTTTTTTAAGAAATCATCTGTGAAATGTTCTTGTATATTAAAAAAACTTTGAGTGCCAAACCTAAAATACCTGTTTCCACTGGGTTCCCATGGCTGTAGAGAGATTAATGGAAAGCCTCTTTTTGTGCCTGATTAGTTACAACATGTATAAGGAAGAGCTGCACTGCTTTTTTGTAATTAGCAACTGCTAGCTACCAGAACAACTGCTTGCTCTCAAAATGTGCTGTACCTTTGGAAACCAAGAATTCATCTGCGAGGAAGTGAAAGCAGGATGTATGTAGCTGCTAAACTTACATGCACCTGCTTTTACATAAGCCAGTGTGTTTCTAGTGATGAAAGTCACAGTCTTTCAGATCCAAATGAATCGTTTAAATTAGCAAGGCTCATGTTTCATGGTTAGAAATACCTTCCAGCCTCACTAGATGCAGAGATTTCTTTCTCAACAGAGGTGTCTGAAAACACGAGCTTCAGGATGCTTTTAAAAAAAGATGAAATTTGCTATCCAGTACATTGTGGAAATAATAAAAAAAAAATTGCCTCTGAATGCATTTGCCTGTGTGAAATAATGTCTCACAAAAGATGTAGGAAAAGGAGCCAAGATTCAAGACACAAAATAGTCCTCAAGTGAACATTTCAGTACCATGCTCCACCAAAGGTAGGTCACAGAAACCAACAATGTTACATCCTAACTGCAGTAAAAAAAACAAATACAAATAAAAAACCAAATCCATACAAACAGAAAATTCTCCTTTTCATTTCCAACAAGAGCCCTGGATCTGGCAGCATCTCCTCATTTTCCACCAGCAGACAATCAGACACCACTTTTCCTGCTCCCCAAGTCCTGTTCATCCCTGTGTGATACCACATGGCTGTATCCTTACTCTCATGCTCTCCTTTCCATGAGGGAACAATATCCTGCAGGACTGATGAAAATCACCCTCAATCTGTTCTCAGGTCCTCACTGTCACTGTATCTGGATGATGTCATGATGATGTCATTTATGAATTAGGAAAGGGATAGCTTGTAACTGCTGCTGATTTTTTTCCTAAGCATTACCTTACCTTTCCAAAACACCCTGATAAACTTTATTTTTTGTTCTTATCAGCTCTTCTCTGCCTGAAGCACATTGTGTGCTCTCTGCAACTGAGAATAATATATTTATTTATTTGTAGTTTTCTCTACTAACCGAATATAACACAAGCCTGCTTCTTAATTAAGGCTCAAACAGTACAATAAATGATTACAGGAATTCACCTATATATATGTGTGTATATATATATATATGTGTGGATTTGAATTATGCTGGTAATGCAAAAAAAAAAAAGGGAATGAGTGATTAATAGGAAACCCAGCTCTTCTACTATACTGTTGAGTACCAGCCTCTGAATAACTTAAATCAAAGGGGAAGAAAGGAAGGTGGAGGATTAGGAAAAGTCACAAGGCTAAATCTTAGTATACCCAACTATCATTCAGAGATTCACCACTAGCTGGATTAGTAAGAACACTAAATCACACACATCTGTGTGCCTAAGATTAAAAAAAAAATGCTCAATTAGCAAAAGCACTGCCCTGTCTCAAATGGTGAGGGTATGAGCAGGGGTATTGTGCTTTCATACATTACCCAAACTATACTCACACATTAGAGACCTGATTATAAGCAGTGTCCTAATATCACAGTAACTAATCATTTTTCTCCCTAATTTATTTACAGCCTAAGGGGAAAGGCCTGTCTCCATGGCTGCATGCAGACAGTTGTGTGTTAATTCCATCCATCCTCTGATCTGGCCAGGTGTGAGTCAGCTCCAGCCCAAAAGCCATAAAACCTCATTAATGAGGAGTAGGTCTTTTCACCATGGGCCAATTAGTGCACTAACAAGGCCAGCTTTGGGTCTGGATGAAGTTAGGGCTGTCTGTGTCAGAGCAGAGGTATGAGAAACACGATTGCTGGTATTGGTTCTTTGCATTAAAAAGTGTCACCTTAAAAACTGAAGTGCCAGAGAAAACATTAAATTATGGCAAAATTCAAGAGAGGTTTGGGTTGTAGGGTAAAATCAGCCCAGGCTGCATTAGGATAGTTGGAAGGTTTTTTTTATGTTTCATTTTTGATTTTTGGTTGCATTGCTGAGAGTTTGGTGGAGATGATTCTCCTCTGCTCAGGGCGGATCCAGACACAGTCTGTTACAAGAGACATGGGCTCACACAAAGACCCTACCTCCAAGACAATCAATGGGCTGAGAAATATGAAGCTGAGACTCCTTAGTGTGGAGGAGAGAAGATTCAAAGGGAGCTCTTTCCAGTGTGTGAGAGCAGCTCATAGGGGAGTAAAGAAGGGGCTGTGACCTCAGCGCTGCCCAGTGAAAGAGCAAGAGGAAATGAGCACATACATGAAATTCCACTTAAACCTAAAGATTTAAATTTTTTATTTGTAATTCTAATCAAATACTGAGAGCAATTTTCCCAGAGAAGCTGTTGAGTACTCCATCCTTGGAGATACTAGAAACTTGTCTGGACATGATCCTAAGGAAATCTGCTGTAATTGACCCTTCTTTGAGCAGAGGGATTGGACTCAATCTCAAGAACTCCTTTCTGACCTCAACTATTCCCTGATTCTGTAATTTCTTCAGAATCAAAATGATTAAAGAAAATTAAAAATCATTTCTAGAAATAATTCAGTCCTTAGAGAAAAGCAGTCAACCCCAGAAGAAAATCCATTTTCTGCCAAGACAGGAATGAGGCTGGTAACATTAGCTGCACTTTTTTTCCCCAGTGTGAACAAAGTTTACCCAGCTCTCACTTGAACATCCAAAATGAGATGGGATGAATTCCAGTGTTCTCCACCAAATCATAATCAGCACCATGCTAATGAGGTAATATCTCCCTGGCACCCCAATTTCTCATGGTTGCCCTTGTGACAGAGGGGTTTGCCAAACGAATTTGAGAGGAGTTTGCTCTGGGATTTGCCAAATGACTTTGAGGAGTTTGCTCTGCTCAAGCAGATTTTCATCCTGCAGGAGCTGGGGTAGAAGAGGGGTGCTGGTTCCTCTGTGATATTTCAGTGTGAGGTATGAAATGCTCCGTGGCAAAAAGGAGAAAAAACCCTGCTGCCAGATCTGCAGCTCAGGCTGGTGTTTGAGGACTCGATGTTCTGAAGAGAGAGAAACAGATCCTTGGAGAGATCTCACCTTGCAGGAGTCTTCACAACAAAATCCTGACTTGACTGTTAGGGGAAAATAGAGGATCACGTTATCCCCCCGCACGATGAATCACACGGAGCAAAATCTGTGGCAGCCAGAACAGCTCCTCGTGCTTGCATAATCGTATTAAACATTTTCATTCATTTCTGCTTGTTAAAGTAATATGGTGACTTCCTCTAGTTTCAAACATGGCAATGAAAGGAAGCTTTACTTTCCTCAGCCTGCTGTGCTGCTTCACGGCCAAAGGCAACGGCTTTTTAATCCAAAGTAAGAGTTACAAGATGAAATACATTTACCAGCTCAGGAGGAAAAGGAAAAAAAAAAAAAGAAAAAAAAAGAAGTGAAAAAGGGAAATGGGCCCTTCTCACCTGCCCATGCATAACCATGTGAGCTAAATTAAAAACATACATTGCCAGCTGGAAGCTCATTTGCATGAAGGATGGCTGGCAGGTTTCTGGGGAGGGCAGGGCTGCAGAGAAGTGTCCCTGTCCCTTGCCCCAGCCCCAGCAGCATGCAGGAGAGCTGAGGAGCGATTTCACTGCGAGGCTCAGGCAGCTTTGATGAAGGCAAGTCCCAGGATTCAAAGCACAGCGCATAAAGGAGAGAATCTGCTTTGGAGTCCATTTATATCGCAGAGCAGGACAGAACCAGACAGGGAGCAGAAGCCTGTGGCTCTCCCTCAGGGACTTGCTGCACAAAGAAGGAGATACCGACTTTTGAAACCCAAAGACTGAAACGTGGCAGTCATGAAAGTGCAGACGCCTTCTCCTCCAGCCCCCTCTGTCCTTCCTCATTTCAATACACAGAGAAATGTAGCAGCAGTTCGCTCCCCACTGCTGCCAGCTTTACCTGGAGCACACAGCTCTGTGTTGGGAGTGTTGAGGAATTAAAAGTGAATCGACAATGATCAATATGCCTGAGTTCAGTAGCACCAAAATTAAAGAGATTTTTACCCAGTAACTTCAATGGAAGCAGAACTACTGCCTGACTAATAGTGCTTTAGGACTTATCCCTTTACCACCAACTGGGAACAATATTTTAAAAGACTTGAGTCATAATTGCAGTTTTTAATTCACCTTGCCAGCTCAGACTCGCTGGTGACACAACAATTTCATTCTGTCTCTCCTCACCACTGTGGCAGCACCTGCACCTGCCTCTTGTCTGAGTCTCTTGAGCAAACAGAACTTGCAGAACTGTTTTTCGACAGTAAAGGCAGCTTGGTCATTCTCTCAGGAGGCGCTGCAGTTATTTCTAATTTAATCTAAATTTCTAATTTCTAACAGGCAGCCTTCACCTTTCTGGGTTTACCTGTGGACATGAGCAAGGGCTGTTTCTCATTTTGTAAGGTTGACATTTTCTGATGCTTTCAGCAGCCTTCAGGAACGGGGAGTTTTGCAGGATCTGGCAGTGGTTATTCCTGTATCCTGCACAAGTTTCCAGCACGCTGTCATACCTGCACTTCCTACAGCTTCTGTTTCTTACAGACGTTTGGCAATGCTCTGCATAGGTTATTTCTCTCTGATAACTATCCTTCACTAGTTGTTTGGTTTTTTTCTTTAGTTTCCCTATCCCCCTCTCTTTTTTTTAATATTTTTTTTATTTTCCCAGAATAATAAATCAGAACGCAGGTATATTAGATGCTTCTTTTCCTGGAAGTGTTTTGAGACATAAACTGGAAGAAGATTATCTCCATTTTTCTGTGTTTCAGCTGATTGCTGTCCCCTTGCATGTGCCATTCAGACTGTCAATTTGAATTGTGTTTCCTGTCTATGTGCAAGGCCAATGCAGCAAGCAGAGCAAACTCAAGAGTTGTAGGGAATATTTAGTAAAGAAGTTGTCATGTTCAGGTTGATTGAGAGTCATTAAAGAGGTGAGGTTTTTTTCCCCAGTGATTTTTTTTCCTTTCCCCAAACATGCCAGCTTTTGTCTCAAGCTCTCTTGAGATTGTCTCCAGGATGCATTCCTAGCTCTTGTAGTTCTCCTCAGCTATTTTGTTTCAGACTTAAGGGAACATTTGATTAGAAGACAAGATTGAAGTAGAGAAAAGGATTGTGGTCACACCAGTACTGACTGATGGAAACAGAGTGACTGACAATAAGGGACCTGAATTCATATTTTAGGTTGATTTTCAGCAGTGGTTTCTTTAATGTGGAGTAGGAATAGATGTTGGATTGTAGGGAACAGGAATAAATAATCCTTGTGGTCTTTATACTTTTGCAGAGGCTGCAAATAAAATTTAAGTAGCTTTAATGGCATATATAAAATAAGATTTACTATTTCCACATACGGAAAAGACATGCAACAATATTGTTGCCTCAAAATCAACATGCAGCTCACATTTTGTTCTAAAACTTGAAAACTTCCATTTGACTTTCCGAAATATTTTAGGAGAGCTGTGCAGGAAGTGTTGTGGAAGAGGCAGGTATTACATAGAGCTATTGTTGGTAATACTGAGCTGATGTTCATATAACAGAGGGAGTGAACATATTAAGAATACAGTCCTGGTGGTCACCAAAAAGAAGCATTTAAGTTTTAAATTTTTTTTTAGGAATTGGCACAATTACATATTTCTCTTCTAGTTCACAGATAAACTTCTCTTTCCATCCCTGCCATCACATCATCACCTCCAGGCAGTACTGGAGTACACCAGGATCAAAGCTGAAAGCTGTTCTGTCCCCAGCAATCTACAGAACAACTGCAAAATAACTGCAGACTGCCTTGGGAAGAAGAATGGCAATGCTTCCCCTCTTCCACACTGCTCCTTCCCACACCATTTCTCTAAATTTCCTCATAACACAATAAGATGCTCACAGAAAATTCCAGGATTAATTTGTGGGGGGATGGAAAACGTTATTCTCAGATGTGCAGAATGGTGGTGGCATTCAGAACAGTAAAGTACAGCCCTGTTATTAGTGAGAAAAAAGCTAAGTTGTGTCTTGCAGCTGCAACTGTTAGAGGATTGATTGTGCAATTAATTGCTTCCCAGAAAATTCAAGTCTGTATTTGTGACAGGAATATTTATTGGTAATCACTCAAGAAAAAAGCAGCCATCCACAACTGTCCAACACAGAGGATGCCTGGATATTTGCACTTGACACTTTATTATTTTGTGCTGTGGCACAAGGCAAAGCTGAACAGCTTAAAGCCAAAAATATATACTCCAGCAAACAGACAAAGGAAAAAAACTGCTCTTTTCTTTTTCCACATGAAAATCAGCATACCAATAACTGCTGAAGTACTTTGCTATTTTTAACTCTGTATTTTCTCCCTTGCTGCTTAGGTTCTTTCTCTGTGTGCTTGTCTCGGGTGAGTAAGATTACACAGGTACACAAATATTTAAAGGATTTGAGCCATCATATTTCATATGTTCACAGGTGGGAATGGGATCTAGGGCTGCAAAAGTTACAACTTTTGCTGCTTCAGTCTAGAGTGAACAGACCAAGGCTTGACTTCAGAGGGGTTATAGCAGCAGTGAGATTCACAGTTCATTAAAATTGCTAAAGCTCACATGGTTTGTGTGGACAGTAGAAAAGAAATTCAAAGGTGCTTTGTTCGTTTTCTGTCTTTCGTAGCCACAAGTGAAAACCTTACAGAAAAGATAATAATAATAATAATAATAATAATAATAATAATAATAATAATTTGAATGTGTGGTCTATCTAATGACCCTTATCAGGTTCATGGTCTAATAGGGAGAACCCCAAAACCAAAAGCAGCAGCATTTGCAGCTGCAGCTGGTGAAGCAGGGCCTCAGACTGAGGTCTTTGACAGCCCCACATTTCCTCTGACAGGACAGCACACAGAACACAGAACCACAGAACTGCAGGATCAGAGAATTACAGAATCAATCAGTTGTAAGGAACCTCTGAGCATCACCCAGTCCAATTCCCCTGCTAAACCAGGTTTACCTGGAGCTGCTTGCACAGCCAGGAGACTCCACAGTCTCTCCTGTTCCACTGCTCTGCCACCCTCCAGGTAAAGTTTTCCCACACACAGATCAGTCAAACAGACAAAAATCTTGCTCTGAGATAAACTGTCATTCAAATCCCTGAAGGTTCCTCATACACATGACAGCTCCTCCTTAGACTCACCCCTAGCTGCAAAATCAGTCACGTCCCTGTGTCAGAGGAGACGTTCCAGATACGACCACAGTCATATTTGGAGTTAATCTCACAGCCACCTTCAGCCAGGCCCAGCAGAGTGAGCTCCCATTTCTCCAGCAGATCAGAGGTGGAAGGCAGGATTTAGGTGTGAGATTAAGGCTGATCCTGCCTATCAAAGCAGGTATTGACAAACATGGTGCTTTTTATCTTCTCCCTCCTGAGACTGCCGTGCATCTGAGGAGCCTGTGAAGAGAAGCCAAAATGTGTTTGCCCTGGAAGACTTCTATTCCTCCAAGGACTCCAACCAAGCCCAATATTTCAAAAAGAGAATGAGGGCCATCAGACTGAGAGTTAACTGAAAGCTCCAGCTGAATGTGAGGCTGGGCTCCCACACAGGTTCTGTGCTCAGGCACCAAGGAGGGGCTGAAGCACTCACTGACCTGTGGGTTACAAATCCCATTTCCAGGGGTGACAGTGGTGTTCTGACACCCCATCCCCACTGCCTGCCCTTGGGGCCTCACTCCTTTCACATGGCCCAGTGGAGGCACTGAAACCACATCTGAGTCTCCCATGGAAACTGTGAAAGCCACACAAATGTTCCACTTAATGAGGAGATGTTATTCTTAATATATTGATGAGTTAATGAAGAAATAGCTATTAGAAATGGTTCAACCTGTGCTGCATTCCTCAGTGGAGGTGAGTGAGGTTGGATATTTTTTTTTGGGCAGCCATGAGTGTGAATGAGTGGCAGATGGGAAGGACTTCATGGAAAGCTGCAGTGAAACTGCACAAGCAACTCATGGTCAGGATTTCACGGCCCAGTTTTCCAGCCTGGAAAGATTGTACTTGAGCACTGTAAATTGGCATCACTTTTCTTTACCGTGTGTATTTCAAAAACCATCATCTGCAACATCACACAGACAAAAGTCAAGTTATTGCAGCAGAAAAAACAGCAGAAACAATCACAAGTCAAAAAATCTTGCCCCAGTTCCCAATTCTGTTCAGATTTCAGGTTAAAACTGGGAGTATCTCCCAGCTCTTAAAATATTGATTTAGCTGTATGTTCTAAAGAAAAGATTTCCAATTTTATCTTAATAAATAAATTCTCAAGAAAGTGTAACAGCTTGAACTGTAGCACATTGTAAAATAGAAACTTCCAAAAGTTTTCTTATCATTTTTATGGGAAGGTTAATTGATCTAGAAACCTGTTCTGTTGTTTCTGCCTCCTTCTAAAGTAGCTTCTTTTTATAGTCTCACTTTATTTTTTTAACAATAGACTTGCATGAACTAAAATACTGATTCTTTAATTACTCTATCTGAAAGCAGGCAGAGAATTTTTCACTGTAAATCTAAGGAAAAAAACAACTTAAAAACATGAAGAGATTGACAAACCAAAACTCTGAGACAATTTGAAAATTAGCTCACAGTTACACGATAATTTACACTTCTATTTTGATATCATCTGAAAATCTCAATTTTCAAGGTATAGGGTTAAGAACAACTGAAGTTTGTCTTATTTTGATTCCCACTGGAGTTCAAGAGTGTTTGTATTAGAATTCTATAATGTGATGGCAAGGAAAAAATACACAAACCTCAGCAAAACCAATATTGCTTAGTGCAATGTTCTGTTCAGTAGCTGCTTTGCAATGTTTTAGCATTTTATTTGTACTTAATTTTTTTAATTTTATAGAATAGTACTGAGAAACACTTTCATCAAAAGGGCATGATTTCACTGAAAGCATATAAAAGAAAGTCCTTACCCAAGGTCAGGAAAAATGTGCATTTTTACAAAAATAAAAGCAGAGCTGTGTTTTCCTGAAAGGGAAAAGTTCGATGAGGCTTCAAGGAAAGAAAATCAAGAAAAGCCATTGTATTTTTATTCTGAATACACCAAGAATATTTAGCAATAGGGATGGAAAATCAAGAAAAACCATTGTATTTTTATTCTGAATACACCAAGAATATTTAGCAATAGGGATGGAAAATCAAGAAAAACCATTGTATTTTTATTCTGAATACACCAAGAATATTTAGCAATAGGGATGGAAAATCAAGAAAAACCATTGTATTTTTATTCTGAATACACCAAGGATATTTAGCAATAGGGATGGAAACAGTGATTTTATCAGTGACTGCACAGTCTGTCCTCTGTTGCCTGATACACAAATCCATTCTTGATACCTCGAATGTCAGCACTCACACAAATACACGCATGTTCATATAATTATAAATACCAGGGAGAAAGGAAATAAAAGACCATCCAGAAGTGCATTCCGTGACAGCAATTAAACATGACAAAAAAGCAGCAGAATAAAAAAAAGCTCAGAGCAAATATCAGATGAATAAATTTTACTATCAGAGCTTTTATGAGGGATTTTTCTACAATAAAAAACAAGCAAATGTTGAAACATATTTTGAAATTCAACAGCAACAGAACTCCAAAATTGTCAAAGGGTCCTCAAACATCCTGCACTTTTCACCTTGGGAAGATGCATTTCCAGCAGAATTCCCCAGGGAGCAGCTGTTTTTTTCTGTAAACTTTTGTAAATCCAGAGAACTCCATGAGGAAGTAACTAAATGGAGTCACTCTGGCATAAACCTCCAGAAATTCAGAGGAAGCTCAGACCCAAGAGATGAAAACTTATGTGTGAAAAACTCTGAGCAATAGGCTGGGTATTCACATGGCAATGCAAACCTCCCCCCAGAAATACATAAAGTGTAAAGAATTTGTATGAAAACTCACCAAGCTATCACTGAGATTTTTTTTCTCTGTTTTTGTTGATAAGCCTGCTTTTAACATTCAAATAATTAACTTATTTTCAGTTATAATTAACTTATTTTCAGTTCAGTTTCAGTGATTTCTGAAATAACAGTGTATTTATTATTTTCACAGTACTTAGTGAAGTCCAGAATTACAGGCTTTACTAAACAACACCCAAATAATCAAAACAAGATATTTAATTTAAATGATGGAAGAGGTAAAAGAAAAAGAATTTTAGCAAAAATAATGCATTTTTTTCAGAAACTTCACAATTGCATCAATATTAAAAATTGTTGATAGAATTACAATTTTTGATGTCTGATATGTTTTTGGGGAGGTTTGGGGTTTTTTCCCTAATAAATAGGCATCTTTTTACCTGGCTGATGCAGTGTGAAAAACACCAACAACGCATAAACCTGTGGCAAATCAGTAGAGAAATATATCTCATCTCTGTCTTGAGACACCATGTGCCTATTTAAGGATCATTTGTTCTTATCCTAGGACCCTGAATGCTGTACTTGTTATTTAAGAGCATTCATTTATGTTATTAATTCCCTTAAATCAAATTTCACAACGGTAACAAACCCTGAGCTTTCACTCCATTGTGTGGAATGACCATCCTGAAGGATTTAAACGCTCAGCAATTTTTCTGTAGGTTCTAAAAAGTAATCTTATATGGGAACTGGAATATACATTGCAAGCGGGTCAGTTTACTTTAAATATTTAGTATGGGATTTTTGTCATCATTTTTCCATGAGAAAATATGTCATTAAAAAAACACAAAAATTTCTTCCTCGCGTAGCGCGCTCTTACATTCCAATTAACTTCTTTGTCATTGCCAAGACAACTCTAATTTAGCAACACCCAAACCATTGAATCTCCCACCTTGGTTGTTCTGCTAATCCTGAAACACTCGCAGAAAACTGCTCAGGGTCGAGTTCTGTTCAAAACAACATCTGAGGAAGGAAACTCTCCAGAGATCCCGAAACAAACAAGGCAAACAAGGACCCTTGAGATGCCAGGGCGGTGAGGAGGCTGCTTGAGCCGCCTCAAAACTCTGCATTAATGTGTTTTTAGTGCTTTTGAAACGTTGCAGCCTCACATCTCAGGAGACAGGAGCTCTCCAGGCAGGTATCAACGCACGATGCCCCACGTTTGCTCACCAGCATCCTGCAGAGAGCCATAAGCAGACCCTGTTCTGGCCAAGAAAATCAATATGTGACAAGCACCACTTTTCCTGAGCTCCTTTTGAGGCCATGGAAACAGAAATCTGGTTCTAAGCCGGGCTGATAATAGTGGATTAAATCCTTCTCTCAGTGAGGATACAGGGGAAAATCACATTTCCTTTAAGGGCAGCAAAGTTTGGCTAAAGCTGAGAATGACTGAAAATCACACCCTGAAGTCTGCACTGAGTCTCTCTTGGTTTCTATTAGAGCAAATGCATTTCATGTTAAGCTTTGAAAAATCAGTATATTTTATATTTTTCCTGCCTTTGTCTAATAGAAGAGGGGTTGATCTTTCTCCTTAGAGATGATAGCATCACTGCCTTCAAACTCAGCTGTTCAAGCAGCTGAGGAAACACTGAAAATCTGCAAGAATTCTTAGGTTTAGGGAAGAGGAGTTCACCTTGAAAACAGAGTTTTTAAGTCAGCAACATTTTATTTGATTTTTTTAAATTTCTGTTTAAATATCAGCATTTTTTAAACGTCTCTTGGAAATACACATTTTTTAGGAAGATGTTCACTCCAAAAGCTGCACAGAAATCACACCAATTAAAAAAAAAAAGGACAAAGAACAAACAAGGAAAAAACCATATAAAAAACTAAAAAAAAACCAAGCAAAGAAAACACAACAAAACAATGTGAAACACACCCAAATTCAGACCAATACTGATTTCTTCCAGCACCAATTTTTAGCAATAACAAAGATGCAAGAAGAAAAATTTCTACTTCAGACCACAGAGCTAAGAGGAAAAGTAGCTTCAAGAGCTGCTACAAGTCCTCCTCCAAAGAAATACCCCTGGAAAACTTTGGTAGCCACAAAAATATCAAAGTTTATCAGCTGGACAGTTTTTTGCATTTTCTTCATCACTGTTGCTGAGCTTTATGAGTGTTCTCTCAGTCAGCTCATACCATCCAATGTCATAGGAGGTCTGAGAAAATATTTGCCCTGGTTTTTTCCTTCTCCTTCCATCTCTGGGATTTGGTCCCATGGCGTTCCCAGCAAAGGAACTGAGTTATCCCCCTGGGTGATTTCCACGTGGTAATCAATCAAAACCCACTTGCATTATCAAAATTCAAGCAAGATTGTTCACTTAGCCCAAAAGGTTCCTTCTTTTTTCCTTTCTTTTTTCCCCAGGAAACTGATGTTACTTGGTCCAGCATATGAATTGCAAACTGCTGCAGGAGCAGAGTGAGTTTTTATCATTAATATCTTGTGTGCAACAATGGCCAGGGAGTGAGAGACCTTGGGTCTGCCTTCATTGGGGTTATTAACGATGTCAGAACATCTTCATTAAGGTGAGCATCATTTCTTCTAAAGATTTTACACATTTGATCAGGTAGAGATTTAAAAGTTGCCACCTAAAGACCTCAAAAGGCAAAAGAATTCACTAATACAGTAAATGTATGTGTCCCCCTAAGCATGTTGGGGTTCAGAGCATCTTTCCCAGTAGTTTCCCCCTGTGGACTGGGTGAGAACCTTCAACATCCAGATGCTCCCCAGAGACGTGCAAACAAAGAGCATCTTCAGAAACTCCCCTGCAGCCTTGTGTTCTGTCTGCTGGTGATGGAACAGCTCCCAAAAAGGTCCTCAGTTTGAGCTGCACTCCCACACCACATTTTTTGTCATAAGTAGTTTTCAGGGGAGTCTGAAATTCAGGCAGAATAAATTGGACTTTCCCTTCTTCTCATCATGGGCTAGCTGAAAGGGAATTTGAATAATTTTATTAAGAGAATGAATGCATTTGACACCGAGAATGTTGTAATGTTGGTATTTTTTTCTCCTCATTACAAAAAGAAATAGAAAAAGAAAAAAAATACAGAAGTTGCAATAACAAAGATGTTACTTACAGAACAAGTTTAGAAAATGTTTTGGGTGAGGTTGATCCACATGTAATAAAAATAAGACACTAGAATGAGAAGCAATATTAAAAATGAAAGTTTCTTCTATCCTGACTTCTGGAAAAATCAATAAGATGTGCTTTGCTTATGGTGCTAACAAAGGATCCTGATGAACCAGGTTCTGGTTTTTCATCAGAAATGTGATTTATTGTAATGATTTCTGAAGAAGTTTTGGCTTTCAATGAATGAGAAAACCAACCCATCAGAACACCTTTCACCATCTGTAAATAAGAGCTCGCTATAAGGTTATTTTGATTTTCTAGAGTCCTGAGCTTTTACTTAAAGACATCTGACATCCCAACCCCACTGAATAATGTGCCTGTTCCACAGCAAAATATTCAAAGTGATTTAGAAACTGTGGTGGCACAGATCTCTCCATCAGTTCCATGTAAGCCCTCTCTGCTCTCACCACATCTTCTTGATGACTCTTCTTGATTAAGAAACAACTCTAAGTCATACCACTTGTAACTCCATTTTATCAAAGAATTCCAGGGAAACTCCCCATTAAACAATTCATTCCAAAAATTTGTGACCAGGTTTTTGTTCTGCTCTAGCCTCAGATTTTGTCTTTTCTGGTTTAATGGCTCAGAGCATCTCCATTTGTAACAGAACAGGTTTCTTTTGGTCTCTTTCTCCCACAAGATGTAAAAAGGAAATACAGCCCTACCTTTGAAGCAGTCATACAGGCACAGTTACAAAATTCATTCATGGCATTCAGAAGGTCAGGACGACATAGAATAACACAAAGGAGGTGTAAAACAACAGAATCACTAAAATTAGCATAAAAGAAATATTTGTCTTCAGGAGAAAAAAAAAGAGTTGCTAAACATTTATTCTGCTTTATAGCCAAAATGATATGAAAATGTGGACTTCTAGGGTTCTTCAAGTCCACTTCAGTTTATTTTCTCCAGAGCTGACAGCTTCACAAGCTGGTGAGTGTTAGAGGCAGCGACGCACCAGGTGCCGTTTTTGGGGTCTGCAGCTTTACCTTTCTGATCCAACTTTCCCACCACCACCTCCTTCCTGCACAGAAGTGAGGCTTGTCCTCCACTTGCATCATTTTCACACAACTAATTCTTCATCTTGGTTCACAAATTAAATGGACCAACAGGCTATAAGGATTTTGAGAGAGTCTATGGAGATTTTGGGGGATGTTTCAGCATGATTTGTTCTTCTTTTATGGTCTCATAAAGATGTCTTCACCGTGTTCACCAGATGTTTGTGGTCAGTGGTCACAAGACTGCAGGTTACAAGGGTTTTTAAAGGTAATTAACCAATAAACCACTGCCACAAAAGAATGTTTCTACTTTCACACCAATAGATAATTTTGTTTTATATGATTTGCCGCAGTGCAGACTCTCCCAACCAAACATGTAATGACACACAAAACTACTTGTTATACTTTAAACTTCTTATTACTTTTATAAATACTTCTATACCTTAACTTTAAAACCTTAAAACTTTCTACGACCTAACTTAATGTCTTTCTGTCTAAGCTGCAAACTCACCTTCTTGCTTATGGTTTTAAATCCAGAAGCCTTTTCCAAGGTCTCAGGTTGAACCCTGTGTTCATGTCTATGTTTAAGCTCGCATGCACGAGATTTTGAGAACTTTCTGTGTTTGGAATTCCCACAACAGTCCAACAGACAAAAGGAGAAATTTTGCTTGCAGTGGGACACAGGTGATCTCTTAGGGAGGTTGCATCTACCTTGTAGGTCTAAATCTCGCTGTATCCATGCTCATTTTGGAAAATATTATACATCCATAGAGTCACAAGGAGCCTGGACATTCTGAGATTGCAGAGGAGTTGTTGTGTAGAAATAGCAGAGCTGTGGGTTGTGCCAGAGTGTGGAACAAAAAGTTACAAAAAGGGGGATTTTCTTTTGGGTTTGAGGGCCAGAGAGGTTTCCCTTTTAGTTTAACCACACGAAGGAACAAAGTGAAAACATGAAGTAAGGCAGGGGAAAAGGCTGAAAAACTGCCATAGCACCAAATAAATATATTCTGGAGGATTTTCTAGCTGAGAATTGTGGCAGCCCCGACTGTAACTGGAAAGTGCAGAAACTTTTGCATTGCCAGAGAGGCAGCACCAGAGGGAAGCTGTGCAATCAAGATACCAGTGATGGCTTGGCCAGGCACTGAAAAGAACTCTTACCTGAATAATGATGAATCAGCTGACCATGATTTCCATTTTCCAAATCATAACTGTAGTCCCTTAAGTAAATTCCCTGCATTGATAGATAAAAAGTTTGTCCCATTTTAAAGCCAGAAAGCTCAGAACTAAGAATCAGCAGTGCCAGGAAGTATTACTAAAGAGGTTTCATCAAGCTTCATAGAGTTTCCTCAAGTCAGGCAGGTAATATCAAAATTTTGTCCTTCTGTTCACAAAAAGGGTTCAGGATACTTTGATTTCTTTGATCTGCAGAGTTATAAACTCAGTTCCTCCTCCATCTGCCTGTGAAGGGCCCATTACAGATAATGCCCTTTCATCCAGGGCAAAGGCTGCTCTTCATTAATCTTCTTTCTTGGCAGATTTAGTACATTTTGATATGATCAATTCTCACAGCATAAAAGAAAAAGTATTAGAGGAAAATGCTTATTTAGTTGCATTGATGAAAAGACCAAAGTATTTTATAACATTCAATAATTGGATATATTGCTAAGGAATATCACCAGCTGTATCAAGCTGATAGATGTTGCTTGAGGCTTCACTGAACACGAGATGTTTACTGTTTAGACTCAGGTCAATCTGCATAATTCTTGGATTAAATTCCAATTTATTTTGAGACTTATCTTCCTGTTTCCTCTTCATTGTAACCAAAATGAATTTCATAAGCATTTGTAGATAATGACCCGTATTTCTCAGCTGATCATCTCAGTCTTGGGTCCGATAAGGCACACAAGTATTATTGATGATATTCTGTGCTGTTATTTTATGGCCTTTTGCATTTCACTGTTGTATGTGACAGCATGATTATACATAATTGATAGATGGTTTCATATTGCTCACAAAAAACTTGATAGGTTGTACAAAACTCAAATTATTTTTTGATTTTTGGGGTGTATTTTTAGTTCCTCTAAACCAGGTACTATTTTGAAAGACTTTTTATAATTTTTCTCAATGCTTGTTGCTCATTAAATATATACTTTAATTGATTTATTATGGAAATAATTTTTCAGCAAAGCAAATATCAAGCATGGCAAAGCAGATTAAATTGCTCATCTCCTGTCTTCCTCTGTAGCATGAAGGAACAAGGCACAAGATATCCATCTCTTATATCCCTATGTGCAGAAATACAATGGCTTCAGGACCCAGACTTTGCTGTGGGAAAAAGGTTGACACATTTTTTTTCACTAAATTTATTTAGAGCTAGCATTGAACTTGAGACATTTAAATAAAAGGTTTCATGCCTTCAGTGGGGATCCCAATCATGGCACGCTGCTGAGCAATTCTTAATCCAAAAATATGTTTAAAGGAGGGAATCAAACATTGAAGACAAGCCAAAGACTTCCCTGTGCGACCACAGGTTTGCTGTGTGAATATTTATCACTGTTTCGACATCAGGTAATTGGGAACAGGTATTCTCTGCTGAACTAAACCAAAATTTTCAGCCTGCTTTCATCCCACTTCCAACCTCAGGCACCTGCTTGATGTGTCAGGAGAATATTTGCCTGAGGCTTCTGCTGAAGCCAATGAAAAGACAGAGAATAAATTGCCAGCTGGAAATACCTGTGTGGCTTTGACAATCCTTGACAATCAAGGGTAACTAAACTCCTAATGCCACATCTTCGACATATTTAAGTGTCTTATTTTGTTGGGAAGGAATCCAGGCTCTCAGTCATAAGAAAGAGTGGAAAGAAGGAAATGTCAGTGTCTGATTCATCCAACATCTCCCCACTGTGCAGATCAATCCTTAATTATACTATCTGCTTGAGAACAATTTCTAGTCTTTGCCTCAGGGCAAGTTTCCTAAAAATAAAAATGTATTGCTTTGAGAGGAATGATGAAAGAAAGCAGCCATGATCCTATAGAAGTCATAGATAGTGAGTAGTTTTGATCAATACAATTCGAGAACACAAACATGGCTGGGAATGTCTCTGTTATTTTGAAAGCATTTAAGTATTTTTAATCAAAAGCATGGATTCCACATATTTTAGTACATTTTGCCGATTTCCTTAAATTCTCTTTCTAAGACTTATGAAAACTTATTTCACAAGTTGTTCTACAGTCTTCCACATTATAAGAAAGTGCAAGCTCTTCTAACCTCAGAAACTATGTTTGGCAGCATTTGAATGTGCAGAGTCCATTGAAAAGTGGATTCATTTTTGTTAGTCAGCACTTTTTCAGATTTTGGAGAAACCTGAGGCTCCTCTAACATATCTCAAGCTTCAGAAACTGACTGTGTGCCTGAGCCCAACTCTGTCCATCATGGGATGAGCAAGAGGCTGAGAGTACTTTTTGCTGTATCCTGATCTTCCCTGCGCTGGAACTCCACTTAAACCAACACACACACACACACACAGAGAAATAGGGGATCTGAGCCAGGAAAATCATATTTACTCACAGCCTGGAAAGAAAGTCAGCCTAATGCAGCATCTCACCATGAAGAGAGAGAGGAAGAAGAATTATCTCCCATGACACAACTGAATACGAGAATTAGAGCTGCAGAAACAGTTGTAGTTTGTAAAGCAATAAGTATCAAGGGACTTTGCTTGGGATTTTTCCTACTGGGCACTATTTTTGCCTGAGAGACCTTTAAATCTGAGATGTATTTGTGATTCTGCTGGGGAGTAAGGTCATTGCTCAGTTGCTGGCTGTCAAAATGTAATAACATATTTTACAGTGATAAATTATTGGCCACCCTGCCACAATCATATAGCAATAAAACAATATGATTTGCTAGGCTGGATCGTTTGCACCTTTTCCTCTTTCACTTAGAATTAGTTTGCATTAAAACATATTTTTGTCAGAGACAGGGAATGCAAGTGACCCTGTTAGCTGAGCTCCTCCACAGTCCCTGGATAATAGCCAGGGGACACTTCAGTAAAACCTCCTGCAGTTGGTGGGATAACTGTCTCCTTGCCTCAGGGAACCTCAGCATTAAAGTTATTAAATAAAACAGCAAGTCTGGCAGTTGGCTATGAGAAGCAATTTATACCATTGTAAATGGATTAGCGAAATGTAATTTCTTTTAACGTTTCCGTTTCAATTATTTCAAATAGATGTGCAGTTATAAATGTTAAGGAATTGCTTAAATGTTTCTCACAATGGGAAAAGTAAATATAGGTTAGGGCTTCACATTCCCAAGTGAATTTTCTGTATTTCTCTGTTTTCTTTATTTCAAGGCTTTTCACGTACTGCTGTAAAAGTTGCCCATTTGGAGACCAGGAATAAAAAAAAATATTTGTGCTCCTGATGAAGCAGGGTATTATACTAATCAGGAAAGTATAGATTTGAAATGTCTTGAGGACCAGAGGAAAGCCTACGGCTGTTCTTATCCTACATTCTCAGCTGGTGTATTTTGACATCAAGAGCCTGGAGCAGCGCATGAGATACCAAGAGGGAGACTCCACCACATCTCTGCATGTGTGAGAGGTGGGGGGGAGATCTCTCTTGAAAGTAGAGCTCAGTGGATTTCCTCTGAGAAGGGTTAATTAACATACATAGCCAGCAGCTCCCAAACTAACACCGTCTCCTTCCATGATTTCAGCAATATCTCACCTGATCTCCGTTTTTTCTCACTTTCCCCCATTTTCCCCCCCATTTTTTGCTGTGCTGTTGCAATTAAGCAGTAAGGTCTAACAAGAAAGATGACTACTGGCATGGCATAATCGTGTCCTTGGGGTGTAATCAAGCACCAAGAAGAAACCAGAGCGTCTCGTCCCCCCATGGGCGCGATTTCCTCGGGATTGGCCGTGCCCATTGGGAAAGGCAGAGGTACCACAAATTGTTTGCTTTTCTATTTATCTGTTTTACCCAGGCAAGTGGCTGTGCTGGTCCCCAGCTGCCACATCGGGTCAGAGCAGGCAGAAAGGCAGGGGCTGGTTGCAGCCAGTCCCCTCAATGCCCCGCCAGTGTCGCGCACCAGAGCGGGGAAATTTCCACCAGGGATTCAGCCGGGTGCGCAAAGCTCCCGCCTTTCAAAACCTCTCTCCACAGCGAGCTGAATTCAAGCTGCTGCAGACTTTGAGAGAGGGGGTGGTGAGGGGCAAAAGTAGGGCAGCAAGGAATAAGGGACGAGGCTATCTCAGTTGAAAGCAGCCGTGGAGGAGCCTGAGGGCTGAGATGGCAGTCATCATCGATTCCAGGGAAGGGAGATGTCAAGGACAGGGAATGTCAAGCAGGAACAATAAGGGTGCTTAGCAGCACCAAGCCTTCCAAAAGCAGCGCAAATAAAGCTGCTGGGCTGCTGTGATTGGTCTGTTTGCTGCTTGAGATCACAAGAAAAATGTAAAAATATGATACATTTACAGTGTACGTCCGTCCTCTCCCTCCCGCCTACACAAAACTAATTAAAAATATTCTCTCTCTCTCTTCCTCTCACGTCCCCACCCCCACTGGCATCATCTTGAAATAGTCTTTGCAAACAAAGTTAGATACAGGCAGATGCTCTACATGGAACCAATCTTGTCAATATATAGATAAGCAGCAACAACACTCTGGCCCTGAACAAATAATCAAACGTTAAAGGAAGAGCTACAAGAAACACAAACACACTCCAGGTTTCTGCAGTCTGCATCACTCTGCGTGTGTTTTTGTGTGTGTATTCCTGAAGCATCAACACCTGCCTTTGGAGGTGATAGAGTTTTATGGCACAAAATGTATTTATCCAATGGTTTTTTACACATCATTTACAGCAGCTTGTCAAACAGGTGAGAGAATGAACTATGTTTCTGCTGATGCAGCACCAAACATGCTGATACTTTTAGGTGTGCACACACACAGGTTTACACACAAACACATGCAGAGAACAGCTGGAAAGCCAGCCCACCACAATATCTGTCAGGCTGGACCACTGAGCCTGTTGCTGAACCATCAAATAAATGCCAGCGCCTCAGGGAAACAGCAAACAATGTTTTATAGACGCTGAATGGCTAGTAAACATTTTCAATGGTTTCAAAATTTGATTTTGCTTCATATCGAACAATTTTAAAATTATCTGTGAGAGAGAAATAAGTGTCAGCATTTGGGTCATTGACCTGTACTGGAATCATATAAACCCTGAAAATCCCTGACCACAGAGGAAATGATGGATCTGGGACTGCAGAGATTGGTGATTTTCCCCGCATGTTTATAAAGGAAAATCAAAATCCCCCTACATGCATATTATGGGGTTATGGAGCACTGCAGGAAACCAATAGAACTTCAAATTATGTTTTAATTTTCTACACTGTCTCTGAAACCAAAATACTTTTGTTTGACTCCAGCTTCAGTGAAGAAATCTTCCAGTAGATTATTCCCAGCTCAGCTGAGGCGTTTTGTGACCCTTACCACCCAGAGGTGACCTTTAACATACAGAATATTCCTTAGCAGAAATAGTATAATCAATTTTGATATTCCTGATGTACAAGTCTTTTATTCCCTTCGACTTTCAACATGTCAAAATGCATGATACTTGCAAGGGAGGAAAACACACTCCTTTTTTTTTTGTAGAAAAGCTCATTTTCAACCTTCCTAAAAGCAGTGATTCTGTTTCACAATAAATATGGCATGATATTCACCCAAAATTTGCACTTACCCGGGACCTCTGTGACATTACTCATTACTGGGACATTACTTCTGGTACAGCAGGGAATTTCACTGCAATAAACTGTAACCAAGGAAGACCCTCCTTTTTGCTGCTCCACTGTGCATTTGATTTTCTGCATATTTAGGAAAAGGAAGATATTTCAGTCTGAATAAATTAGGTTTCCTAGTAAGGTATTTTCCACACACACAAAGAAATATTATCCCCACTGCCCACGGTCTTCCAGTTCAAAGGGAAAAAAAAAAGAAGCTGGAAAAATAGAACGCAAGGGAACACTTGCTCATGTTGTTTCTTTTAAGCAGTGACCCTTTCTGTAGCTATTACCAGAGATTAGTTTGGGCACTCCTTGGCTCCAATAGGACAGGCTTAGTAAGCAGATAGTCATATTCCTCAAAGGCTTTAGGCCTCCTGTGTCAGAGCTGGAGTCTGTCTATCAAACTCCCACACCAGATTAGAGGTTAAAACCTCGCCAGCCCACACTGGGGGTGGCCAGCAGAGAGGAAGAACGTTCCTGGAGCATCCTCTTTCCTCAGAGAGGCGGAGGTGGCTTTGGGAACGGCGCTGTCGATAAGGACAGAGGCAGGCAGAAGCTGCAGTTGGGTTTTCCTCCTCTGGCAAGTGCTTTGGCAGCCCTTTGGGCCTGGAGCACATCCTCACAAAAGTGAGGAGGTGCAGAGTCAAGGGACACAGCTCCCTGCCAGGAGCAGGGACATCTTCCACTATCCCAGGCTGCACAGAGCTTCAGCCTGGCCTTGGACACTTCACAGGGATGGGGCAGCCACAGCTTCCCTGGGCAACCTCTGCCAGGGCCTCACCGCCCTCACAGTAAAGAATTGTTTCCTAATATCTGATCTAAACCTGCCCTTTCTCTACTTAAAGCCGTTATTCCTTCTACTGAAAACACATGACCTTGTAAAGGAGTCCCTCTCCAGCCCTTCTGCAGACCCTTTTAGGCACTGCAAGCTGCTCCAAGGTCTCTCTGGAGCCTTCTCCAGGCTGAACAACCCCAACGCTCTTAGCCTGGCTTTGTAGGCAAGGTGCTCCAGCCCTGTGATCACCTTCATGCTGCTGGAGGCAGCTCTGCAGGAGGATTTCCATGAGGGCAGAGGCAGAATCCCCTCCCTCACTGCCCACACAGCTGAGGATGCAGCACAGGGTCACTTTGGCTTTCTACACCGTGAGCGCACTTTACTGGGTCGCTTCCTCTTCTGAGACACAAACTCTCAACAGAAGCAAAATTTCATCTGTAAAATATATCTTGGGATTTTAGTGACAGGGCAGGCTTTCCCTCCTGTTTTCCTCCCCCACATAATTTCTCTAGGTGTTTGCACAGCCCTCTTGCCCCCTCATGGTGCTGCTGACGTGGGGCTTGGCAGATCTTGTTCTGGTTCAGCAGAGCCTTGTGCACCTTCACATCTCCCCCTCTGCACGAAGAGTTGAAGGGGCTTTGATTCTGGCAGCATCAGGACCCTGATTCCCAGTGGGTTCTATTAATGTCTCATCTGAGCTCTGGCTCCCCATCTGCATAGATGTTCATATTACCTTGTAAAACAAGGGAAAACTCGGAGGAGCTGGCTTGACTCGAGGCTGTTTGTCTTTTCTGTACAGCTGCAGGCAAGCATCTGTAAAGTTTCGATATTTGCTCTAAATGAAATGTCTCTCATCTACAACTCAACTTCATGGAGCACTGCTGGTGCAGACAAGATGTACCCTGTAAATAAAAAAAAGAAAATCCCTTGGGACACTGGTGCTGCTGGTAACAGAGGTGTTAATTGCCCTTCCTTGGCGTGGTTTTAGCTTACCAATCTTTGTTATTATCAATATATGTTCCTATCTTATGAGTTAAACAGCCACCATAAGGTTACTTGGACATAGAACAGTTGCTATCAAATATATTCGATGTCTTTTTTAGCTATTATGTGATTATTAGGGATTAAGAAAGCACAGCTGTAGACAGAAATTACCTTATATCCTAGGAAAACACAACTTTAAAGCAACATTGAAGCTAGCCCAGTTGTTTGTGCCTATCCCAAAACAGGACCACTGTTAATATTCTGTTATTTCTAATAGGTGATAGTTTAATTTGTTCTTCTAGAGCTCCATGAACGTAGAAAAGCTGCAGTTTTTGTAGTGATTGCATTTCTGGGTGTCATCAGAACACTGTGTCCATATCATGCACACCAATGTGAATCTTGTGATTCCATTAATTTGCTGTTTCTCACCTTCTCCAGCATGACCATGCAACATTTTAGCACTTGGCCTTGCTAGACCTGGTTGGCTCCCAGTCTCCTTTTAGCCTCAGACAGCTCTGGTGTCAGCTTTTAAGACATAAATTAGGGATAGCACCAGCCTCTGCAAGTACCACTGGAACATTGTAAGATGCTTCCTTGGAGAGCTATATTTAAGTGAGATTTCTATTTTTACCTTTAAGTTCAAATTTTCAAGTCCTAGAGCTGTACAATCAAATCAACAGGAAACCTTAACCTCTTGCACTGCAACCAACAGAAAAATCTTGTCTTTGCTACAAAAACATAGAGGAAATTAGAGAAACTATTACACAGCTACATAGAAAGGGCAACAACTTTCAGCTCTAAACTCAGGTGTGGCCAGACAGAACTATACAGAGGTGAAAAATGTCTCTTTTCTGCTAATAAATCCCTGAGCAAAATATATTTAATCTCCCACTAGCTGAAAGTAACTGAAACTTGCTATGTTGGTTTGATTTCCAAAGCCTCTTTTCTCATGTAGCTGCTCAAGAAGGATTGGGAAGAAGGATTTTAGCCACTTAATTGCACAATGAAATTATTTTCAGCTTTTTTCTATACATCATAATAGCTACATTTACCATTCTATTATCATTAATGCTTGAGGACATCTTTCATTTATCTACTTAGAGGTTTTTGCATAGAACTCCCAGAGGTAAAAGTCATCATCTTGCTGAGTTTGAAAGTTTTGTTTTCCAGCATTTTATTCTTCCATCTCAAGGGCCTGACATTTTTTTTAAACTCTTGGCATTCTCTTCAGTAACAAGGTTGAAATTTGAATATGCTACATCAATTTGGTTTCAGTTTGATGCTTCACTCAGGCTCACAGCCTGGCTGAGGAGACAGAAAAAAATGAATATGAATGCCAGCCATCTATTGGGATAACTCAGTAAAAATCAGCAGGTCTCATGCTGTAACTGAGAAGGAGCACTACCCCATAAGTGAGAATGAATCTATTTTGCATGAAATTACAGAAATATAAGTTGCCAGTGATATAACAAAGTTATATAAATTTAGCACCGGTCCAAGAAGAATTTAGAGTGGCGGTGAGGCAGTAGCTCACTGCGCTTTTAAGGACATGGAATGATTTCGTGAATTGATTTAATAGCTAAAGGAATATTCAGTCCTAAGAGGAAAAGAAAACCATACAAACCTAAGGTTAATGCAAACTGGTCCCAGTGGATGTCTTTTATTCCTTGATGCTGTCTCTGAGGCTTCAAAAGTTCCTGTGTTTCTATGCAAATGAGCTGCTTACAAAATCCAACTCTTTCAAGTGTGTTCTAAGTGCTGCCGTCTATGTCGTTCTACAGTACACACATTTTTGTTGCACAGCAATATGTTTCTCTTAGAAGATGGGTAAATATGCAAAATGTTTCTGTAACTATTTGTCAGATAGTCAAACAGATTTTTTGTCTATCCTCGGGCCCCTTTTATGTTCACTCTCTGTGAACATATGCGACAAGAGCTCTCCCAACACAAACACTTGAAGGAATCAAATTGCAGGCTCTTTTTCTACCAACATTTGCACAAAAAAAAAGAGAAAAAAAAAAGAAAAAGAGAAGAAGAGTATATTTTATCATGTAATAGAGTAGAACCACCCTTTGAATTGCAATCAGCTTTCAGTTCCTGATTTTGCAGGAACTTTTAAAGTTTGGTTGATCCTTGTACTGGTGCCATTTGATATATAAAAGATTTCAGGAAGTGAAGTGATAAATGGAGGCCAAAGTCCTCGTTAATATGTCAGCAACCAGATGTCAATGAGAGCATCTCCCAGTTTCCTTGGAGTCACTCCAGCTGCAATGTGTGACAA
The DNA here is from genome assembly GCA_013399455.1 of Anthoscopus minutus. Taxonomy (NCBI): domain Eukaryota; kingdom Metazoa; phylum Chordata; class Aves; order Passeriformes; family Paridae; genus Anthoscopus; species Anthoscopus minutus. The sequence goes on from VWYI01028860.1 coordinate 45,328, forward strand.
ATGAGCCATTGCTCAAACCATGGCCCAGGCAAAGTGGAAATGCTGCTGAGAGAACACAGACAAGCTGAAGGACTTCCCTCTCCTGCTACTGAGGGCATTTCTTCAGGGACTGCCTCTTTTGCAGCTTCAAAAATTCTGCACTGGTAAAAGTCAGGGTCCCCAGTTCTTGAGCGAGGGATTATCCACAGGCTGCTGTGGACACAGCCAGATCACCAGGGTTTTCTCAGCCACAGGTGACCTGGGGAAAGTTGGTACTTATGGAAAAAATTCTTCCTTATGAGCGTGGGCAGGCCCTAGCCCAGGGTGTCCAGAGCAGCTGGGGCTGCCCCTGGATCCCTGGCAGTGCCCAAGGCCAGCTTGGACATTGGGGCTGGGAGCACCTGGGACACTGGGAGGTGTCCCTGTCCATGGCAGGGTGTGGAATGAGATGAGGTTGAAAGTTCCTTTCGACCCAAATCATTCTGGGATTCTATGATTTTATTTCAAGTCTGGGATGGAATCTTACCTGGAGGCAGCTTTCTCTGGCTCCCAGTCTGTCTGCACTGTGTTTCATCAGGCCTTGTCCTTGTCATGTCTCTGTGTGAAGGGGTTTCTGCCCACCCAGTGCCTAGAATGCAGAATGGGTATGAAATCATTGGAAAAACACACGTCGAGAGCTGGGAAATTGCCATGAAACAGGCTCCTGTGATGTCACTGGGACAAAAGCTTTTGTTGAATATGAAATTTTGCCTTTCTTCACTTCATAAAAAATTACTTCGTAAGAAAATATCTGGATCTAAATCACATATGCCTGTAACAAACTGCATTCCATGTGCCATTGTCCTGATTGTCCTGTTTACAGGAGGGTGAGTATGGCTTTTTTATAATTTTGAGTCTTTATAATCTCGGATAGAGCCCTTAGACATCTGCAAATCTGCTTTTCTAGGCAAAAAATACACATTTTGTTGATCACAAATAGTCTCTTCAAAATATTCTGGAAGACAGAAAAGACAGTCTTTCACTCTTCCACTTTCCTTTCCATGCCCAAATTTAAACTTTGGCTGTTTAGGTGGTTGTGTTGTTCCATTTTTGCTCTGATATAATGCACCAAAGATTCAACCATAACTATTCTTAAAGCACAACTTCAACAGCAGCTTTTCAAGAGTTGTATAAAGAATGCTTTGATTCGAGCTTCTGTGCACCAAAATGAATGAGACCTTTTATGCAGAGCATTTTCAAATACACCCAGGAAGCCACAGATGATGTAACTGGCTACAGGCAGGCCTCCAAACCACTAAGAATTGTTAACACAGTCATTCCACTTTATCTGGGAGAAAGTTTTTCTGTTTATGAACCAATCACCCAGTCTGCCACTCTTCCTGTGACTCAAAACACCTGCAAGGAAGTGCTATTTCCTCACAAGTTCCCAGATTTTGAGATTAGTTTGGGAAACACTGCAGTGATTTTTTCTTGTTCTGCAGTCACACAGCCATGGAAGCACAAATGTTTTTTGTTTTTAAGAGACCAGCCAACACTCCCACATTCTTTTCCTATAGGAGCTCAACCTTTGTGCAATCTCTATGCATTATCTTACTAATTTCTTGTGTGATATAAGCAGAGGATACTAATTTAGAGCATGAAGACATCTGGCTATGGGCAGAGTCTCATTTTTATACCCAGTTCTACTCCAGGCCTGTCATTCTGGAGTTATGAGAGCAGTTATATCACTCCTTGTGTGCCTTGCATGTTTTTATTGCCCCAGCAAGAGGGGCCCCTCAGACTGCAGCAAACATGGGGCTTCTAGGAGAAGTGATGACTGTGATTCTCAGCAAGAACAACTTACTACTAAATAGAGGATTTTTTGTAAAAAAGAGGAGTAAAATCTGAGAATTTGAGCTCTTGTTCACAACATAAATAAGAATATTTTTGCAGGCATTTTCAAAGCTGTCCAGGAAAATGCCAAGAGTGTTTATCAATGCAAAGTGATTCCAGTGCAAAGGGAACTGGACAATGATGAGGACAATGGTTCATCTAAGTTGGAGGAGCCTCTAAGGTGGAGTTGGTCCATGTCATGCATCAAAACCACTTCCATAAAGAAAAGGGTCATTGCCACAGGAGACTCTGTCCTGAGGAGAACAGAAGGTCCAATATGCAGACTTCCCTAGTTTTTAAGGAAAGCCTGCTGTCTCCTTGAGACCAGGGTTAAAGCTTCCTACCCTGCTACAGCCCTCAGATTATTGTCCATGGTGATTTTTTTTCAATAAGCAGTGATCTAGTTGCAACAAGAAACCTCAAGAGAGACTTCAGGTCCTTGGGACAATTGATTAAAGTATCAGGAGCACAAGCAGGGCTCTCCTCTATCCTTCCAGCTGTAGGGAATGATGGAAGAAACGGGAAGAGCCCAGAGACCTGTACATGGCTCCAAGCCTGGTGTCACGGTCAGAATTTTAACCGTGGATTGGTCTGTGGGACGGACAGGGCACACTTGTCTTAAAAAGAGGAAAGAACCTTTTGTGCAGGAGTTAACAGGGCTCACTGAAGGAACTTTAAACTAGATTTGATGGAGGAAGGAGATAAACCAGGCTCAGTTAGAGCTAAGCCTGAGGTGACACATCGATATGTTGGAGGGATGGTGATGGTGAGGTCCTGCTGTCTGCCACGTTAGTGGAGACAGGGGATGGAGATCCACGTGGCAGAAAACACACAAGGATTATTCATGTGTAGGAATAGCGACCACCAAAAAAGAGTGGCAGCATCAACAGCCCAGCTGAAATTCACTGTCATTCACAGAACAGAGGACTGGGGATACATCATAAAGTCACCTTAGGATATTCATCTACACCAGTGCCCACAGCGTGGGCAGCAAGCAGGAGGAGCAGGAAGCCACTGCACAGCTGGAAAACCAGGATATAGCTGCAATCCTGGAAACATGGGGGGTTGACTTCCACACTTGGAAGAACACACAGTGCTGCAGTGGATGCTGTAACTCTTCAGAAGCGAAGAGCAAAGAAGAGGTGGTGGGGTGTGTTAGTGATATGTGATGGCAGTGACAGGGTCAAGTGTTTATGGGTAACAGCTGGGGAAATATCAAATCAGATACAGTGGGATTCTGTTACAGACCATCCCTCCAGGGTGAGGAAATCAGTAAAATATTCTGAGGACAGCTGGGAGAAGCCTCACCATTGCTAGGTCCTGTTCTCTACAAACTTCAACTTGCCAGATGTCTCCTGGAGATACAACACAGCAGAGAGGAAACAGCCCAGGAAGTCCCTGGAGTGTGTGGGAGGTAATTCCTGGCACAGCTGGTGAGGGAACCAGCCAGGGGAGGTGCCCTGCTGCACCTGTTTGTGAACAGAGATGGGCTGGTGGGGGATGTGATGGTTGGAGGCTATTTGGGGCACAAAGACAATCAAATTATAGAGTTTTTCCAATTATTGGAGAAGTTAGGAGGGGCATCAGCACAACATCTACCCTGACCTTCCAGATGGCTTCAGACTTCAGACTGGTTGACAGGAGAGGCTGTGCTGAAGGGCAAAGTCCAGGAAGGCTGGAGGTTCTTCAAGGAGGAAATCTTCAAGGCACAGCAGGAGGTTGTTCCCTTATGATCAAAGATGAACTGTTGGGAAAGAGATTTGTGGGTTTGGAGCTTTCCTGCCAAGGAACCAACAGAAAATAACAATCACATGACAAAATACAAGGATGTCTAAGAGAGGGGCTGTTGCAATTTAGTCCAAAGGACAGAGAGCAGATGAATCAATATTTATTACTAAAAAGCTCCGCTGGGAATTTCTGCGCTTCAGAGGATGCAAAAATTTGTCCTTGAGGAGTGAAAAAAACTCCTTTTCTAGAGCGGTGGCCTGACTGGAATCCAAATCCTAGTTCTAAAATTTCAGGAATATCCCATATCAATACCCTTAGCATGCTCTCACAGATTTCTGTGCAGAATTCTCATTCCATAAGAAAAGCAAAAGAGAAAAGAGACTACTCCAAAGCAACCTCCAGTTCTCTGGAAAACAGTAATTGGGCTGGATTATGGATTTACATTGGATATCTGAGACAAATTTTCCCTAGTAACTAATTTAGGTGTCTGTTTTACACAAGCAATACACATGGAGCCTGTGGCAACCATAAGAAGACATGGTTTGCATTTTGTTTTTTAAGCTGAATTTTATCATAACCTAATTTAGTAAGTTATATTTTCAACTGGTCCTATTATTCCTAAAGTACAAAGAAATCATAATTCTTGCCGTATGTTTGCCTGGTAATAATATGCAGTGTATTAACCCAAGAGTACTCTGCATTAAGTCATATTCTTGAGTTTATGGTCTTAGGGTTGCCTTTCATTCTAAAGGTCAAAGAATTGTCAGGAAAGTGAAGGTGTTAGCCCTGCTACAGCCATACTCCTTAGTCATAGTGCTGTCACCCTACTGTGACATTAACCATAATGCAATTAATTACTAATTTGAACAAGGCTTTGTCCTTCTTTTCTTACAAGTTCAGCTGAGCTCATTCCCAACCCATCTTCTGATGTGCGTTTGCATATCAAGCAACACAAGCAAAAGAAAAAAACACCTCACTCCTTTTATAGCAGCTCTCATCTGTGTGCTTGAGGGGCAAAGGAAGGAGAATTTCCTCATAATTCCAAGTCTTGCTCTAAACCTTCGTGCTGTGTTGAATAAAAAAGTAGGACCCATTTTTACATTCATTTTAAATGTGTTCTGCATTTCTATTGATGGAAGCCATTCAGTGTGTTCAAATAGCACATTCGTTTGAACCCTGCTGTATTTCCATTCTTGCTCCATAATTAAAACAGATAGTGATTACCCTAAATAAATACCAAAAGCTCCAAGTTTGGGGTTTATTTTTCTTTTTTTCTTTTGTACACCTTCAATTGGTCACCATTTATTCCTTTTTGTCATGTGGGTTTTGCATTTGACAATGCTTTGGGAGAGCATCTCTAAGCTCCAGAACAACACCAGCACTACACCTCACTGCACTTCCTGAAAGCATTTAATCCATATTCATATTAATTAATTTCTACTTTCTCCTTATATGGTACTTCACTGAACTCATTTCTAACCTTCCAATTTTTTTGATACTAATCCTGTAATAAATTGGAGCTCCTGTAGCCATTTTGACAGTCATACAAAACAGAGTTATTGTAACTCAAGCCTCCTGAAAATTATTCTGCCTTCTCTGGAATATGCACAAAGATGCTGTATGACCTTGAGCACTCACTGGCAAACGACCTTGAACATTCTTTCTGAATCCTATACTTTGGTTTAGTAAGAATATTTCTTGAGAGATTTAACTGTCTTAATTTGGCTGTATTGTACTATCCATTCTATTTATTTTTTGTTTAAATAATTTTGAGGATTTTTGATATTAAGTAGAAAACAATATTATTTGAGATAATTTTTCTTCACTAAATACACACCTATTATTGAATTATCCCTTTAAATCTGTTTACTAAATTATCTCAATAACGATTTACTCTTGTCTTGCAACTGTGGGATAAAAATATCCTTTGAAGCTTTCTGTGCTCTTAGTAATAGGCTAAATAATGCCACGATTAAATGCTGTTTCTCACTGAAGTCATTGGCTTCCAGGTTAGTCATTATTTCTTTTACAAATTCATTACTAATTGCGGCAGTGCCCAAGAAACTTGGTCATAGACCAGAAAATGCGGCACTGCACAAATAGCGAGCAAAAACAAAGTTTCTTCTTTCAGATAAAAATGGAAATATTGTTAAAACTGATGTCAGATATATTTCAATGTTATATATACTTTCACTCACCTTTCCACCTCATGAAGTGTCATTCGTCTGTATATTTTAGACTTTCTTGGCTTAAATTATTCAATTATTTATTGTCAATTACTTTAATAAACATTGCTTTATTTTAAAGTGTAGTTTTATTTTTCTATTTCAGCAACCCCATTTAGTACCCTGAAAGGATACTAATGGACGATTAGTCTCATGAACACCATTATTAATTCCATGTGTTATATTGTTTTTGTGAATTAGGGTGGAGAAATAAAAAAAAACCTCAGTTAATCCCATCCTACTATTGTTCTTGGTAGTATGACTTGCTTTCTTTCCTTTCTGGTATAATTGACGTGAAAATTAAGTACTGAATAGCACTTGATGAGATTTTCTGGTTTAGAGTCACTGGACCCCAGATGTCTCTAAGGTTACCCTTCCAATGTTTCATAGGATTTCTCTGCCAGAGGCTCCTCAGCCCCTCAGCTCTCCTAGGATTCACAAACCTGGGAAAAGTCTGCAGAGCACAGTCTTCATCACTTTAAAATCTAAATACAAAATTAATGTATTTTTCCCCCTTTTTTTTCCCCCTTTCACCATCCTGTTATCACAGAGGAAGAAAAATTAAAGCAAAAAGGCCACAGAGTACTGGAATACCATTCCTTGTCATTTGGTCCCAAATTATTGTATATTTCTGGCAAACACCTGAAGGAAATATCTTTAATTTTCAGAGATGGGGAGGAGGAAAGGGAATCTCCAGATAATGGCAAACCATTTTACAAGACATAAGCTTAGCTTACAGGGGAAGAACAGTGGTAACACACAGATTTAAAAAAAAAAATTCCCAAAGAAGAATTCTACAAAGCAGTATAAATAAGGCAAAGATTAAGTTGTTTTAACAATAGAAACATTATCAAGCAGGTCAAAATACTAAATGGGATCAAGAACATTGAGATTTCATGCTGGGCCCTGCACTGACAGGAGAGAACATTCCAATACATTTTTGGTTGTTGAACATTTCTTCTGCTTCCATTGATCCTGTGGTGTTTTGCATTTCCCAGACACGTGCTACTGCTCGTTTGACACAGCAAGTTGTTGACCATATGCTTAACAGAACGGGGTACTTCTCACAAGAAATCTTGCCTCCTGATAAAGCCATTGTTGACAGATTTAAAAGTTGTTGTTTTTCGTCTAGAGAGAGATTGTGTGCAAGTAGCTGCACTGAGAGTTCTGTGCTTATTGTCTTGCAGTCACGTTCAGATCCAGCCCACTCAGTTTGTTCCGACTGTCACCCGCTGGATTCTGAGAGCCACGACTGCAGATTCTCTCACTGGCATCAAACCAATAAATCTGGCAAACAACATTTGTTATAAGGAAGACCAGATGAGGTCTGAAAATCTCTTTGGCCTCTATTTGAGGTGGAGATGCTGCAAGCAAAATTTAGTTCATAATTCCTCAGACAGCAGGTGAGTGACGGTAGAGACCCCCTTGCTCTCTGCTGCCTGTATTCCCCTCACAGCATCAGCAGACATAGAAAGTAATTCAAAAAATATTGTCAGAAAATTTAGTAGATCATTCTCAGGAGGGAAAGCAGAGATGGGAGGTGTGGGAGAGGATTATGCATCACATGTGAGTTATAACACGTCTTCCAAGTGAACGGAAAAACAGTTATGTAACAGAGAGAGAAGGGAAAACAATCAAACCTGTAGCAATTCTTCCTGTGAAATGTTTTCCATTCTTCTTTCTGCTTGAAGTTTTGGGAACTGAGATGGGTAATTAGGAAATCATGGAAGGATATGGGTCAAAATTCAATAAGAATGTTTTCTTATGAAGTGCTGGGTTTGGGTAAAATCTCAGAGAAGCTCTCTCCGAGGAAGTTGATGCAGATTATCAATGGTTAAAGTTTTGGGGAGTTTATCCAGGTCTCTGAGTCCCGGAATATTGACACATCAGTACCAGGCAGTGATACATAGCAGACAGAGAGTAAGTTGCCCTTCCCCAAAAAGATTTGGCTTTGTTTATTGAGATTTACACAACCATTGCCTTGTGAAGCTGCTGAGCTTATTCCATAATGCATGAATGGAAGCAAGTCTAACACAGACTCCTAAGGTAGGGAGTGAAGGCTGTTCTTCATGGCCAGATTTTGGGCAAGGAATATTTTGGACACACTGATTGACATAACTTCCTCACAGAGCCTCGAAATAGGGGAATGAGAACCCACAACAGCTCTCAGTTCTTCTCCCATGTGTTCTTTCCACACCTGACCAAAACCTCCATGCACAGGCAGAGCTCTGTCCTGGGCCAGAATCCTGTGAAAGGCACAGGTTTTGTCTGTGGAGGAGAGCAGCCACACAGCTGATGGCAGCTGAGTGCTTTGGGTAGGCTCTAGGAGGCAAATCCCTCAGGATTTCACCCACAGCACAGGCGCAGGCCTGCATTTTAAAAGCAAACTTTCAGCACTGTCTTCAGCAAAGCTGAATTCCAGGTCTAATTCCTTTCTAGCATTTGCTGCAGCAGCTCTTAGATAACATGCAGGAAACAAAAGGCATGTTGTTGTACCAGGATTTTGAAGAAGTTATTCATTGCTATACTTAAGTTGAGATCTGTGAAGAAACACATGCAGCGTATTTTGAGAATGTGCTATGCCAGGTTACCCTAAGTCACAGCGTGTTTAAACAACCACTTTATTCTGCCATCTGGTACATGATAGGTTTCTGATAAATACATGCCTGTGCTTTGACTGTGGGATGCTCACAAGAAAAGAGACTGTGTTTTTCCAAGATGTTTGTCTAAGTCGCAGACAAACAACTTAGGCAACGTGAAGGAGATTTCTGTGGGTGCAGCAATAATCACAGAATCACAGAACAGCTCAGGTTGGAAGGGACCTGAAAGATCACTTAGTTCCAACCTCTGCCATGGGCAGGGACATTTCCACTATCCCAGATTGCTCAGAGTTCCAAACAGGCCTTGGACACTTTCAGGAATGGGACAGCCACAGCTTCTCTGGGCAATGTGAGCTGAGGCCTCAGCACCCTCACAAGAATTTCTTCCCAATATCTAATCTAATCTAACACTAATCTAATAACTAGTATCTAACAACTAATCTCTCTGTCAGTTTGAAGCCATTTCGCCTCTTTGTGCTGCTCCAGGCCCTTGTAAATAGTCTCTCTCCATCTGGAAGGCCATAATTAGGTCACCCTGAAGCTTCTCTTCTCCAGGCTGAACAATCCCAATGCTCTCAGCCTTTCCTCACAGCAGGGTTACTCCATTCCTCTAATCAACCTGGTGACCTCTTGACTTGCTTCAGCAGATCCATGTCCTTCCTGTGTTGAGCCCTTCTCTTTAATTTTCGTCCCTTTAGTCCACCCACACACCCCAAAAATAGCACCCAGACAGCACGAGGGGAACTCAGAGTATTGCTGTAAGCCACAGAGGTGAGTGTAGCTCAAACAAATGTAGGCAATTATAGGCTGGATTCATGTACAGCCAAAATCAACATTTGCCTTAGGCAGCTGACTGCTGAGTACCTGCTTTGGGGAATGAGAGGAGAGAGAAGGTCCAGATTCTGAGCAACCTCCAAAGCCCTCTGCCACTGCTCTCCTGCCTGGTTTCTCACTGCTCACTTCTGTTTGCTTTTCTGGGCTGCAGGGGAAGGCCTTGCCCCTGCCCTGTCTCCTTCCCTCCTTTTCACACAGCAGCAAGAGTTCAGGTGAGAAAAATCTCCCGCGATTACAGCAGGAGGAGGATGTTACTCAGAGGGAGAAGGGATTTGGTCAGGGATGCAAAAGTAACATGGTCTAATTTATATTAAACCTGCTTTTGCTCATACCTTTGATAGTAATTCTTTAATTAACCTGAACCACTCATTTGCAACACCTGGGACAGGAGGGAAAAAGCTCCTGTACTAGATGGGAAGAAGTCACAGATAAAAAAAGTAGGAGCTTATCTTCCAGAAAATTATAATCTTGGGGATAAGAGAAGGAAATAGTCCTATGAACACCAACAGCCTTCCAAAGTCTGCACAAGCCCCCAAAAACCCCATAGGTCTCTCCCGGGATCACAGGAATTCCAGGAACTCATCCAAATATCCTTCTTTTATCTGCAATTTCCTGAAGCTGTGGTCATATTCCAGCCTACATCATCCAGTTCTCCTCAGGAGTTCATCTTAGCCTTCCTCCACTCTTTACTGCCATCAGAACTGAGTGTGTTTCCCCCAAGGCTGCCCTCATTCAGCTTTGCCAACACCACTGGAAAACCTTGACCTCTCTCCAAGCTTTTTTTTGTTTTCCATAGATGTGGCAATGTTGCTGCAATAACATTGCTCAGTGCAGGCTGCAGAGTCTGCTCACAAGCCTGGAAAACTCTCAGGTTTTTAAACTGCAAAAATGGACCTGTGAGGTCAGATGAACAATTCCACACATTTTTATGGAGCACAGTTCTGGTATATATGTGCTGAGCTCCTAAGAGCCTTTCTGGCCTGGGCAGTATCATGAGACAGCACTTCAGAGAATGTTTTATTGACAACAACACCATGTAATATAGACTGGATCAGATGGCTGGAGTCTGATCCCAAATAGAACATCTTTTGCATTCTTTTAACTTCAGATTCCAAGAATTTGCTTTCTAAGCTTTGCTCTGTACTTCAGCCTCAGCTCAGTACACGCAGCTCTCTGAAAGCCTGATAACCTCTTCATACTTTTCACTATTGGGATTGACAAGCACGTAAGATAAAATGCAAGAGGAACAACCCAACCCCATGCTCTCCAAACTGTGGGAGTGTTGGCATATCCAGTCAGGCCATTCACAGAACATTCTGAGTTGAAAGGGACCTACAAGGATCATGGAATCCAAATCTTAAGTAAATGTCCCACACAGGGATTGCACCCACATGTGGTCTTGGTGTTAACTGCGCCATGATCCAGCCAGCTGAGCATTGTCACATGTCATCAGACATGTCACTAGTCTTGGCCAGCGTCTGACAAGGCTTTATAGAAAGCTGCAGAGTGCAAGAAATAAACGCCCTCTTGACTAAGATGAAAGTTAATTAGTTCTGCATTTATATCCTGAAGTGCAAGTGTTGAGCTCTCATAAAACTTCATCCTTCAGACAGAAAGCGCCTCCATTTTTCATACTCTGCTGTAGCTCTTTTTACTGCTATCAGCATGCTGTTTAATAAAATCTTGTAGCAGTAGGGTTTTCTAGGAAGAAGAAAAGCAGTGAGCTTTTTGAATGTTAGGAAGAAATTCTTCTCTGTGAGGGTGGTGAGGCATTGGAGCAGAAAAACTATGGATGCTCCATCCCTAGGAATGTTCAAGGCCAGGTTGGATGGGGTATTGAGCATCCTGGTCTAGTAGAAGGTGTCCCTGCCCATGGCAGGGGAGTGGAATGAGTTCTCTTTAAAGTCCTTTTAACCAAAACTATTTATGATGTTATATATTCCATCAGGGGTTTTGTGAGGAATAATATGAGGAAAAATAACCTGACAGAAGATTTTGAAGTTGTTACCATTGTCTCCATCAGACTTTCTCTTGGAGACCTGCCACGCTTTCTGTTATACATTTGAGGATTGATCTTCTTTTACCTTGTATAATCTACTCTATCAAGGAACATTTTCATACTGCTAGTCATTTTCATTGTCTCTTCTGAGTCATTCCTACTTCTTCCCCCTTGATTGGGTGGGACAAGAAAAACAGAGCAGTGGTTGGGCTTGGCACATTTCACCCTTTCTTTTTTTCCCAGAAGGCTGCTCTCTGACCTTAGGAGAGAGTTGTGTTGTTCTGGTTTGCACTTCTGTCGTTTCCTGAAGTAGTTGCAGTTATTTGTGAGCACAAAACCTCTGAGTTCCTCTCCCTGGCGTGCTCTGCCTCGCTTTGCTGAAGGGAACATCTTGAACTCTTCACATGCGTTGACTCACTGTGACGGATGAAGTAGGATGTGACATCCCACTTACAGCTCCCCAGCATAAACAGTGGGAACATAATAAGAGCTCCCATCTGCCTCATTCCTTTGCTCCCCCAAAACTGAAAGTAAAATGAAGACCAGGAGTCATTCATGTCTTCATTCAGAGAACAATCGTGCCAGAAAGCAAGGACATCCACATCTTCAAGCAGGTACCAATGATGAAGTTATGCCACGGTTATTCCAAACAAAAGTGAAATTCTTACACATACATGGAGGGGATTTGTTCCTGGTATAATTTTATGTCTGCCTGGAGATGTTTTGCCCACAGGTTGGCTTAGGTTCCACATCACATGCTGGTCTCTGACAGTGCAAACTGAAATTTATCTAAAGGGGAAAGAAGGGATGTGCTATTTCTTACCACAGCATGGCTTTAGCAAGAATAAAATAATCTTTGGGGATATAATCCATTTCTTGACCTGATTTTCTCTGTAATTAAGGAACATGCAACAGTTCACTGAAAGTCTCAATAGAACTGCAGCATCTACAAACATTTTTAAAGGTACCCAACTACAACAAAATAAACTGTAATTTTTGCATTTCCTGTTGCTACTTCAAGACAGTGAATGCCACCCAGGACTTTAGTTACCATGAATGGAAAAGCAATTCATACCCAAAGCAACAGGGAGAAAAAAAGTCTAAAAAAATGAACTTTAAAAAATACCATTTTGTGGTGATACATAAAACAGCTTCCAAAACCCAGCTGAGATTTAAGCCATGTAAGTCCAAAGAACTCTGAGTGCTTTGACAGAAAGGATGTAAAGCATTATTTAAAATCAAATTCAACCTTTATATAGTTCTACAGGAATTTGACCTATTCTATTTCATTTTATTACTGCTACTTGATAGGTTGGGGTATTTCTAAGATATGATAACTAGAAAAGTTATGTTCTCTCACTTAAATGAAATTATTTAAATAACTTATTTTTTAAATATTTGTTTACATTTTTTAAATTGTTGAAATAACTATTTGGTTTGGTAAGTTCCTTACTAAATAAAATACTAAATTAGAATAAATACTTTTTTTCTAGTGAGAAAATTATCCCCAAAGAGCAATTAGATGTGTATTTTAGGCAATGGCTATGTCTACATAAATTCATCAAAGCAGAAATTGAGAAAAGCTCGTTCACATGTAAAGAGCAACATTTTTTCTCCGTCTTATACATCAGAGGGTACACTGGAGCAGCTGTGTTTGACCAGATCAAAAGCTCACATGGGATGAAAGGTCTCCCACTCCAAGTGGTGGATGCCCTGGAAAGGACACGGAGCAGTATTCCCACTGTCCCAACAAACCACACAGGTCCTCAGCCCCAGCTGCATCTGAGCTTCTTTTCTTGACAAAGGTGAATTTTTGATCCACTTTTTTTCTTTCAAAACTGGTTTAGTTAAACCTCCACAACATTCTGTGGCAGTGAACTCTGCAATATAAATAAAACAGTCAAGGGAAATCTACTTTTGGTGTGTGTGTCTTAATGAATTATCTAATCATCTTGCTGGGTATCACCTAATTTTGGTATGGTAAGAAATCCCAAAACTTATTTTCTATTCACACTGTTCCTAGCATCCATGTTTCCCTTGTCAGTGCTGATTTCATTTCCAAGATAAAAACACAGCATACTTTGTTCTCACTCAGCAGACAAGTTACTCTGTGTCCTTGGCCATCTTCCCTTCCCTTCTCCATACCTTTTTTATTCACTGAGGTTCTTTATGAGAAACCATGACCAGGACTGTAAAATGTTCAGGATATAAATACACCAAGGAGTTTAGCACAGATACAAGGTTTTCCTTTCCAGTTTGTATTTATTTCTTTTTTTTGTCATGATCCAACTTTTTTTTTTGAACCCTACAGACAATGAGATGATACTTTCAGAGGATTACTCACAATGATTTCCCTAAGGACTCTTTAGTACCAGCTAATTTAGAGTCTATTATGCTTCTGCTTAAAATTATTAGATATAATGGGTACAATCCTATCCACTCCACCATTTAGACAAAATAGGCTCCCAGTTTCAACAAGGTTATCACTACCCTTCCACTTATTTTCTACTGGATTACTGGGCAGTAGGTACAGCAGTATCTTGGGGCAGTATTTTTAGCAATGTCAGGCAGAATCCTTGGCCCAGATACAGAGTGGTTGCATGACACACACAGGAAATTCAGTTTACTAACACATTACCGTGCAATTTTCTCCTACAGTCTTAATTCTGTTCCTCGTAGAAATTTAAGCTTAGATTCAGGTAAATTGTTGTTAAATAACAGGTTTTCCAAAATAGATTATATTGGCTCTTCCTAGATATTTGCTTTCTAGATATTCTTTTCCACCCATTTCTTCCCATTTATCTGTTCATTAGCTACACCACATAGGGACTTAAATTAAGTCTGACCTTGCATTTCTTTATGATAAAGTATAAAATGGCATTCACATGTAACACACACAAGATCAATCCTTGTTTTAATAAACAGCTGTATTACTTATTGTCAAATGGAACTGTCTCATATAAATAGCCTGTTGTGATAGACTGTTACATAATTCATTAAAAATATATTCGATTATGCATTTAGATATTTGTGGAAACCTTTTTATATTCATTCATTTCAGCACACCCATGAAATCCTATAAAAGGTTCTTCTATACACTGAGGTCTTGATGAGAAGAAATATTTGCAACTGCTGAATAGATCCTGTTCAAAAGAGCAGTAAATCAAACAGGTTTTAGGAAGGTGGTCGAGGAGGAGCCAATAACATTGTTTTTTCAGAAGAAATTCTCTACAGTGAGGGTGGTGAGGCACTGGAACAGGTTGTCCAGAGATGTTGTGGATGCCCCTGGATCCCTGGAAGTGTTCAAGGCCAGGTTGAACACAGTGATGGAGCACTGAGTTAATTGGTTTAGGGAGAGGTGTGCCTGCCCAAGGCACGAGGTTGGAATTAGGTGATCTCCAATGTACTTCCCAACCCAAGCCATTCTATGATTCTATCTGTATAATTTTTGTGGGAAAAGCCCTGTCCTGGAAATAGGAAATAGTTTTCAAGTTGTGGTTTTAGCCTTGGTAAAGTGATGCTGGACAGCATCAGGCTGAGGTCAAGTCTAAATACAGAGGAGATTTTTAGGAGGGGGAAAGAGGCTGTTTACTATCTGATCTACCAAAAGGATATTTTTTAAAATTGTGGTTTTCTCAAGAGAAAACGATTCTGCAAATCAAAATCATAAGTTAGTCACTTCAGAAAAGCTCTCGGCTTGTGAAAAGACAGATTCAAACACTGAAGTTACCAGAGTATTGTGTCTACCATGCCACATCCCTGCCTACAAATGCTGACAGATCCCTTGAGTTTTGGCTGAGCTGCTCAAGAGCAGCTTCCTGCAGACACTTTGCATGGAAAATTGTTCCAGTTAGCAACACAAAACTGGATTCCAGCCCAGTGGCTCCACTTGCAATGTCCAGAGACACCTCAGCAGCAGAGGACATCAACTTCCCGTGCGTGCGCTTGGAGAGCGGCTTTCGGGGAGAGCTCCTGGGGTGGGTGAAACCTCTCAGGTGGGAGGGTGGCAGGGGTGGCCCTGGTGGGAGGAAGGCAGGGTGGTCAAGAGACATTGTTGCTATGGCAACACTGCCTGGGAAAGACAAAAGAGAAAACCTGCAGTGAAAAGGGAATGGCTGAAATAGGGAGGAAAACAGGACCCAGCCGTGACAAGCTGACACACACTCATCACCTGCAGTGACTGAAGCTGCCTTTCACCCTGCCCATGTGGCCAAGTGTCCTGAGCTTCTGGGCTGTCACAGGCTGAAAATGAGTTTGTGGGGTTTGAATAAAGAGTTCCCATCATTTGGTGTGTACATGGTGCCCAACACAAAAGTTTAAATTGACTCCTAATATCAGAAGCTGCTTGCCATCCCCAGCTCGAAAGTAACTTCAAATTGAAAAAAACATTGTTAAATAATAAATATATTTATAGCTACAGCTATATTTATATCTATATCCATTGCACCTACATGAGTCAAACATGAAGAATTGCCAACTGATACAATCTATTTCTCACATGCTTACAGTAAATCCAGTCGCAGGTTGAGTAACCCTGACTTAACAACTCCATGGTACAACAGCAAATGCCAGGATTTTATTTGTGAATCCTCTGGGCAGAAGAATCAGATTGGGAGCATTAAGGACTCTTAAAATCACCCTCTTGACTTATAGGAACCCAGAAACAGGGCACTGCAAATTACTTTGGCAAAGCTTAGTCATCCGAACAGCAACTCAAAACCAACATCAATCTGTTGCTCAGACCAGCTAGTAAAAAACAAAGAATTTATGATAGAAACTGAGCTGAATTACAACAATTGGCAGACCAATGTTCCCCTGTCAAATGACCATATAAAACTACAACAAGCCACTCAGGTTGTGTCTTTTCTAGGGTAATTTCCATTGTAAATATACTGCTTCTAGCCAGGAGAGAAACCCAATTGCCTTAGGTAGAAAAAAAAACCCCGATGCAATTAGTTCTCCAGGCACCATAGGCTCCTATATCATTACTTGCTACTAAAATCACAAATAAAGGCAATGAAAAGAAAACAGAAACAGGGGAGAAAGAAATATATACAGATATAGCTATAGCTATAACTATAGCTATATA